>JARHVA010000984.1:2935000-3290000 GCA_037957365.1 Torreya grandis | reverse complement strand
CTAGTAATGCATACGGATGAAATTACTAGGTTAAAGGAAAGAAAGTGTACCATGATGTGTAGAACACACCTTATCTTTGCATGAGCCCTCTTGAATTTTATTGTATGTGAATGATCTATAACCAATATCATGTTATAAATTTAATAAGTTCATATAATCTAAACTTGAATTATTTGAAAATACTTGAAAGAAGGATAGTAAGGAAGGAGTACACCTTTTTGTTTGTGCAACCATTTTCCCCCTTGGTAGTTTGTATTAGTAGATATGTTTATTAGATAAAGCATTGGAGAAAGGTTCACAAGTAAACCTTGTAGATGTGAAGAGGGGAATTTGAGTGTGATCATGCCCCCAATTTGTTATAAGGATGAATTATGTCAAGTTCATTGAGAGTATATAATCTCAATCACACAACTCAAGTATAAGTAAACTAGCCAATCTATCCAATCTCACCCAAGTCAAATGATGTAACAATAACAATCCACAATAATAGAACCATAGTGCCAATTCCATTGAGGGTGAAAAATCTTGATTACACTAATAAAAAGAGTTATTTGTTGTAGATAGATTAAGGCCCAAATAGTGCATCTTAGTAAGGTCAGTGCATAAATGTATGTATAATTTGAAAGTATATTTGTAATTTGATGCATGTACACCTTGAATATGTCTCAACTGAAGTATCTATCAAAATGTAACATCTTATTTATCACATGTGCATAATATGTATCACAAATCAAAAAATATTTATCCCAAATATGTTCCCAATGCATATAATTATGTCTAAAATGTATATCTGAATCATGTAAACTATGTAAATTGAATCAATTTATGCCCATTTTATTAAATGTATGTATGTGGAGTCATGTCTTCTATGACATGTCCCCATTGATATTACCCCTCTTTTGAGGTGAGGGGATTGTAAAAGTGATAATCACCTTATCTCAAAAGGATAAGACAACTATGATGTATCTATGTGAATCATGTATTAAAATAAGCATTTATTACTGTCATGTCAAAGTAGATATATCAATGAACCTCAAAATTATGCATACCTAAAAATCCATAAGATGAATGATATAAATAATGCCAATGTCTATAATATAACAAGATCAACAAATAATCAAGTGCACACACATAAGAGTACTCAAATGCCACATAAATAGGGTTCTAATGAGACCGAAAATAAAAGACATATTCAAATGCCGCAAACTCAAGTGGAATACATGTGGAAATGTATACACATAAAATAAACAAATAAAACTCAAGGCATTGTGACCAAAAAACAAATGAACATGTGTAAATGTTCCATAAGAAATATACATAATCAAACAATAATTACACTCAAGCAAGCTAATGTAAATAAATGAAGTAATGAGACATAAAAAACTAGCATAAATATGTCATACTAGTCCTTAAATACATGTGTTAGCAAATTTGATGTAGAATAACATATCAAATAAACTATGTAAGATATAAAAATGAGTATATGAATGTGTAATATATATAAGATCATTAAGATAATGGAAAATGATCATAAAATAATAGAACCTGGTCAATCGTGATCACATAGAAGTAAGATGCGCCCAACATAATGTATCACACTGAAAGAGGAAAGGTCTAACATATCCATGCTTGAGATATCATGGGTCCAACATATGCTTGTATCACACTCAAGTACCCATGAAACACGTGTGTATAAAAATGATAGGCTATCTATTAACATAAAGTGATGTAGAGTCCAAACTTCTGAAGGCCATAACTTTTGATCCATAACTCTGTTTGAGATTTTATTCATGCCAAAATGACCGTCTTAGAAATTTCAAATCAGACATAAGCAGATCTATCTATTAAGAATGTTTTTATAACTTTTAGGAGTATATACATAACCATATGAGGGTTTTAAAATACATTTTAGTTTTTTTTTAAGATTTTTCCATTTTTAGAAATAGTGTATTTTTGTACCTAGTTGTGAACTCTAGTTGAAATTCATACATTGGGTTAATTTTAGTTTTTATAGGAGTTGTGAATATTTTTAGGCCCATTATAGCTTGCATGAAACACTTATAAAAATAGCAGTTGAAAAAAACCACTAGAAGATGAAAGTTACTAAAAATAATAAATTTTCTAAAAATTTCATGGGTCACTTAGCTTTAGGTGTTTTAGGTAGTTTTAAATTTCTTTAGATTTTTTAATTATGCATGTCAAATCCAATTTTGAGTTGAGATTTATTTAAATCCTATTATGTAAATATTTTATTCATTTAATGAGAATTAGTAGAGTTATTACTTGCATGAAAATTATGAGTTTATGCCTAGTGATTTTTTTGCTTAGCTAGTATGTGGTTCAATCATAAAGTAAACAACATATGCCAAAACTAATAACCATGTGAAATTCTAAATATTTTTGGATTTTTTAATTATTTGAATGTTTTTATATTTTATTGAATATTTGATTTTTTTCAAAGTTTTTGAAATTTTTGAATTGTTTTTTTTATGAATATTGAATATTGAATAATCCTTTGTCATGATTCATGCATTGAGAGTGAAATATATGCATGGAATGTTCTTATTATTACCTTATAGGCTTGTTATCACCATTGTGTGGTATGTGAACCATTCATCCCTTGTGGGAAAATGAAATGCCTTATTAATTTAGATTGATTGTGGCTCCCATTAGATATAACTAAAATGTTCCCAAGGTAAATTGACATTAGGATGTATGTGGTATGATCCAAATTTTAGTTTTAATGACACTTGGACCAAAATAAATTGGTAATATGAAGTATCCCAAAGAATCTTTCCAATTTTCCTTGTGATGTAAGTCTTGTATATGGTATTCAAGTTGTGATAAACACCTTACATTACAATAAGATTCCTTGGTTGTAGAGTCAATATGGTTATGTCTAAAATAAGCTCCATTCATGAATAATGTGATTACCAAGTCCTTCTAGAAAGGATGTTTTTCCTAAAATAGTGGTAGGTGTGTTCTTATGTGAGGATTTGTTTTACCTGAAATAGTGGTATGTGTATTCTTATGTGGTGAATGAGGTAGATAGGATATTGGTCTAGTGTTGAGAAATTGTTTCAATGGTGTCAAATAAATATTGGGTATGCCACATATTTTTATAGGATTAGTTTTTGGAAATCTTGTGATATTGTATGTATTATTAAAAAATATTTTGTGTTGTACATGTGAGATATTTAACACTAGTATTGTTGAGTAAAAAATAAGCATATGCATGCATATCCATATATAGGTGATCAAATGAGGTATAATGCTTATGTAATGCTCTCTCTTTGAGTGGAGAGGAAATACCTTGAATAAACATGAATTGTAATTATAAATTGGAAGGTTTATATGCTAAGGAATATGGAACATTCTTAAATTGTGTAACATACTCTTGAATGAAATCATTACCATGTTTTTCGAAGTTTTAAAAAAGTTCCAATGTGAATCTAGGCACATTGTGTTAATTAAAAACCAAGAAAAAACATCTTATAATTGTGTAAAATTAGATAAGGATCAATTAGATAAAATATATAACCAATCCCAAGTTTCATTTGTGAGGCTTTTATGAAAATATTTTAACAATAAACACTCATCTTTCACCCAATGACCAAAATAATGTACATATTGAATGATATGGTTGGTAGGGTCTTCATGTCCAAAGAACAAAGGTAATATGGGCCTAATGAAATCTTTTGGATGAGAATATTCAAATACATTTTTTTCAAGGTTTTTATTTGTGATCATGTTATCATTAATATTAACCTTACATGATACTATTTTTAAATTTCGAATTGAAACTCACCTTTGAATATTCCCTATAACATTCATCATATAAATAAGATGACTAGTAGGAAGTGTTACAGTTTGCAAAGGTGTAGTCATGGGATGCAATGTATCATTAATTTTAAATATGTGAATAATATATTTTTTTTCATCACCATAATGTTGTGGAACCTTTGGTAATGATATATCATTGGAAAACTTTGGAACCTTCGGTAATGGTATTTCATTTGAAAATTTTCAAATTTTTGGTAATGATATATCATTTGAAAACTTTGGAACCTTTGGTAATGGGATATAATTTGAAAATTTTGGAACCTTTGGTAATGGTATATCATTTTAAAACTTTTAGACCTTTGGTAATGGTATAACATGGTCTATTTTTAAAGAAGCCATGATTTATCTATGAACATTTTGGAAGGTAGCCTGATAAAATTGTGAAAGATTAGGCTCAATTATGGTTAATTGTTTTATGGTTTGTATAGCAAAAACTAATTTATCATTTTTATTCATAACTATAAGGTTTCTCAACTCATAATTTTTAATGGTGGAGGCATGGACCTGATAAGAGGGATGGTAGAAATCCCCATATAGATAAATGAGAGGAGGCCTTATAGAATCTTATAGGGAAGATTGATCTTATTCTATTGTCTAATTGGATTCAACCACATTTTTCATTAAGGAAGATTTATTTATGAGGTGAATAGTTTTCACATCATATTCATCAAAACCATCTATATCATTCATGGTTGGTCAAGTCAAAATTAAAAAGACTAGAACAAAGAGAAAAATAAACATCAACTAGGAAGACTCAGCGGTCAGGTTCACCAAAATTTTAACCCCTTTTAGAAATTAAGGGTTAAGAGGAACATGATATTTAAAATTGAGATAACCTAATACTTAAAAGAAACTAATTAAATAATCCAATTTATGATATTCAATTTCAGTGTTGAATTGTAAAAATACTAAATATAGAAATTACAATGCTAAAATAGTATTTTGATTTCATAATCATTACGAATAAGTAATAGTTAGCTTATGCAATGATGCATAGACAAATTTAAGATATAAAGGTGTGGAAATAAATTGTTTGATGTTAAAAAAATACTCATTTTATTATGTAAATATTCTTTTTGTCTAGCTAGACACTTGTGTCACCATGTGGACACTTTCATCGACATTATTGTCTAAATCCCAATGCAATTATCCTATATGAAATGTTTGTTGTATCAAGATATAACTATCTGGGACTTTTTGGGTTTTATTCCAACTTCATCTAATGTATATGAATATCATGAATATGATTTGTATCACTATTTGTTATTTAAACCCTAACTCTCCACCTTAGGTTAGGTTACCTTGCCAAAAATGGGTTAGTGGGTTCATGGTGTCGAGCTAACCTTGAAGATACCTCTATCAATGAACACTTCTTACATAGCTAATAATCCAAGTAGGGCCTTAGACCATGTAGTTATACCCTATGTGTGAGAATGTGTGTGCACAAGTGTGTAATATACTATATGAAGATTCATGTAGTGATCTATCTTGTAACTTGACAAATATGGCTCATGGGTTATCTTTTGAGTGCTTCAAACCTATAGTATGACTACTCATATGATTGATATGCAAATAATATTAATATGGTAGAATTGCTTAGTTGGGTGATTTGAAATTCAATAATATGTTTAATCTTGAGAGGTGATTGCTTGATATTTAATAGATAAATGATGAGAAGGATTTTACTTGTATCTATACTATCTCTTTTGAAAAAACCCTCATGGAAGGGTTAATGTCATTCTTAGGATGACCAGTACATATCGAGAGATTTAAAAATTTGATTTTTTGTAGAGAACATACACTTTCATTAGAGTAGGTAAAATAGTGTCAATGTTATTATCTTATACTAAACTCAATTGTCCAAGATGGATAAAATTTGTTGAGGTTTTGTAATTGACAATGAAGGATATAAATCATATTTTAGGTCTCATGATCATATATTGAAATATTTTAGGTGTCAATCATGATCATATATAAAAAATATGCCCCCAACTTAATGTGTCATGCTGGAAGAGGAAAAGTCTAACATTTTCATGTTTGAGATATCATGGGTCTAATGTATGTATGTATCACACTCAAGTACTCATGAAACATATGTGTGTATATAAATGATATGCTATCTATTAACATGCATTAAAAAACATATTACAAAATTAGTAAACATGTGAAAGGCTAAATATTTTTGGATTTTTAAATTATTTGAATATTTTTATATTTTATTGAATATTTGATTTTTTTGAAATTTTTTACTTTTTTGATGTTTTTGATTTTTTAAAATTTTGAATAATGAATCATTGTTTGTCATGATTCATGCTTTGAGAGTGAAATATATGCATGGAATTTCATTACTCTCTCCTTACTCCATGATTGGGATTGTTATCACCATCATATGGTATATGAACCTTTCATCCCTTATGGGAAAATGAAATGCCTTGTTGATTTGGATCGATTGTGGCTCCCATTAGATATAGCCAAAGTGTTTCCAAGGTAAATTAATGTTGGTATGTATGAGGAATGACCCAAATTTTTATTTGGAAAACACTTGGACCATAATCAATTGGTAATATCAAGTATCCCAAATAATCTTTCCAAGTTTCCTTGTGATGTAAATCTTTTACATGGTATCCAAGTTGTGATAATCATCTTACACTATGATAAGATTATTTGGTTGTATAGTCAATATGGTTATGTATAAAATAAGCTCCACTCATGAATAATGTGATTTTCAAGTCCTTTTGATGAGGATTATTTTTGCCTAAAATAGTGGTAGGTGTATTCTTATGTGGTGAATTACGTAGATCGGATATTGGTCCAATCTTGAAAAATTATTGTAATGGCGTCAAATAAAGGTTGAATATTCCACACATTTGTATATGATCCTATTTTGAAAATATTGTGTTATCTTATGTATTAATAACAAATATTTTACATTGTGCATGTGAGATATTTAACACTTTGACATTATTGAGTAAAAAGGAAGCATATGCATGTATATCCATATATAGGTGATAAAATGAGGTATAGTGCTTATGTAATGCTCTCTCTTTGAGTGGAGATGAAATACCTTGAATAAATATGAATTATAATTATAAATCATAAGGTTGATATGCTAAGTAATATTAAGAATTTTTAACTCATGTATCATAGTCTTGAATGGACTCATTATCATGTTGTTTGAGGATTTTAAAGTGTGCCATTGTAAATTTAGGCACATTATGTGTATGAAATCTAAGAAAAAAATAACTTAATATTATGTAAAAGTAGCCAATAAGCCATTAGGTAAACTATATAGCAAATCCCAATCTTTTTTTGTGAGGCTTTTATGAAAATATTTCAATAATAGATGCTCATCTTTAGCCTAATGACCAAAATAATGTACGTATTGAATTATATGGTTGGTAAAATCTTCATGTCCAAATAAAAAAGGTAATATGGACATAATGAAATCTTGTGGATGAGAATATTCAAAGACATTTTTTTCAAGGGGTTTATTTGTGATCTTGTTATCATTAATAGTATCCTTAAATGATACTATTTTTAAATTGAGAATTGAAACTTGCCTTTGAATATTCCCTATAGCATCATCGTAGAAATAAGATGACTAGTATGAAGCATTATAGTTTTCAAAGGTGTAGTCATGGGTTGAAATGTATTATTGATTTGAAACATGGGAATAATATATTTTTATACATAATTAAAATGTTGTGAAACCATTAGTAATGATATATCCTTGGAAAAATTTGGAACCTTTGGTACTGGTATCTCAATTGAAAAAATTGGAACCTTTGGTAATGGTATATCATTTAAAAACTTTGGGAGCTTTGGTAATGATATATCATTTGAAAACTTTGGAACCTTTGGGAATGATATATCATTTGAAAACTTTGGAACCTTTGGTAATGGTATATCATTTTTAAACTTTGGGACATTTGGTAATGGTATATCATGGTCTATTTATAAAGAATCTATGATTTATTTATGAACATTTTGGAAGGTAGCAAAATAAAATTATGGAAGATTAAGCTCAATCATGGCTAATTGTTTTATGTTTTGTATAAGAGAAATTGATTTATCATCTTTATTCAAAACTATAAGGTTTCTCAACTCATAATTTTGAATGGTGGGAACATTTACATGATTAGAGGGATGGTAGCTATCCCCATATTGAGAAATAAGAGGAGGAATTATATAATATTATAGGGAGGATTGGTCTTATCCTATCATCTAATTAGATTTAGCCACATTTTTCATTAAGGATGCTTGGTTTATGAGGCAAATAGTTTCCACATAATATTCATCAAAACCATCTATATCATTCATGGTTGGCCAAGAAAAAGGTATAAATACAAGCACAAGGATAAAACTAAACATCAACTAGGAAAACTCAGAGGTCAGGGTCACCAAATGTTTAACCTTTTTTGGAAATTAAGGGTTAGGAGGAATAGGATATTAAAAAGAGAGATAACATATTCATTAATGTTGATCAATTAAATAATTTAGTTTATGATATTTAATTTTAGTGTTGAATTAATAAAATACTAAATATATAAATTACAATGCCAAAACAATATTTTGATTTCATAGTCGTGAATAAGAAACAATTCTTAGCTTATGTAATTATGCACAAACAAATCTTAGATATACAGGCATGGAAACAGACTAACTAATATTTAGAAAATAATCATTAGATTCTAGAAAAATTTTCTTGGCTACCTAGACACTTGTATCACCCTATGGACACTTGCATTGACATAACTATCTGAATCTCAATGTAATTATCTTGTGCAAAATGTTTGTTGTGTCAAGATATGACCACATAGGTCTTTATATGTTTTTTTTCACCTTTTCTCTCATGTATCTTTATCTTGAATATAAGATATATATCATTGTTTATATCTTAAACCCTATTTATACACCTTAGGTTATGTTACTGTTGACCAATTTTTGCCCACAGGCAAAATTTCGATCACCTTCTTCCCTTGATATTTGAAGCTGGTCAATCTCAGGTTGCACAAGTCATGACATGGTTTTTTTGGCCTGGTTTAGGCCTCAGTTCAATCTTCAAAGCCATCACTTGTTCAAATGGGCACCTTGGTTTATCTTATTCAATTTCAAATGGCCTTGTTCCAGCTTGTTTCAACACATTGGTTCATCAGCCTAGTTCATTCAGCAGTCCAAGTTCAATGCCTTGGTTCTTCATTTGGTTCAGTCATTTGTTTAGCCCCTTGATTCATCGGCACTTGGTTCATCCCTCTTCAAGTTCAGTTCGGGCCTGATTCATTAGTTCAATGCCTAGTTCATTGGTTCTCCATTTGGCTGAAGGGAAATCCAAAGTTAAATGCCCTAGTGGAGGGCAGGTGCACAAAGGAAGAAAATCAGGTAAAATTCAAAATTTGTTTAAGTTTGCTTGCATCCCAAATTCCTTTAGACTTTTTGTTTGAAGGAATTCCTTCGGACAAAAAGTCTGAAGGAATTCGGGTGTAGTCCAAGTCAAAGCAGAGGGCAGATAGAGTTTCTGCGGATAAAAGTCCGTGGAAAATATACAAAGTCCACGGGAACCTGGGAGGTAATCCGTTTAAGCCAAGGACCCGCCAAGCAACCCGTCGAAGGACCCCAAAGGGCAGGTGCCCTTGCGGGGGACTCTTGACCCAGACAAAAGGGACATTTTCAAAGGGGCAGAGGGTCACTTTCCCTTCAGGGAAATGTTAAGATGGTTTTCAAGGAAAGTAAGCCGCAGAGAAGCCATGAAGACCCGATGACGTCCCGGAGGATGTCAAGTTTAACATAAAAAGTTAGTCATTGGTTTGCAAAACATGACGGTTGCGTGGACGTCAATTTTCATGAAATGAAATGGCTATTTGTTTTCAAACTAAAAGAGAGCTAACCAAAGCCTAGAATGTAGTGACCCGCCAGAATGTTTTCCCTTGAGGGCCAAAGATGAGCCAGATAAGACAAAATTGAGAAAATACAAGAATGACAATGTGCAAAAAAGAGGTGCAGCCTGTGCTCCACATTAATGTTCAAATGCCAAAGTCAAATTCAGCGATTATACAACATGGTTCTAGTAGGCCTCTTCTAGAAAGATGACATCGGCAGCAGTGTTTTCCTCTTCCCACTGAGGGGACGTGATAGGCCACTTGTAAAGCAAGGAGTGCCAAATGGGCCTCCTTGCTCCTCATATATATTGCGAACTTATCATTTGTAAAAGAATCTTCCACATTTTACAAGGTGTAGCCCTGCTAAAATTTCCACTTAAATTAATAAACACAATTTTTACCTCTTCTTGGATGGATATTCTATGTATGTCCTGAGTGTTAATTTGTGTTTAGTCATTGTCTTTTGATGCTCTCATAGGTTCAACACCAACACACTAGTTATCTACAAGGCACCATTTTCTGTAGCTGACAGGAGAAGAGCTCTATTTGGAAGTGTAGAATAGAGGAAGTTACTTGCAGTGTGCATCTCATAGCACCTTTGGTGAACCTCTTTTCTCTGTATTTTCATTCAAGCCCCCCTACCAGTTTCTTGCAACCTGGTCCTTCTGCCAAGTGAGAAGTGTATGTATGCATTTGTCTAAATTTTAAGTGTGGATGTGTGAAGGTTGACTTATTTTGGTGCATCACCTCTTTAGAGTAGTTTGTTTGCCTGTATCTTTCTCCCTTTCACCTCCCCATTATATATATATATATATATATATATATATATGTGTGTGTGTGTGTGTGTGTGTGTGTGTGTGTTTTTCACTTATTGGAACAAACATGATGCATCAAAGGGAGCTAGCCCTTATCTAGAGACTCTCCCCTCCAGCTTTGCTAGTCCCACAGACGAGAGGGGAGTTTCCATGTTGTGAAGAGAAGGTAGGAGTTCGACTTCCTACCAAAGGGTGCATTTTCCCAACGTCAATAGTTTTGGCATGCCCGATAGGACCTAGTTTTACAACGTAGTAAGGTTTCAGGATTGATGCTAGTCCTGTTACAACAAATCAAATATTTTCAGCATCTAGTGACTCTGAGTTAAATCTACTGGTTAAGCAGCCTGGTACCATCAAAAATCATTTCTTGTATGTATATTTCATTTTCTCAAAATCATGGGTCTTGTTTTCCTTCATGTGAATATGATCAGGCTCCAAATATTTATGCAATCCCCTCAGGTAGCTCTCCTAGTTGCCCTGCAATGATAGGGAAGTGGCCCTGGAATTAGAGATTAACAGGCTAGAAGAGTAGTACAGATATCAGTAGGAGCTAATGTAAAAAGAGGAGTGCTTGTTTGGGAAAACACAGGCCCTGCAATTCATGGAGGAAGAGGTAGCAAAATGGAGAAATCCATTTATTCAAGGCAGTCAACCTTGCGCACCCCCTCCTAATATAAAGAAAACCCCCTCTTTTACACTAAATCCTTTCTATCAGATTGCACTTTCTCACTCTAGCTCATCAAATGCATTCAATCTCAATCCCGTGTGCCTAGCTTTCTAGCACTAGAAGGCATCAGAGCAACCTCCCATGGAGATGAACCTTTTAAACTCCTTAAATCATGAATTTTCCATTGGGGAGAATACCACCAGCCAGCACGTCCCTCTTCTAAAGACTCCTCCAGCACACCACAAGTCTCTTCCTTGAATTCTCCAACCTCCCCAAGTCCTTCAGCATAATGCATAGATTCTGAGTTGGAGGAAGGAATGATAGGAACCAGCTCAGAGCTTTGAAGAGGATCATGCTGATGACCTCCAAGAAAGACTCTTTCAGGACAACCTAGCCAAGCAAATTGAAGATTTAGAGGCTAGGATGAAGCTTCTTCTTGAAAGAGAGATAGAACTTCTAGACCTTACAGAGGATCCCCAGGACCTTGTGGAAAACAAAGTTGCTACCTATTCACAGGAGCAAAATTCCAATTCAGAGATCCTGAACTGGGGGAAAACAATAGAATCATAGGGCATGAAGGAAGAAAAGCAAGATTTTTATTAGAACCTTGAAGAAGCTGAAGCTGCACCTGCTCATGATAATGTTGACGACCTCGAGGAAAAGCTTTTCCAAGAATATTTGGCCAGGAGAATTGCGGAGTTGGAGTCCAGAGAGAAATTCCTCAACCAATGTGTGATGGATGGCTCAGACCAAACAACACATCCTATGTCTGAACACACCCCACCTACACATCTCCAAGAGAGATATCAGGCCATGCTTGATATAAATGAAGTACTGATTAAGTGGAAGGAGGAGAATCATTCGATTCTAGCTCAAGGATTGCCTCCTCTTCCACATGTTTTCTCCACTTCACCCCTTCTCAAGGAGAAACCTATTATGCAGGAGGCGAGTGAGGAACAGAAGATCCAATCTACAATTCTTCAAGAGGCTGTCATGAGTGACAATGAAGAATAAATCATCATCAATGCTCCTTGTGAAGACCTTATCAGCAATGGAGAAGATGCAGGTCTTGCATATATGCAGATGTTCTAGAAATATGAGGTGGAACAAAATCATGGTGAGCTCTCTTCCCTTCTGTTTGATGAACTTCCTTGTTGTTTTGATGATGAAAATGACTACATGGAAGAGCCTGAGTTAGAAGAGGATTAGGAGGATGCCTTTGAACATATAGAGGTCTTGATTATCAAAGAGGAAAAGGAGAGGTCTGTCTTCCTGGAGGAGTGCCTTGAAGAAGAGAGCTTTGAACAGAGAGGTGATGTTCTATGGGATGAACAATCATTTTGTGAGTCCATTTCAGACATCACCATAGACACCCTTCTTCAAGAAGGCAAATTATAATCATACGATGAGTTTGACAGGATTTTCAATGAGGTAGAAGGAAATGGGTTGGACCATGATACATTGCAGAAGGAATGCACAGATCAAAGGACTTATGGTGATGATCTAGTAGCCATTGATTTCTTGGTGTGGAGCACCAATATAAGGGACCAATATTCAATAGGCTTCCAAGGACAAGTAGAGTATATATACGTCAAAAGCATGTTCAATTTTGATCTACTCAAATACAAGCCAACTCAGGTGATAGGCAAGAGGAGTAGGTCACCAACTCTCTTTTCCGTTCAGCTACTTGCCTGGTGCCATAAGTCTTCTTGCCAGGAAGGGGACTTAAGAAGTTTTCCCTTTGATCCAAGAGGGAGGTGAACATTCCTGGTTAGCTATATATAATAGTTTGTTTTTAGTTGTTTTTCCTATTTTCCCTAAGTGTAGTTTGCATAGGTAGTGTTTTTTAGTCTTGTGTGTTTCCCTTTGCATGTGGGGTAAAAGCTTCATGTTTGATTCTTGAATCTTTTGGGGTTGTTGCTAACTTTCATTATAGCTACATCTAACTCCGTGCCCAATGGATTTTCAAGGCAACTAGGCTTCTAAGCATAACAGGCATGCTTGCCCTATGAGTTGCTAATCTGTTGACCAATTTTTACCCACAGGCAAAATTTTGGTCACCTTCTTCCCTTGATATTAGAAGCCAGTCAATCTCGGGTTGCACAAGTCATGACATGGTTTTTTCGACTTGGTTCAAGCCTCAATTCAATCTTCAAATCCATCACTGGTTCAAATGGGCACTTTGGTTTATCTTCTTCAAGTTCAAATGGCCTTGTTCCAACTTGTTTCAGCACATTGGTTCATCGGCCTAATTCATTCAGCAGTCCAAGTTCAATGCCTTGGTTCTTCATTTGCTTCAGTCATTTTTTTAGCCCCTTGATTCATCGGCACTTGGTTCATCCCTCTTCAATTTCAGTTTGGGCCTGATTCATTAGTTCAACACCTAGTTCATTGGTTCTCCATTTGGCCGAAGGGCAATCCAAATTTAAATGCCCTAGCGGAGGGCAGGCGCACAAAGGAAGAAAACTAGGTAAAATTCAAAATTTGTTTAAGTTTGCTTGCATCCTGAATTCCTTCAGACTTTTTGTCTGAAGGAATTCCTTTGGATAAAAAGTCTGAAGGAATTTGGGCGTAGTCCAAGTCAAAGCGGAGGGCAGACAAAATTTCCGTGAACTTTTTGTCCACGGGAAAATGTTTGCGAACAAAAGTCCATAGAAAATGTACAAAGTCCGTGGGAACCTGACAGGTAATCCATTTAAGCCAAGGACCCACCAAGCGACCCACCGAAGGACCCCAAAGGGTAGGTTCCCTTATGGGGGACTCTCGGTCCAGACAAAAGGGACATTTTCAAAGGGGCAGAGGGTCACTTTCCCTTCGGGGAAATGTTAAGACGGTTTTTGAGGAAAGTAAGCCATAGAGAAGCCATGAAGACCTGATGAGATCTTGAAGGATGTAAAGTTTAATAGAAGAAGTTAGCCGTTGGTTTTCAAAACATGACGGTTGCGTGGACGTCAATTTTCATGAAATGAAATGGCCGTTTGTTTTCAAACTGAAAGAGAGCTAACCAAAGCCCAGAATGCAGCGACCCGCTAGAATGTTTGCCCCTGAGGGCCGAAGATGAGCCAGATAAGACAAAATTGAGAAAATACAAGAATGAAAAGGTGCAAAAAAGAGGCGTAGCTTGTATTCCACATTAATGTTTGAACGCCAAATTCAAATTCAGTGATTATATAGCATGGTTCCAGCATGCCTCTTCTAGAAAGATGACATCAGCAATAGTGTTTTCCTCTTCCCAATGAGGGGACGTGATAGGCCAGTTGTAAAGCAAGGAGTGCCAAATGGGCCTCCTTGATCCTCATATATATTGCAAACTTGTCATTTGTAAAAGGATCTTCCACATTTTACAAGGTGTAGCCCTGCTAAAATTTCCACTTGAATCAACAAACGCAGTTTTTATCTCTTTTTGGATGGATATTCTATGTATGTCCTAAGTGTTAATTTGTGTTTAGTCATTGTCTTTTGATGCTCTCACAGGTTCAACACCAACACACCAGTTATCTACAAGGTGCCATTTTTTGTAGCTGACAGGAGAAGAGCTCTATTTGGAAGTGTAGAATAGAGGAAGTTACTTGCAGTGTGCATCTCACAGCACCTTTGGTGAACCTCTTTTCTATGTATTTTCATTCAAGCCCCCCTACCAGTTTCTTGCATCCTGGTCCTTCTGCCAAGTGAGAAGTGTATGTATGCATTTGTCTGAATTTTAAGTGTGGATGTGTGAAGGTCAACTTATTTTGGTGCATCACCTCTTTAGAGTAGTTTGTTTGCCTGTATCTTTCTCCCTTTTCACCCCCCATTATATTTATCTATATATATGTGTTTTGCACTTGTTGGAACAAACATGATGCATCAATGGGAGCTAGCCCTTATCTATAGACTCTCCCCTCCAGCTTCACCAGTCCCATAGGTGAGAGGGGAGTTTCCATGTTGTGAGGAGAAGGCAGGAGTTTAACTTCCTACCAAAGGGTGCATTTTCCCAATGTCAACAGTTACCTTGCCAAAAAATGGGTTAGTGGGCTCATGATATCGAGCTAACCTTAAAGACCTCTCTATTAATAAGCATTGCCTACGTAACCAAAACTACAAGGAGTGCCTGAGGCTTATGTATTTCTCCCTTATGTGTGGGAATGTGTATGCACAAGGGTGAAATATAATATATGAATATACATGTAGTGATCTATAATATAACTTGACAAATATGGCTCATAGGTTATCTTTTGAGTGCTTTAGACATTAATATGATTTTTCCTATGATTGATATGAAAATAAAAATGAATAAGTTAGAATAGCTTAGTTGTGCACTTTGAAATTCAATAGTATGTCTAAGTATGAGAGGTGATTGATTGATATTTTCTAGATAAATTATGAATAGGCTTTTACTTATATTTATTCTATTTTTTTTGAAATAATCCTCACAAAAGGGTTAATGACATTCTTAGGGTGATCTATACACATTGAAAGATTTGAAAATTTAATTGTTTCTAGAGTAACGATATTTACATTGGAGCATGGAAAATATTATTGACATTACTATCATGACTTGAATGCAACTGTCCAAGATGGAGGAAAGTATTTGAGGTTCTATAACTGACAGTGAAGGATATAAATTAGATTTTAGGCATTATGTGGTTATAATATATCTAGATAATCAGAATAATCAGTTTTAGACTAATAAATAAGTACTCATACCCATTGAGGTGGTGAGTGAGAGCCTTTTGGCTGAAAGGAAGGTCAAATTAAAGGGTAGACCCTTGAGATATATTTGTCAAGTGTACAAGACTAGTTTAACATATATATTCTATATTTAAGTATCTACTTATGATAACATACACTCCCTTTGTTGACATCATGCTACATTATTATATCTTTATCACATGATGTAATTAACTTTTTTTTTGATATGAGTGACTTGTAGGGTACATCTATCATCCTAAAAGGGAGGAATTAATGTGGTCATGTCTTAGAATTTCAAACTTCCATGAGTAAAAAAATAAATTTTTTGACAAAATATAAGTTTTAAAGATTCAAAGTAATTTTAAAATCAGATACATGATAGCTATTGGTATATTGATATAGATTATGGGTGCATATGACACACACATACACTCACTTTATACACACTTGAGTACATATTCATACATACTTCAATGCATATGCATGGGAATATGCAAAATAGTGACAAGAACAAAAATTACATGTTTCACATACAATTATATTTAAGCATATAGATGTTTGGCATTCTATATTATTTGGCACAAATTAAAGAGGCATGATGTTGGTTCATGCAAATATATGCATTTTTCAAATTCAAAAAACATGATAGTTGTTCATGTGAATATGTAGTATATAGTTTAGAGATTAAATAGAAAATGTTACTCTTTCACTTAAAATTTATTATCACTGTGATCATGATGGGGGCATGAATATTCTTCATTCTCTTTCAATTACACAAATAAAATATAAATTTATCTACATCAATGTGATTTGTTCTATTATGAGTAATGTATGTTTGATATTAGAGGCACTCAACAACATTGGCAATATTTATAGTGAACTCATTGTGTGGTTCCACCTTCTATTATGGGTGATGTATGTTCAAATTTAGTGACACTCAATGTCCTTGGCATCACTTCTAGTGAACCCATCATGGTTCCATCTTCTTATAAGTTAATACATTATGTAATTCTCCCCACTCATAAGAGTCAGAGAATGCATATCTACAACTAAAGGGATTTATTATTTATTCAAAATTGGGACTTGATCATTCTCAATTTGATAAGGGTTCAACATGAGGAACCATCTCTCCAAGTGTTTTGACAATCAGGCACATTTCTCCATTGCTTCAATAGGGTAGCATCATCTTTTACAAGTTATAAGGAAACATGGTTTCATCTCCTTATAGGTGTACTCCTTCCTTAATCCATTTTAATTTCAAGTTTCATTACACACTTAGGTATGTATTTCTCCTTTATTTACTTAGGTATATCTTTCTCAAATTGAAGTGTTTTATACATACTTAGGTATATATTTCTCCTTTACTCTAGTAATTTTATTACTACAATAAATGGGGGGAAATATAGATACCTAAATTTGGTCACATGAACTTGATAATGCTAATTATTGACATATATTATACCACTTGACTTATGCTCAAATATATGATTCATATTTTCCATTCCTCTAGTAATTTATCGATATGTCATCTTTACCCCTACTAAACATTAATTCATATGTCATTTTTCAAATTACTCCTAGTCTCAAGTTAGTTTTTCTTAATTTTATAGGACATGTTTGTGTTATGCAGATAGGTTCACTATTGCAAACCTCCACATATCACATCCTTATCCTCTCACTATTTAATAACTAGTTTCAATTTTTTTAAATATCTATATGGGTCATCCTGCATGTTTTTCAAGCAGCTAAATGCAATTATTCAATTGGACTCTTACAAATATAAATCAAATGTAAGTAATTACCACTATGTCTCACTAGAGCTTCAAACTATTTATTGAGTACTTATACACTATTATAAATTAAGAAATTTTCATTGTTCTTCTCAATTCCAATATTAATCACTAGGAATAATCAAAATCTAAGTCTAAAGTATTCCAAATTAGGCAAAAAGAGTTTATCAAGTATCAAATATAAATTACTAGATACAAGCATATAGTGAAGGAGAAAAATTATACAATCATGCTAGGTGGGAGAACTACACATGGCTTGATTCCTTCAAAGTATTTGGATACATAGGCAATAATCAATCATCAATATGGGTGATTTGGGTTAGGTCGAATCATTACACTTCCCATTATTTTTTACATGTTTTTAGATCTCATAAGTAAACCTATGATTTTCAAGGCAAGAAGGAAAATAAATGTTTTTGTGTAGCATTAAAAAAATTATAGTATCTCAGCCCTATTAATAGACAAAGGTGTAGGTGATAGAATAATTAAATTTTTATCACTTTCACAATAGATAAATATGCAGCTAATAAATAAGGCTGCATTATGTGGTTGTCTAGGGAGTGCAGACTTATCTAGACATAGCCAAAAAATTTGTTCCCAGAACATATAGCCACTGATTTTGTTCCTAGGCTTGAGCTATTGCATGCTTGTCTATTATATTTTTCACTATTAGATACCAGCTATAGTCAACCATAAACTAGAAAATTCTAGGTATCTTACTCTTAGTTTTACTTACTATATTTAACAAATTCCACTTATTTTATATTATGCTTGGATTCCATATATTACAATCTAAATTATATTTTAATGTTTTATACCTATTAAATATTTTTAAATAAAAAATAGGGTAAAACACATTTACTACTATTTAAAATTGACCAATGCACATGTATAAAAGAAAATAATATTTTTACAAGATTTGGAACAGGTTTCATGGAAAAATATTATATAAGGATATAAGATATATTCAACATAGATCCAATGATATTGGTGTAGATACTTGAATTTTGTACAAGCCTTGTTTCATAATAATTTTAGGCAACTTTGTATATATAGATCTCAAACCATGAATTAAGTACTTAGTGGCACAATTTTCTTGATCTTTTGATTATCTTATTGATTTTATTTTTATACGTAATACCCTTATACTATCATGACCAAATTAATATGTCATATTGCAGAGATATTTTCCCCTCCCTATCACCTTAGATTCTTTTTAAGCCTATGGTTAGTTCTACAATTTATGCTCAATATCAACTTTTAGTATTGACTGAAGATAACAATACTGACCTAGGCCCATTTTAATTTATTTTAGGAACATTCCACTTTATGAACATTATTTTTGTGTATTTCAACTTATTTTGTTATATTTTGTGTGCCATTAGGTCCTAAATTTAATGTTAGAGACTCATATATATATATATATATATATATATATATATATATATATATATATATACTATAAGGTATTTTAGGACAAACTCATTGCATTATCAAGAGCTAGACAATACTACATATTGCACTTACAAAATTATTAGAGTTTAATCTAAATTTTACAAGGGTTAATTCATATTTTCATGCTTATACCAAGGGCAAGATAGAATAAAGTGCAGATAGGCTTGTATACAAAATTACACATATACACATTAATGGGAGAACTACATTCAATTTTAAGTCATCTTCATAGTATTAGAAATGTAACGTATTGCTTAGTATATCAATGGGGATTGACCAAGGTTAGTCCAACTCAACCATTTTTCCACCCCACCCATCCCCATTTTATATTGAGTTGTTTGTGCAGAACTAGGATTTGATTATTGAATATAAAAAAATTTGATAAACTAAAATAAGAGAAGCAATACTAACAAAATATATAGGATAACAAAATAAGAGATATAAAATACACACAAGATTACATAGTACATAATATTTCACTTGGGAAACCCTTTTGGAAAAAATCCCAACACAATAACCTCTATTGATATTGTATTGAATTAATTGTCTTGCAATATAATAAACTATTTATCAATTCTACTTTTATCCTACTATATGTGCAAGTATATATATGCACATCAATAGGTAACCATCAAAGTAGTATTATACTACCATCGATATCAAAATCATGGGCTATATAAAACATGGGATAAAACCAATAAAATATATACTGATAAGGTGAGTAGTGTTAGGTTGTGGAGCTAAAAGCTTCACTGATGCAAACAGGGATGGAGGATGCTAGAAGGTTGCTGAGTGTTACAGACGCCGGCGTCGGTCAGGCCAACTGACGTCGGTAGGATCAGACAAGAAAGCAACCGATGTCGGTCAGAAGTCGGCTGGCGTTGACACCCCCCAGGCAGATAGGGACTGACGTCGGTCACCTGTGTGGTTCAGACTGTGAATGTTATGGGCAGTTAGCTAACGAACCAAGTGTTTGCATGTTAAGAGCCAATTTTAGACTGGAAGCTGTGGATCTAATTATTGTAATTAGGTGTCTAATTATTGTTTGGATGAGATCTATATAATAGACTCATGGATTGTATTGTAAGTTGTTCTAGTTTGAGTTGAGCAAAGTTAGCTCCTTTTGTGTGTGAGGTGAGTAAGGGTGTTCCTCCTAGTTCCACAGCAGTACCAAGGTGGGTGGTGGTTTTGGAGAGTCAGCAGGATTCTTCAGGTGTGTAGGATCTTGGTCATCAGGTGAGCATGGCTACTTTAAGAGATCTACATGGTAAGTAAGATCATTGATCTGTAGGTGTGTGTGTGCAAGGTCAAGGTTCACAGGTGTGCAAAACTAGATTGATTTATAGGTGTGAAAGATCAGAGAGGATAGCAACACAACAGGGAGCAGGATCAGGCAAGATCTACTTGGAGTACAGTGTGTACTCAGAAAGAGAGCAAAGAGGAAGGCAAAGAAGTTCCTTCCATAAGTAAGATCATTTGAGGTGCAGGTTGTTGCAGGTTTAGGGGAGATCTACTTGAAGTATGTTGAGTACTTGTGGAGTGCGTGGAGCACTTGTGGAGTGCGTGGAGCACTTGTGGAGTGCGTGGAGCACTTGTGGTGTGTGTGGAGCACTGGAGAACTGGCAGTAGTGGATATTGGCTAGTTGGAGGTGAACACTAACTCTATGTTTGAGTTGTGTGTTGGGACCTAAGAGAGAGAGCTTTGAGGGAAGATTTACTATTTATGCCCTAGAGGTGTGGGAGCCCTAGAGGTGTGTAAGGAAGAAGAACTGTGGCAACCTTATTTGTTGTATTTCCTTCTGGAAGAGTTTTAATACAAGTTGTGTATTGTCTCTCATATTCTGTGTTATTTCTAAATTCTAGTTACTTGTGTATTCTGGTTAATTTATGCATATTAAGTTGCTTGGTAATCAATTGTGTGCTTCCGTTATTTTTCCCAACAAGTGGTATCAGAGCCTGGTTATAGGTTCAAGAGTCTGATACCAACAAGTGGTATCAGAGCTAAGGTTGCAGGGAGCAGGTTTTGTGTTTGGTTATAGGTCACTCTCAGGGGTTTTTGATTGAGTGGGAGTAGAGCAATGGTAGAAGAAAGTAAGCTAAGAATGGAGGAGTTGAAAAGCACAGATGGTCACTTACGGTCCTATGGAAAGAAAGAGCAGGTAAAAGAATATTGTTGGTTGGTAGCAGATCAGCATGAAGGAACTGAAGATGCAGATGTTATAGGTGTTGTTGCATAGGATGCTTTGGGAGGTTTCTTGGATAAAGTTGAATCTTGGATAATAGATTCTGTTGCCTCTTTCCATGCAGCCCCAGGTAGAGGAGCTAGTGAGCCTTGTCAGATTATTGGCAAAGGGGAAGTGAAGCTAAAATTGCAAGCGGCCAACACATGGGTGTTGAAGGAGGTCATGCAGGTCCCAGGCTTGGAGATGTGGCTAATTTATTTAGGAAAGTTTGGTGATGAGAGATGCACAAGAACTCTCACAGCGGATGCACTTGAATTAGCTGGTGGTAAGAAAGCAGGTACCCTTTATCTACTTGCTTATATTACTGATTCTTCTTTTATTGTGGAGATGTGGCTTTGTAGGCTTGGTCACATGAGAAAGAAGGAGATGCATGTTCTTAAGTGGAAGACAGATATATTTGATAGGCTTAAGAATTGGAAAGCCTTGGTGTTCTTGGAGGAGATGACAGACAGAGACCAGTGGATGGTGCTAGATACTTCTGAGCAGGGCAGTTTGGACATGGGTTTTGATTCAAAGAAGCTCACGGGTAAAAAGTCATCACTCATAGGAAAACATAGGTACCAGTGTTAGTCAGGAGGAATTGGTGTCAAACAGACAGGTATCGATGTCGATCATGTGTAGACCAAAGTTGGTGATGTCAGGCAGGGTAAGACCGATGTCGGTCATAAGGACCGATGTCGGCAGTAGGATAAGACCAACGTCGGTCAGGAGGACCAACATCAGCAATAGAGTAAGACCGACGTCAGCATAAAGACCGATGTTGACAATAGATACACTGACATCGGCAGGGTTGGTAGTCAGAACAGGTGCATGGAACCGACGTCGATTGGATGCAGACTGTGTGGTGACCGAGGTCAGTCACTGTAACAGATTTTGGGTAGACAACAAGCTATCAAGGAGTCTCAAATGCCCATATGGAGGATTGAAGGTGGTAAGTAAGCCTCAAATTCATTGTTCCTCTTCTTTATACTAGTTGCTGACTGTAGAGCAGGAAGGATCCAGGAAATAGTGGGAGCGTGGTAGGAATATGATGTAGAACCAAACGGGAGATTTGGTAGGGTTGCCAGCCGGTATGAAATCATAGAGATGAATGGATACCTTAGTTGAAGAATAGAGTGAACAGACACATGAGACGGAAGACCAAGCATATGGTCTTGAGGAAGCTGCAGGACAGTGGGACAGGACTGACAGGTGGTACCAGATGGATGACAAAGCAGGGCTTTAGTCAATGTCAGTATAACCATTGTGTCTGTCTTACCAGGTGGATGATGGTTGCAACATTATCATATTTCTGTATGTGGAGGATGAGCTTGGTGTAGGTTCAGACATATAGGGTTTTGCTGAGCTAAGGGTAAGATTAGTTCAGTGGCATGTCATGAGGAATTTGGAACAGCAAAATTCTTTGGCATGAGAGACATGGAGATCACATGTTGATTTTGTCTCAAGTGGGAGCTAATGTGAATCAGGTGTTGGCGAGGTTCTTTACGTATGATGCAGAGCTGGAGCACACTAAGGGCTAGATAGTTCAATGTCCAAAATCACATGAGGTCTGGTATAGACCTGAGTATTCCCAAGCAGTGGGAGCTGTCAGAGAGTTAGGAGCCAATTCGGGGAAGTGGGTTCTCAGGGATTTGAGAGGGACCAGCAGTAGGTATACATGCAGGGTCAGGACTTCACTACATGGGTTTTTAGGTTCGAATGTGGCAGGTTACTCAGATGACAGGAGGTGCACCACAGGGTGTGTGGTGGGTTGTCTTCAGGATTGATCTTGAAGAGGGATACAAGCCAGAAAATAGAT
Source organism: Torreya grandis (assembly GCA_037957365.1). Classification (NCBI taxonomy): domain Eukaryota; kingdom Viridiplantae; phylum Streptophyta; class Pinopsida; order Cupressales; family Taxaceae; genus Torreya; species Torreya grandis. Next base: position 3,266,842 of record JARHVA010000984.1, on the reverse strand, counting down.
TAGATGGAGTACAGGTATAGGTATAGTGTAGTTGTTTATCTCCAAGTGGGAGATTGTTAGGTTGTGGAGCTAAAAGCTTCACTGATGCAAACATGGATGGAGGATGCTAGAAGGTTGCTGAGTGTTACAGATGCTGGCGTCGGTTAGGCCAACTGACGTCAGCAGGATCAGACAAGAAGGCAACTGACGTCGGTCAAAAGTCGGCTGGCGTCGGCACCCCCCAGGCAGACAGGGACCGACGTCGGTCACCTGTGTCGTTCAGACTGTGAATGTTACAGGTAGTTAGCTAACGAACCAAGTGTTTGCATGTTAAGAGCCAATTTTAGACTGGAAGCTATGGATCTAATTATTGTAATTAAGTGTCTAATTATTGTTTGGATGAGATCTATATAATAGACTCATGGATTGTATTGTAAGTTGTTCTAGTTTGAGTTGAGAAAAGTTAGCTCCTTCTATGTGTGAGGTGAGCAAGGGTGTTCCTCCTAGTTCCACAACAGTACCAAGGTGGGTGGTGGTTTTGGAGAGTCAGCAGGATTCTTCAGGTGTGTAGGATCTTGGTCATCAGGTGAGCATGGCTAATTTAGGAGATCTACATGGTAAGTAAGATCATTGATTTATAGGTGTGTGTGTGCAAGGTCAAGGTTCACAAGTGTGTAGAACTAGATTGATTTTTAGGTGTGCAAGATCAGAGAGGACAACAACATAACAAGGAGCAGGATCAGGCAGGATCTACTTGGAGTACAATGTGTACTCAGAAAGAGAGCAAAGAGGAAGGCAAGGAAGTTCCTTCCATAAGTAAGATCATTTGAGGTGCAGGTTGTTGTAGGTTCAGGGGAGATCTACTTAAAGTATGTTGAGTACTTTTGGAGTGCGTGGAGCACTGGAGAACTGGCATTAGTGGATACTGGCTAGTTGGAGGTGAACACCAACTCTGTGTTTGAGTTGTGTGTTGGGACCTAAGAGAGAGAGCTTTGAGGGAAGATTTACTGTTTATGCCCTAGAGGTGTGGGAGCCCTAGAGGTGTGTAAGGAAGAATAACTGTGGCAGCCTTCTTTGTTGTATTTCCTTCTGGAAGAGTTTTAATACAAGTTGTGTATTGTCTCTCATATTCTGTGTTATTTCTGAATTCTAGTTACTTGTGTATTCTGGTTAATTTCCGCATATTAAGTTTCTTGGTAATCAATTGTGTGCTTCAATTATTTTTCCCAACAAGTAGGCCTCATTCAAGATCTAAAATCTAATATAGTGTAAATCATGGAAAATAGACAACACATTTCTAATAATCTCCCTCTTTTTGAATACTTTCCATGGGGGTCACATGGGCATACCTTTAGCTACTAAGGGAAACTATACCCATTGATTTTTTGCACCAAAAAAAACTATTAGTATTCATAACCTTTTTCATTGAATCAATAATATTCTCACATGTGTCCACCTTCTCCAATGGTATCTTTTTTCCTCTAACATTTACCTAAAATAATGGCATTACACATCAATATGTTTCATTTTAGAGCGATACTCAGGGTTTTTTTCTATAAAAAATTCACTTTGAGTGTCATAATATATCTTTATAGCCTTTTTAATAAACTTAAAATTAGAAATTAAATTTTGAATCCAAGCCACTTCCTTGTTTACCTAAGTAGTTGCAATGTACTCAGTGTTTGTAATAGGATAGAATCAGCCTACAACTATCCTATCACTAAAGATCTAGACTCAGAGAAGGTTAATCAAAGAGAGCCCAATGATACTTAATGAATTAGGATGTGACCAAATGGATCAAAAAATATAGTAAAAAGAGAATCAACAACATAATGTCAAAGGAAAGGGTTCCAAAGCCTTTAAGTCAATAACACAATGAAATATCTCTAATTAGATATTTGTTTGTAAGTAGTTTAATATTATAAACAAGCAATGTAAGTAAGGGGAAGGGTTATAAATATAAAAATGGGTAAAGATCCATGGTATGAAAATGGGGTCCTAGGCTACCTAAAATCTATATATGACAAGTTCAAGTAATCCTATATCCACACTACATATAAGTGTCGATAAATCTTAAACAATAATAAACATTCATTAACCAGGAAATTATGAAACTTCTATCTACTAAATGAAAGGGCTAGGGTTAAAATTTACATACCTTAGAGAGGACCAAGTTAGCCTCAATCTCCCCCTTAGATAATGGTGTTTTGAAAAAATATTATTGTGGTTGTAAATATCTTGAAAGTTGAATCAATTTCTAGGCTAAAATGACTCCACACGATAAACTTTCCTTCAAGATAAGATCCTAAGCAACAACTCCTCCAAGTATAGATTAGGGTAGAATTATGAGAAATATCAATATGAAATGAATGTCTCTATTTTAAAATGAAATGGTGACTTGTATTTATAGTGATCAATAAACCTAACCCATCACCAAAGTTAAGTTGATGTCATCAACCTGCCATGATGCAATTAAAAATGGGTGGACCAACCTCAAACTATATTAACCTAGCTGATATAGTTATGAAGATCAAGATGACATGTTTAGAAATACATCGATTAGGTTGATGTGGTAGGGAATGAAATGTGTTAAATAGTAATACATCAGACTGACCAACGTATTAGGAAATATAAGTATTGATATAGCTAGAAGATGTAAGATAGAAAGAGATAAATAAGGGATCAAGTTTGAGGAAGCTAACTTAAAATATTATTGTGGTTATAAATATCTCAAAGGTTGAATCAAGTTCTAGGATAAAATGAATCCATAAGACAAGATTTCATTCAAGACAAGATCCTAATCAATAACTCATTAAGCGTAGATTAGGGTAGAAATATGAGCAATATCAATATGAAATGAATGCATCTCTTTTAAAATGAAATGATAACTTGTATTTATAGTTATCAATAACCATAACCCATCCCAAAATTTAAGTTTATGCCATCAACCTGCCGTGATGTAGGTAAAAATGGGTCGACTAACCTCAAACTATGTTATCTTAGCTGATATAGTTACTAATATCAAGCTGATATATAATGGAACTACATCTATTAGGTCGATGTGGTAGGGAAGGGACATGTGTCAAATAGTAATGCATCAGACCAACTAATGTATTAGTAAATATAAGTATTGATATGGATGAAAGATGTAAGATAGAAGGAAATAAGTAGGGGATCAAGTCTAAAGAATCTATAAGGGGTATGGGAATGATAGATAGGAAATAATATCTCTCACAAAACACTGAGGGTCTACCCACCTATTTCTTGTTACACCCTTTAAGGTGTGTACTCTAGGATATTGAAGCTTGACATGTTTTAGTAAGAGAAAGAATTATTAAATGATAAAGTGAAAAATATTGTGTATACATATTCCCCACCCAAAGCTCATCACATGTCACAATAGTGTAACATGGGATGGTACTTCAAGAAAAAACATAACAATACAATAAATGAGATAAATAAAAATAAAATATTGAAATACATGTTGAAAATAAAATAATAATTGAAAGTACCATGATACATACCTTAACTTACCTTTATCTCTAAATGGTTGCATGTTAAAATCATAATCTCTTTCATGGAGGGTGTAATAATTGCATTAGACAAACCCTAGGGATACAAGGCTAGAAATAAAAGGAAGCAAACACATAAAGACCAAAGTAAATGGAAAACTCTCAAAAATCAAATGAATCACTTGGAAAATTGGTAAGCTAAAATGACAAGGGTGATTTTACAACCAAGAGACCAATAAAAATGACTAATGACCAAGGATAATATTGGGTAGCTGAAAATCCAAAGCTACTAATGATTGAAAGACCCAAAAATGCATCTAAAGTAAGAGAAGTAAAAATACATATTAGACTGACACATGAAATTGAATAATGACATCAACATCAATGAAATTAAAGTAACAAGCCATATGCAATAATAGATAGAGAAACATGAAATAATGGGATAAATGGGAGCAAAAATCCTATGAAAAAGTGAATGGGAGCTTCAAGTTTCCAAAATGTGACTAAGAGAACTCCTATAAAGATAAGGCAATAACGAAGAGATAATTTCACAACCACCCAAAGATGCAACTTCAATTCTAATTATGGATAAAATAAAACTACCATATGTTGACCATGTCTAAAAAGAGATAGAGAACAAGAAGAATAGAAAGTGGGAAAAATATTTTGAATCAAAACCTACATATCAAGGGAGAGATAAAATGGGTTGTGGGGGAAAGATGGCAACACCAAGGATAAAACATGGTCTTTACTCAAAATAAGACACTTAGATAAAGTTGGAAATACTATGGGTTTTCAACATAAATGGCTAAAATAACCTTAGCTAACAACATAATTTTGGGATAACTAGCATAAATATCATCCCATGAAGGATATATGTGCCAAAATTAAAATCTCCCTAACTTACCACAACATGTTTTCCATTCCTCAGTACCCATTATAGAGCCATCAATCTACTACAAATATTAGGTACTTATGTGAGAAAGTAGGTGGCATTATAAGTTTATGATAAATAATGAGACCTTTTATCCTATTCTATCAGCCCACCACATCCAAATAGACCTTTTATCTATCATGAGGCCAATTGGGGAGTTTGAGATTCAACTAGGATAAGAAATGTGTCAAATAAATATCATGTCTTTTAGTGTTATCTGAATTTTAAAAATGTATTTGCCTTTTTCTTGTATGATATGTATTTTAAGTTTTTTAGATTTTTCTATTCCTCCTCCATAAAAAATTTAAAAACCAAGCATGGGTACTAAAAATGACTATCACAAGAAAGATTACACTTAACAGCTAGAGAAGAGGACCTAGAGACCTTGGTGTCTAAGACTCTTAGAATTGCATGTGAGAAAAGAGTGTGATATTGAAACAAATCTTGGTGTGCCTTAAATGGAAGGAAATAGGAAGAAGATGGGGATCAAGATGTTGGAAATATTATCATTGATGTCAAAGGTCTAGCATTGGTGATAAATGCCCCATAGCATTTATTGTCTAAATGTGTTTTTTAATGTTCATATTTTGGATATAGTGTGTTGATATTTATTTAACATTAATGAATATATTTTTGGTTGCATAAAAGTCAAAAGAGGGCCCATGGAGAAGTCAAATATTCATGGGGTAAAGACAAAAGAGGGATGTGATGAATTTTCCCATGAAGAGTCACTTTGAGGAATATGAAAATTCACCAAGATAAAGATAAAAGGGGAAAGGATGCATTTGCTTATGAAGGGTCACCGTGTGACTTTTAAAATTCAAGGACTCGAAGGGTCATGCAAGTTTGGGACCATTTTCCATGAGGATTGAAGGGTCACAAAGGGTGAAGGCCAAAGGTCATTTGGAAAGATATAAATAAAGGCTTGAGAAGCCATTTTTAAAATGTGGAAAAGAGCATGGTTTGTAATTGTCATATCTATCTTAGAAGAGAAAATGAGAGAAAATAAAGAGATATTGTAATGTGATATCATTTGTTGAGAAAGCAACATTGAGAGATAGTTTTGTGGTATACACAATAGGGGTTGGTGCTCCTATGGGTTGGTACTCATGAATAGTTGTTGTGTTGGTGCTTAGCAAAGGGGTTGGTGCTCTTGCAAGTTGGTGCTTGAAAATTTTGTATTTTGAGTTGGTTCTCATTCATATACTTGAGATTGTTCTTTGTGGTTTTTCCCACATTAGGTTTCCATGTTAAAATTTGGTGTCTCTCTTTATCTTGTGTGGTGTTTATTGTTTTAGTTTTATTACATATCTTGAATGAATGGTTAAGTGGAATTTGATTAAGTAAAAGTTTATAAGATATATGATATATTAATTCACCCCCCCTAAGTATATCCCATTCTTGACACATAACATATCCGTTCATGTAATAATTGATACAATGATGTGTATGATTGTAACTGTACACAAGAAAATAGTGTTATAAAAGTTTTGGGGTTATAATATGATATCCATGTCACTAGAAAGTTTTACTATCCTATGAAGGATCTAACACAAACACTAAGGCTATACTATGATATCCATGTCAATATAAATGTTGTTGGAGTACTCTAATTTTTTAAATATGATGTATTTCACATTGATACCAAAGAAAATAGACTTAATTGTGCTTTGGGATACACTCTGTAGATATCTTGGGAGGTGGAAAGTTTTGGTCACTAGAAGGCTAGGTTGATTCAAGATAAAGCACATCAATAGATTATCAAAGAACTTGGCAGTGGGTCTAAGTATGCATAGTCATACCATGAAATAAATAAATGAACCTTGGAGTGGTTGACTGTGTAGATTAACTAGCTATGACATGAACTAAGACTTGTAACTACTACACAATTAATCTATTAAATTCTCAATAATCATTGGCCTAATGAATAACTATCTTGTGAAACTCAAAATATGTCTTATTTTTCCCATCATCTAGGTGGGGAGTCATGTTGGGGCATGGCTTGAAGATAAAAAATTAGATCATCATCATCAAAGCATCTAAGAGTAGGCTCATGACTAGGTTATTCAACTACATCTCTAAGAGATTGCCTTGTTGTAGGGTGGATTAGTGTTTCCAACATATTAGGAGGAATTATGCTTGAAGGACAATAAAATCTAGTGAACTGATATGGTTTTTAATGGAATAATCAAGGAGCATACTCTGAATAAGCTCAAAAGTCATTAGTGAATAATGTGAAGAAGTTGGTACCTATTCAATTTTAGACCTATAAACATCAATCAAATGAAAAAAAATGTCAAGAATAATAAGAGAATTAATGACATCAAATAAATGAATACTATGTGAATGTAAATTAGACTCATAATAATGATGTAAGGAGGATTGATAGTGAAGGATTTATACTTCCTTGGCTTAGGTCATCTATGGAATAGTCATCATCATAATCATCTATGTGAAGATCAATATGGAGGGTATTGACCACTCCATTAGTTGAGGAAGAGTGGGGAATTTATTATTTAGACATGACTGATAAGGGGTTAACTAAATGATAATTCTAGAAGGGAGATACAAGGTTTTTATCTTAAGAATGATCTTATTAGGCTCATAATCATCAAAATCTATGAGGGTTAGGTGATCTATTTCCCACAAGTTTTGGGTGTATATTATAACCATGACTAAAATTGATAGGATAGTTGATACATTGATATTCATAAAAGGGGATGTTAGGAAAGGGTTCAAGAGCAAGTATTTTAAAAACACCATGTTCCTAGATTTTTTTAAATTATAAGGGTTAATATCATCTTGAATCATATATATAGCACCATTTTGGGGAAATTTGACACATTGGTAGGTAGAAGACATAATAGATCTCATGCGATGCATCTAGGGTTGACCAAGTAAACTGTTATAAGACAATGGGAAGTTAAAAATAATGACCTTAAGTATAATCGAGATGGTATAGACCCTGATAGGAATTCAAACACAACCAAGAAGAGGCATTTTTATTTTATCATAACCTTGGCATGTGATTTGGTATATTTAAGGTTACATTCAGAGTATCTAATAATTTTGATGAAATCAAGGGAGGTGACACAAGTTCCTAATCCTTCATCAATCAAGGCATGCTTAACTTAAATTCCACCAACTTGGACACTAGTGGATAGAGGAAGATAATCCAAATGTAATGATATTTTTTTAGGGAAAATAAAATCAATGGGGAATTTAAGTGAGAGAGATGCATCCAAAGTTTCATCAACTTGAATGGACATTTCTTCACACTGTTGAAGGATAATATCATTAGACTTAGGCAAGGTAGCTTCTTGCCCCATAGCTGGAGGTCAAGGGATGTCAATTTAAAATAGAATTTGTATCAATCAATTGTGATGATGAGGGGAAGTCCTCATGAGTTCAAGGAAAAGAATTTGAGAGGAAAATAAAAAAACCTCTGTAATTGGGTCCCACTCATCATATCCTAAGGAAGCTAACAAGAATAAGATAAATATGTGTAATGTTTAATTTAATCAATCAAGGGAGGTAATAAAGTGAAATTAAACTATGCAACAAAATAAATGTGTGGTCTCAATTGGGTTGATTGATGAGTCCATATTATGACGCATTATTACCATAATATGCCATCCTTCATAGCCTTAACCATATCATTTGATTGAGCATTGCATGTAGTCTTAGGGTTTATAACTAGCCTAAGATATAAAGTAGATGATTTTATCTATATAAGCTCATGTGAGTCTAAGTTAGCTTTCATTGCATGCTTTTCTAGCCATTTTCATGTTTAGTCTTCATATTTTGACATGTATAGGCATACTAGTGTCTTATAAGAGTTTTGATAAGATCTCATGAAGATAAGGATATGCCAAGACAAAAAAATAATCATTTAAATCATAGCTATGGATTTTTTTAGTTAGCTATGAATTCTATCAGTCATCTATGAATTACATCTATCACCTATATTTTTTGCTAGTTAGCTATGGATTATAATAGTCAACTGTATATTACAAAAAATTTGCTACGGATTCTCACCATTCACTTCAGATTTGGTCATAGCATCTTCTAAAGCATTCAAGAATATTTTCCACTTTTTCCATGATTATTTAAGGACTTCATTTGATATATATATATATATATATATATTTCTATATGGTCTTCCATTTATGGAAGTTATTGTTTCAAGATATAACTCTAGAGTCAGAAGATATGGATATATTGTATGTAAAATTTTTGTGGTTACATATAGCTAAGCACAGTAGTTGTAATCTCATGTGGATCCTTTTGATTTAGTGTAGATCTTATTTCAATGTTTTCTTTAATTTATCTATATCACACAATCTCTCTAAACATCTTCTTGTTCTAAGTTAGATGAGTTGTTGCTTGATTTCTAGGATAGTTAGTTTTTTTGCATAGAATAAAAAGATAGATCCATGTTGGATCTGGAGACATATAGATATACATAGATAATTTAAGTTTTGTTATTTTTGAATACAATAAGACTCGTAATAGATTACTATTTCATTCCATGTGTTGAGATAGTATTTTAATATTGAGTTGATTCAAACCTAAATCCAAGGGTGAGTAAAGGCCAACCCCCAAGGAGATAAGATACATTATTTTGGTATTTATAATGTTTATTTCTTATTTGTTTTAATTAAAATTGATATATATATATATATATATATATATATATATATATATATATATATATATATATATATATATATATATATAGTGTGTGTGTGTGTGTGTGTGTGTGTGTGTGTGAGAGAGAGAGAGAGAGAGATTATAATTATAACCTATATGATAGAATAAATATTAATGTGTTTAATTTAGATTTGAATAAACATTTATCATTCCTTTAATTCTTGTAACTTTCATTTTAAAAGTGTTGATTTGAGATTTGATTTCAGTTAGTTTATTTTACAGTATTGTGTGATTGCTTTTAGATTATTCAATTAAGTAATTTGGTTTGTCTTACATTTCATGCAAGAGTGTTTCTTTTCAGCATTAGTTTAAATTCTTAAGAATTGACATTTGGTTAGTAAAAAATTAAAAAAAACTAGAATAGTATTGTTAACTGAAACTAATAAGTATCTTATTACAGAAAACCTTGGACACTAGCCTTGGTAAGAATTAACAACATAGGTTGGTTAAATGAAGGGGTAACAATGACACCCATCATTTTTGGCATCATTGCTAGGGAATTATTTAAAAGTTTTAGTAAGAAAAACATTCAGGCTAACAATCAAAATATAAAAAATAAAAAGTTAGAATAAATTACTCTCTTGTAAAATATAGGTATATGAATAGGCAAAGGGATTCAAAAGGAAGGTGTGTTGAAAAAGATCCTAATCCTTTACATGAAAGAATCAAAGCATTTTTAGAAAAGACAAAGTTTTCAAAAACAAATAAATGAGTCTTTTATAAGTACCTCTCAGGATCTAGAATAATTTTCCTCTACAAGAGCTGAGCTTTTAGACATTGAATAGCCAAAATTCCCTCCTTTCAATATAACTCTATTTGTAATGGGTGAAAATATAGGCCATGTAAAAAATGCTTGTAGGAATCCTCTTGAGAGGACTTTCTCTTACCCTATTGTCTTTGAAAATGATGACCAAATAATGATGAAAAATATTTCCCCATCCAATCTACCTACCTTTAGAGGGATGTCCACTAAAGACCCAAACCAATTTCATTTTGAGTTTGAAGTCCTTTTCCAAACCCATGATTACACTTCAGACAACCAAAAGTTGAAGCTCTTTCCTTCTACTCTAAAGGAAGGAGCAATGAGTTGGTTCATGGGACTAATAGGGAACTCTATTAACACTTGGAGAGAAATTAAAATAGTATTATTAAATAAATACCAAGATTAATATAGGTTCAAGGATAGAAAATAAGAATTTTTCAATATCAAACAAAATGAAGATGAAAATCTTGAAGATTACCTAGACCGGATTGCTTTTGCCCATAACAGATGTGGATATGGGCTATATGAGGAAGTGATCAAAACTATTTTCCTTAAAGGATTGGATGACTCCTCTAGGGATTCCTTAAATCTCATGGGGAAGGGATATATTACCAAACTAGACTTCCAAGAGATCACACATTTATGTACCAACTAATCTAGGATAAAACCTAATAGTAGAAGAGGTAAACTATGAAAATCTAGTGATGTAAGCCAACTCATGGAAGAACTAGAAAAATTGAAAATAGACATAATGGTTAAAATAAATGAAACATTAGATGGATTATAAGATAAGGCTAAATCTAACACTGAACCACTAGAAATCTATTGTCTAAAGTGTACATTAAAACATGCACTCGGGGACTATCATCTAGACAAAATAAAAATTTGTGGAATATGTAATGCTCAAGATCATGACACAAAGAATTTTAATCACCTTCCTACTCTTAAGAACTAGTTAAAATATAATACATATACCATATAAGAAATAAACTATGTTCAAAGATAAGGAAATGCCTTCCAACAAAATCAACCATAATAGTTTGGCTCAAGGATTCCTTTTCCACAATGGCATGCACCTCCACAAGTATGGGGAGTACCACCATAATGAGTCACCTAGGAATGGATGACACAACAATGGATAATGCCCCAAACTTTTCAACAAACTTGGATACATCAAGGTTACCATCAACCATGGACAAATCAACATTGGAATCCTAGTCCAAACTATAACACAACAACACCAAGCATTAATGGATACTCAAGGAAATCAAGTAACCCCTATAGAATAAGTAAACCAACCTTATCTATCTAATCAACTAGTAGAAAATCTAAAAAATAGATAGGTTTATGTAAATGAACAAGGTGAAACCATAGGGGTAGGTGCCATTAAATGTGTAGACATACATCTTAGGTCAAGAAAAATGTTACAAGAATCTCAGATCATTATCATAGAAGTAACTCATGAAAAATCAAGTAAATATACTCAACTAGAGAAAGAAGAGGATTTAAGAGAGAAACCTAAAAAAATAGAGGAAGTCATTATAAATCCTCCATCTGTTCCTTTTCTAGAATGATTGAAAGAAGTGGAATAGAATAAGGAATCTAAATTAATTCAAGAACTCAAGAAACTTAACATAAAAATTCCATTATTGCAATCCATTAGGGACTTTTTAGAACTAAATAGGGTGATCAAAATTTTGTGTATCAATACACATGGAAGAAAAAGACAATATCCCAAGATCATCCAAGTAGATGGTAAGCTTGTTGATTTATTAGCAAGCTACTTTTGCTTAAATATGGGGATCTAGGGAGTCCTATATTTATTTCAATATTGGAAAGAAGGAGATACCAAATGTGTTAGTGGATTTGGGAGTTTATATTAATGTGAATACTATGGACACCATGAAAAATTTCTCTTTAAAATATATGCAACCCACCACCACAATCTTACAGATGACAAACCATTCCAATAGAAAACCAGAAGGTGTCATTAAAGATATAACTTTGAATATTGAATCATGGGAATACCCTATTGATTTTATTATCCTCCAACTTTAAAAAAAAAAATTGAATACCCATTGATTTTAGGAAGACCTTGGTTATCAACTATAGCAACATTGATTGATTGTAGATCAAGGGATATGACCATATCAAATAGTCTTAGAACAAAACATATTTCTTTATATCCACCTGCTCAACCATCAACCAATCCTATCAAAATATTATGGGTAGATCAGCCTGACAAAAAATGTGATAATATATCCTCTCTAGATATGGTCAAAATCACTAATCATATAGAATAAGTAGAGAATGAGTTATTAATATGTATCAAAACTTCTATGGATCTTGACAATTCAGCTATGGATTTTGATAGTCTAGCTATGGATCTTGATAGTCTAGCTATGGATCTTATCAGTTTAGGTATAGGTTTTGACAAAAGATCCTTTAATGATGGAATTTCCTATCCTTTTGATCACCATCCTTTTCCACATCTTAAAACATGTTGTATGACCATAAAGCCATTAAACACAATGTTATGTAGTGGGCACATGAAGGCTAAAATTCATTATTAATAACCTTTCATTGTCCTTTAACTGGAATGATTTATATGGAAGATAAACTTTTCAAAGATACTATCACATTTAATATATTGTTATCACATCCTTGTACTCTCAAACATTTGATGAGTGAGTTCAAGAAGATAAATTATTCCCATCTAGGCACTAAACAAATCATAGTAGCACCAGGAAAGACACTCAACATAAATAGTTGGTTGATAGATGATCATAAATTGAAAGTTTTTAATGTAATTAGAGATCATACTCAATAATTTGCTTGGGAATATCAAGACATGAAAGGAATCCATCAAAGTTAATTCACACATCATATATACATAGTGGACATTAAACTAATAAGGCAACCTCAAAGAAGAATTAATCCTGCCTTAAGAGACATTGTGAAAACTAAAATTGAAAAGTTGCTAGAAGTGAGATTCATTTATCCTATTTCTGAAAACCAATGGTTCTCTTGTTTGGTATTGTTATTAATAAAAATGGTAAATGGAGATTATGTGTAGACTATAGGGAATTGAATAAATAAATAATGAGATATTACTTCTTTACCCTTTATTGACAAAGTACCTAATAACTTGGTAGGGAAAAGATATATATTTTTTTGGATGGATTTAGTGGGTATAACCAGATACAAGTGGCACATGAAGACCAAAACAAAACAAACTTAACTTTTCCATGGGGTAAATTTGTGTATATATTCTTACCCTTTGGTTTATTCAATGTACCTTCCACTTTTCAATGAGTAACCCTATCCATATTTTTAGATTTAACTAATGACTATGTGGAGTTTTACATGGATGACTTTAATATTCATGGAGAGTCCTTTGATGAAAGTTTGAGAAATATTAGAAAAGTACTGAAAATATGTGAGGAAGGAATAGTTTTAGAACATCATATATTTGAAAAATGAATCCAAGTAGATCTAAAGAAAATTGAAGTTATTTCAAACTTACATATCTCTCAAAATTAGATTGATATCAAAAGCTTCTTAGGCCATGTAAGATACTACAAAATGTTTATAAAATATTTTATCAAGATTGTTGCTCTAATGTTTGCTTTGTTGATAAAAAAGAGTGAGTTTGTTTGGAATTTAGACTTCCAACAAGCCTTTGAAACCATCAAGGAAAAATTGAATACTACACTAGTCTTAAGAGGACCTAACTGGTCATAGCCCTTCCATATTTATACTAATGCATCTAATCATGCTATGGGAGTTGTTTTAGGATAAAAATATGAATATGGAAAAATGTATGCCATACACTACATTAGCAAGAACTTAAATACACTATTTACTGGAGGACACTATTTAGTGAAAAGGACAAAACATATGATCCTTAGATCTGGTTACTTTTAGCCAACTCTTAATAAGTTGGTCAAGGAATATGTCTAGAAATGTGATCCATGTCAGAGAATGGGGAAACCTACATTATCTTTTGAGATGTCCCTCCATCCTCAAGTGGTTATAGAACCTTTTGAGAATTGGGGCATGGACTTTGTTGGGCTCATAGATCCACCTTCTCAAGGCAAGGAATACTTTTTGGTATATACATATATGTGACCAAATGGGCTAAAGTACAAACTCTTTCCTTTGTAAGAGAAGAGGTAGTAGTAGACTTCCTATATTCCAAGATAATGTAGTGTTTTGGAACACCAAGTGAGATAGTGTCTGATTAGGGACCTCAATTCATGTCTAAGATGATCCAAGTATTCACAGAGATCTACCAAGTCAACCATATAAAGTATTCTCCATACCACCCTTAATAAAATGGATAGGTATAGGTTACTAATAGATAATTATATAATATCCTTACCAAGATAGTTAGTAACAATATAAATAATTGGGCAGCCAAACTTCCAGAAGTTGTATGGGCATATAACACCATGTGGAATACCACTACTAGTTTTTCACCATATGAATTGGTATTTGGTAAGAAACCTGTCATTTCAATTGAATTTGAGATGCAAACTTTAAGGACTACACTAGAAGTAGGAATTGACTTTGATGAAGCACAAAGAGAGAATTTTACAATTGAATGAGCTGGATGAGATGAGAACAAAAGCTTTATAGTAGATAGAGATGAAACAAATACCATAGGAAAAAATGGCATAATTTACACATCAAAGAAATATAATTCAAAGAATGAGATTGGGAAATCTTTTATGGTTATAAGTATCAACACTTCAAAGGTAAGTTAAGAACTAGAAGGTTAGGATCATTTCAAATAGAAAAGATTTTTTATAATGGTTCAGTACAATTACTGCCTATAGATGGTAATCAGAAGACAATCCTTATTAATGAACATCGATTGAAGTTATACTAGAAGCCTTTTAGTAAATAAGAATTTATTCAAATGATACAATATGAGTTTGTCCCCATGGAAGAACTCAAATCTTCCATGGTTATTGATCCTTGAAGATAAGATGGTCTGAATAAAAAAATAGGATCCACCTCTTCTCTAAAAATTCAAAAAAAAAAGAATAAAATTCAATAATGAAAATCCTTAGGGATGTTGTTAACAATCATGACCATATAATAAACTTACTGAATATTTATGTATTGCATGATGAGCCTTGATTACAAAACCAATAAATGGTTGGTCAAGGGAAAAAACTTAAAAAATAACAAAAATAAAAAAGTGAGTTCATAAATTCATGAGTCATGATTGATTCTCCTTTTTACAAAGTAATAAAAATTGATGTTATTATATTTTGTACTATTTCATAAAACTAATTCATGTAGTTTCCTTTGTTAGAATAGGTGAAGAAGGTCAAACAAGGACAATATCATGGGTTTATATGATATAATATCTATTATTTTACTAAATGTTAGTTTTAAATTTTTGAGTCTACATGCATATGCTCAAATCTTTGGCAAAAATTCCCATAAGTATTATAAGAAGAATGTTCCCATTATATCAATAAGAGATATTTTCAAATAAGTCACATTTTGAACACTTAATTGCATGTTATAGACATTGTCCTCTCAAGTTATAAATTAGTTTATGATGACTTGTCCTTGTCATCATATTACATTCATATAGATAAATCAATTGCTAATGATTTAGTGGTGGAATAATTAAAAATAAATAAAAAGGGACAAATTTCATAATCATTATTATTTCAGTTGGCATTTTCATTATTATTTGACACACTTGAAGGCTCCAAGTTTTGTCCACAATAAATAACCAAAAGATATATCATTACTATCTATTTGCTTCCTAGTGAAGTATATTTCTTTTTTTAATAGAGCTATGGGTTGATTTTGTTTTGTGTAGAATTAGAACTCAAGATGGGGTAAAAGAAAAAATATGAAATTGAGTCTATAAATGATCTTTTAAGAGATGATCCAGCTAAACAAGTGTTCACAGTAGTAGGGTGTCTTTAATTTATCCTAAAATTCTAGGGTTTCAATGAGGCACTTGTTATAGATTTCATCTTCCATTTGAAGACAATTTTTTTTATAGTTCAACAGGTGTAAATTCCATTCTCCACTCAGGTTCTCAATGAAGTTATCTATAATTCTAGATGAGGGAACAAGAATTATAGGTAGATCCTCCTTCAGTGACTTCATCTGAATCTTTAGTAGGTAAGGAAAACTAGTGCTAGTGTATGTTCAAGATGTCAAAAGCAGGATCAAAGGTATTAGTAGAGATTTTTTACCTAAACCTTAGAGGTCAGTATCTTTCTAGATTATAAAATACCTAACCTATGAGTTTTAATGTAGTGTCTTAATTTACATTGTAATGAGGATGTTAATTAATCCAAGGTAGGTATGAAACAACCCCAACACAAAATTAATCTACCCTCATTATTTTTAGGATCCATTAAAGTTATAGCCATGAGATACCCAAAAAACCCATTTGCTATTCACCACCATGGCCTAATTCAATTGATCATCCATCACCATTTACTGTATTAAGAAAAAGGCATAGAATCCTGGATTACCTTCCATGAGGGGAAAAGAGAAAAACTCCCAGACTTGCTCAACAAATACCAAGAGACCCTCATGCCTCAAGTTTTAGGGCTCCACCTAGGACTTCTTCTTTTAAAGTAATTATTATTAAATACACTTGAAGGATATGATCCATAATTAAAGTTATTGCACTTAAACCCCCAATTCATCTTAATGTAATTTCACCATCTAAGCCAAGTAGAAAATTAAGGCTTAGGTTTGCCACTAGGAAACCTAAGCAATCTCCCCAAATTGCCCCTGTACACGAACCTATTCAAATCATTAAGGATGAATCATCAATAGACCCTATCTCACAGCATACACCTTAATAAGCCTCATGTGTAGATATACTTTCTCTCCCTTAGAAGAGAAGGATAAAATTGATATTGGTTGTAAAATAGTGATGAAACAATGGTTACAGAAACTCGAGATAGTTTATGGCAGGACACCACTACCACTGCCAGTGGGTTACAAGACAAAGAGGAAGTAGAAACCCCTCTTCCATAGGATGATTTTATAGAAACTATTCCTGAGATTGTTCCTACTCCCTCCAAACAAAATACAATACATAAAGGTAAGGATCCAATGAATGAAGAAGAAGCTCAACCTTCCAAAGAAGTAGATGATGTGTAATTGCAATTTTTTTTATAATTATCTCAATTAGAGGCCACAATTAAGAAAAATTTAGAAGACATTACTAAATTAATCTCTTCAACCCAATCAAGGATTTTGTCATTTCTCTTTTGTTTAAACAAATAGAAGGCATTGAAATTTAGTCTTTAAAGAAACTAGATGAATCATAAAATGATATTATTGATCTGTGGAGCTATACTAAAACACTTGAGGAAGATAATATCTATTTGAGAAGAAATATTATAAATTCTAACAAAGAAAATGCTAGATTGAAAGTTCAACCAGCTTCCAACTCTTCTAATATTCCTCCTAAAGTCATGACAAAATAAGGTTGCTAGACCACTCTGTCCTATCATACTGTTAGAAAATGCTGGGAGCAAGTTTGTTTTGAACTTGAGGAGTTGAAGAGGTAAAACAAACTTCTTGGGAAAGAGAAACAATAATTGGAAGAGGAATTGGTATAGACACGATAGAAAGAAGAACAAGCTAAATAGACCCTTTAGTTCACCTTTCAACTTGGTGAAAAATTGTTAGCTTGTAGGATCCCTTCATCCTTATATAGTCTATTCTTACATGAGAAGTATTTTATATGGTAGTTACTATAGATTTATTTTGGTTTACCCCATGAAATTAATATAAGTAATGAATTCATGATAGTTTTTCAAAATAGTACCCTTGATAGACAATATTTGTTATGTGAATTCTATTTATGTGATATCATTTTGGGGAATATAAATAATTTCTTGATGAATTTATTTGTGGGAGAATTATTGTTGAGGTATCTTCTTTCTATATAGAGGAATCAAATTACATATAAAGATAGATATGATTATCATACAAACACTGCAATGAATGTTGGTCTATGAATTAAACCCCAGTTTAGTGATGCAAAATAGATATTGAAAAAATTCCAAAGTTTTTATCAATAGACTAGGATTTGCGACCATTATCTTTATACTTTTCAAGATGGCATCATCAATTTTAAATTATTTGTTTAGCATTTATTTAACCAAGTGGTGATTACTTGTAGACAATGTTGGCATATATTGCCTTTCACTTCAAGACAAAGAGAAGTTTTATCCTATACCACTATCAAATGGACTCTTAGAAGGGATTAGGTCATTCATTTAGATAATTACTAATGTACTTTAAGGGGATGGACAAAAACCATGGATACGGATCAAATTCAGGCCTCCTTTATTACCCTCCTTTATGTCTCCATGGAAAAATATAGGACCTCAATTTGATGAGTAGTTTGTTATTTGGATTCACTTTGTAAAAATAGATATGGGATTTACTCCTCACCATCAAAGAATATTTTAGGATTTTTATTCATTCTATGATCTAGTCTCAAGCTGGATCAAAGAGTTCATAATTATGAAGATAAAGAGAGTTAGTTTGTAATGGGACTTGCAAAAGGTAAGCTGTGGGGGAAATGATGAGTCCACATTATGATTCATTATTATCATAATATGCCATCCTTCATAGCCTTAAACATGTAATTTTATTAAGCATTGCATGTGGTCTTAGGTTTATAACTAGTCTAAGGTAGAAAGTAGATGCTTTTATCTCTATAAGCTCATGTGAGTTTAAGTTAGCTTTCTTTTAATGATGTTATAACCATTTGCATGTTTAGTATTAATATTTTGATATGTATAGACATAATAGTGTTTAATAAGAGTTTTGATAAGATCTCATGAAGATAAGGATGTACCAACACAAAGAACTGATCATTTAAAGCATAACTATAGATTCTGTCAATTAGTTATGGATTCTATTAGTTAGCTACAAATTACATCAATCAGCTATGGATTTTTATAGTTACCTATAGATTAAAATAGTCAGATATAGATTACCATATTTGTGTTATAGATTCTCACAATTCACTTTAAATTTGGTCATAACATGTTCTAAAGCATTCAATAAACTTTTCACCTTTTTCATGATTATCTAAAGACTCTATATGATACTTTCTATTTCTATACATGTATATATATAGATTCCAATTTTTTTATGGTATTCCATTTATAGAAGTTATTATTTTAGGTTGAAACTCTAGAGTCAAAGGATATGGATATATTGTATGTACATATTTGGTGGTTAGATATAGCTAAGTGTAGTAGTTGTAATCTCATGTGGATCTTTCTGATTCCATGTAGATCTTATTGTAATGTTTTCTATATTTTGGCTATATCACCCAATCTCTCTAAATATTTTCTTGTTCTAAGTCAGTTGAGTGGTTTCCTAATTTCTAGGATAATTGGTTTCTTTTGCATAGAATTAGATCCATGCTGGATCTATAGACAAATAGACATATACAAATATTATAAGTTTGGTTATTTTTGAATAGAATAAGACTCTCAATAGATTACTCTTTCATTCCATGTGTTGAGATAGCATTTTAAAAATTGAGTTGATTCAAACCTAAATCTAAGGGTGAGCAAGGGACCACTCCTTAAGGAGACATGAGATGTTATTTTTGTATTTATAAAGTTTATTTCTTATTTGTTATAATTGAAATTGAAATTGATATATATATATATATGTGTGTGTGTGTGTGTGTGTGTGTGTGTGTGTGTGTGTGTGTGTGTGTTTTATGTAATTAGACTTATAACCTACAAGGTAGAATAAATATCAATGTGTTTACTTTTAGATTTGAATAAGCATTTATCATTCCTTTAATTCTTATAAATTTCATTTTTCAAGTGTGGATTTGAGATTTGATTTTAGTAAGTTTATTTTACATCATTATGTGATTACTTTTAGATTATTCAATTTATCAGTTTAGTTTGTCTTACATTTCATTCAAGAGTGTTTCTTTTTAACATTGGTTTATATTCTTAGGAATAGACATTAGGTTAGTACAACATTAAAAACCCCTTAAAATAGTATTATTAGCTGAAACCAATAAGTACCTTACTATAGACAACCTTGGGCACTAGCCCTAGTAAGAATGAACACCAACATAGGTTGGTTAAATGAAGGGGTAATAATGACACCCATCACTGATGTAGTCTGGTCAGAGAGAAAATATTACATTGAGCTAGTTGATGTAGTTTGTTTCATAGGAAAATTGAAGACTACCTACATCAAGTTAGTCAATGTAGTATTCTGAGAGGAAGTAGTAGCTTGGGACTACATTGAGCTAGTTGATCTAGTATCTATAAGAATGGGAAGAGGAATGAAATGTGTTAGGTTGGTCAATGTAATTAGTTTTGGTCAATGTAGCCCTTCATAATATTAGTTAAATAGTTTTAAAAACACTACAACATAGTTTCTAGGAAAACCAAATAAATAGAAAATAAAGATTAAAAATCAATATAAAAAACTAATTTGTAATATTTAATGAATTAAAATAACTAGGTGTAGACATCCAATTCCTATCACTATTGTGTTGAAATTTTTAATCTTACTCAAAATTCTATGATAATACATAATTTGGGTGAAAATCACTAAAAATATGCTAAATAGTTTGAGCTTGTCATGTACAAGTGTCAATTTAGGCTAATTTATCCTTGAATGGGGCAATACATTTTATGTGATTATTAGTTGTTTTCAATTCACTTTGAGTCAAAATGGAAAAAACACAATTTGGCACTCTAAATCACTGAATTATTCTAATTTGGAAGCACATGACATGCGCATGTGTTATTTTTCATCTACAATGCTTTAATTGGAATATTAGTCTATACGTAACTAACACCTTCTTCTAATTATACTCCAGTCAAATTATGACCTAGTATTTTAACCAATTTGATTAAGTAGACAACCAATTTCCAAAGAATTTTAGAAAAATTAATTGACCTCACTTAAGCAAATTAAACCAAATAAAGGGTTTAAGTGAAAAATCTATGGAAGTTATTGAAGATCTATTTATTAAAAATTCATTTCTAATATCTACATTATTTGGTGACATCATCAATGGGATGGCATCCATAAACCATAAATAAAACAAATATTTGGTTTAATCCATCCCATGCCTCATTAATACCCATTTCTTAAAAATATTAATGGGGACATTTATGGATTGATCCTCC
The DNA here is from genome assembly GCA_037957365.1 of Torreya grandis. NCBI lineage: Eukaryota > Viridiplantae > Streptophyta > Pinopsida > Cupressales > Taxaceae > Torreya > Torreya grandis. The sequence goes on along the minus strand of JARHVA010000984.1, from coordinate 3,245,746 downwards.
AAAATTTTATTGATCCATGGCCACACATCTTGATCTCAAGATGGATGGTCATGGTTGATTTTGATCATTTCTAAAAATATATACATACAAGGGTCCTCACTCATCTTTTCAAACTATTTTTGTGTAATTTTATTATGTTGAATTTTTAATAGGACAACTTCAAATATTTACATATATTTGATCAATTTCATGATCCTAGGTTATTGGTGCATTTTGAGAGATGATGGAGGATCAAGCCACTCATCATTGACAAAGACTTAGAGCACCAAATCAAGAGAAAATCATGTTTTTGAGCCACACTTGAAGGAGGGATGCTCTTGGGAAGGTTTGATGTTGTATTCCTTATTTCAATAGCTCTTATATTTCATTTGGAAAACACCATGATGGATTTGGCTTAGTGAGTTATGTTATTTATGCTTATTTGTGTTTTACTTGACTAATGCATGAATTAACTCACTTTGGATTCCTACTCTACATCTTGGCACACTCGGTGGGACCACGCATCTCATACAAGAAAGGATATTAATTTTAAACTCTTAGATCTTCTAATACATGATTAAAAGTCTTAAAAAATCAAGTTTTATTTTCATTTTTACGTGTTTTTATTCTTTCTAATGACACATAGTTTACATAGTGATCAACATAGATTTACTCTGACTAACCTTGACCCTATCCTAACCAATATCAATCCCTATGTGAAGGGTATAACATGGCATAAAACTTGGTTTTTTATTTTTTCTTGAAATTTGATAGCTTTTATTCTCTATTTTAGAACTTGTATACTCTTTATCTGACCTTTGTTTTACAAAATCTAGAGACATTTCAGGTTTTCATACTTATTTTACTATTTTTGTGTGAAAATCATTGTGTTTTTACTACATTTTTATAGGCAACCAACATTGATTCTAGTCCACTAGTGTTGAACTTGGTTAAATTGATCAGCATCGATTTCTTGTAACCCACATCGATCCCTACATGGATTGATGCCAGTCTCTGTAATAAGAAAATAGAGACCCGAGAGCAAGTTTTAAAATCTTATTTTCTCATTTATATTTGGGATTAAAGGTAGGCTTAAAACCTCTAAAAATTATAGGACATAATCTAGAAAAAGGCACAAGTTTAAAGTTTTTAAATCTTGAACTTCTCATTTGGTGCTTAAAAGGAATTTAGATGTTTTATGCTTAGTTATTTTGTGAAAGTTTTTTACAAGTTTCCAAATTTCATAAATAGTTAACTTTGGTGCATTAAAATAAATAATAAAACTTATATTAAAAACTCTTAAGAGTGTCTTATTTGTGCTAGATCTTTCAAAATTGTCTATTTTTTGCAACATAATTGATGCGTGTATGATCTCCCCCATCCCCTTTAGGGAACTCAGGTGACTAAAAGTGATCTTTATTTTCCTTATTGATTTTAATTTAAAAAATTTGAAAATAACATCATCAATTCCCTCCCCAAATTTGTATGAATTAGGTGATCCAAATGTGACCTTAAAGTCTTTTCACTATGTCTTTTATTTTATGCAACTTGGCTTATGAGTGGGAGTTCATAGCCTCCTCATAGGTTATTTAGGGAAGAATTGATAAAGGAATTCATCTCCTAGCATCATTTCAACCCAAATTCATGGTGGGGTATACAAATTAAGGGTGACACGTTGGGACATTTTTTTGAGTGGTTAAGCAAACTTTGTTAGTGGTAATCCAACTCAGACTGTAAGGGCAATTTGAATATACTACATTGAGAAAGTGATAAATGTAGTGGTTATGAAAATGATAAGAAATTTTCAAAACAAGTTAATTAATGTGGATCTAATTTATATGAGGAATCTCTAGTGTTAGCCAAACTTAAGACCATCTAGATATGCATGAAAATTTAGTTTTAGAATAACTCCACTTACCACAGACATATTGTTGATGTAGGGCAAGTAGCCTCAAGTTCCATGTTGTCATAAAATATTTTGAGATAAGGGGGTGTAAAAACCATACTTATTCATGTATTTTTATCTTTGGATTAACACTTAAAATCCTCTCAAGATCATGTAAATATATTGAATTCAATGGTACAATGCAACCTTGTTAGTTTTAAGACTTTGGACATTATACTTAGTTGTATTTTATCATTTTATCCTTTACTTACTTGGTCTTATCAAGTCTAAAACTTATTTGAAAACCCAAAATGCATCACAACCAAACACCTTTGTTATCTACCATTTTATTTGAATAAGGAGGCATTATGCTGACCAAATCAAAATCACCTTGTTACCTTGTTCAAATCATCATTTGAAACATTGTGTTTGTATTTCATAAACAATGTTCTTATGCTATCCATTTGAGTCTAGTATATTTTGAAAAAATCTTCAATTCTTTTATTTTTAATTCAAATTTTAAATCTCACCTTTTTAAGTTCTAGGCCAAGGTGTTAATTAGTTTTCCATTTGCACTTGGTTTGAGTTAACTTGGGTATAATTTATTGTTTGGGTTGAAGGCCATTATATAGACTCATCATAATTTTTATATCATTTTGGACTTAATTTATCTTGCATTTACTCACGCTCTAAGTTTTAGGACCATTTTAATACCATATGGTGGTATTGTGCTACCCATTTAGTTTTAGCTTTATAATTAGGAGTTATTGTGTGTTTTCACATTTTGAGCTTCTTAGTTCGAATTTCTATTATCCTCATCAGAAAGACCTTATTTTAATTTTCTATTCATAAATCATCAAAATTGTATCTAGATTTGGTAGTATTGATGTATCTTTGACCCAAGTTTGTTGTGTTATCTTGCACTTTAGGTTTCAAATTTACCATACCCTCTTCAAATTTGATGATTTTAACCCACCAAAGCTAAGAAAATTTGTGACCACTTCTTCTAATTGTACGTTAATATGCCACTTCATTTATTATAGTCTCTTTATACCTTGTCATTTTTTTGAAGAAATCAAAACACACCTTTTAACATTTGAAAAACACATTTAAAATTTTGGAAAACGTAGAGAATAATCTTCTAGACATGATGCAAAGGTATAATCGTAATGGGGTCTCTTATGTCCCTAGCTACGAGGAACAACTTTTTTATGATGGAAAAACCAATTATATGTTGTTTGAAGACATTCTAATGATTTTAGGATCTAAAGAAGACTATTTTGAACATCAACCCTTAAAAGACAAAGATGAAGCACTTCTAAGGTTGATTGAATCCAACACTAGGTTGCCATCAGACTTTCCTATAGAATAATTACACACCTTAGTTAGGGTAGAAGAGAAAAAATGAAAGCTATCCCTTGCTCATATTGTAAAATCCAACATTGATTCGTATAGAAAAGGGAATGAAACACTCATAGAGTCAACACCTAATGATCAAGATATTGCCACCAATATCAATAAGATAAGTCAATAATACATAGAAAAACTTATCATAGACTTGACTAACTCTTTAGCTGTCACTTCAATACAAAATAACACTTCTAAATAACAAGAGAAGGTAGTCAAACAAATGTAACATACTCTAGTTGAGAACATGACTATGATAGATTATGGTATGTCAACTAAATAAAACAAGCCTCAAGGGGTCTTACAACATGCTTCTCCAGACATAGAGCATACATTTTTTAATCATCAAGAGCCTCATGTTCCTTCGCAGAACCAAGGAATGAAAAATTTAGTACATATAGAGTAAATTATTCAAAACACTTTGGCAAGTTATTCTCAACCAACATGCACTTTGGTGAATTGACCAAAACCTCCCAAAAATTAACAAAACCCTTAAATTCATGTTAGTAGATTTTAGGGAATGTTTATCAACCCAAGAATCAATAGCTCACCTAATTAACTCAAGGAGTAAACCAAAAAAAATTGATATATCATAGGGTGTATATCCCTAACAAATCAATGCAACAAGGGCACATACCACCCCAATAGAATTATATTCCATCTTTGAATACACTAAACATGTAAGAGTGGAATTTGATGAATGAAATTATGTCACGATTGGAGATGGGAAATTGAGTTAAGAAATAAAAATTTGATGAGATATGCCCATATCCATTCAATTTGAGTATTCTCCAAGTACCCTTTCCACCTCAATTTGAGGCACCCAAATTTGAAAAATACAAAAGGAAGTCTGACCCTCATGAACATATTTAGGTATGTTTGGTATTGTGCCAAGAAATAGACTATAACAAAATTTATTTGCTTGATTTATTTCTACTAAGTTTAGTGGGACAAGCTGTAAACTAGCTCCTTAAGTTGCCTAAGGGATCGGTGGTGGATTGGAATGATCTATCTAAAAAAATTGTCAACCACTTATCTAACAATATTGAACATGATTTAATTGTATTCAAATTGTGCAAATCCAAATAGCAAGATGGAGAAAGCTTTGCAATATATCTACAATAATGGAGAGCATTAGTTAGATTCTTTCAACTTAATTTGATAGATAAATAACTGGCTGATATTTTTGCACAAAATTTACACCTTGAGGTAACACATAATCTATGACTCACTTGTGCAAACACATTTAAAGAAATTATAGACAAGGGGGTGTAAATTGGCACTTATCACCAAAGGCCTTGTCAAGATTTATTCATAGGGTCAAATGTCAAATAAAACCCAATCACCTATTCAAACTATTACAAAAGAGAAACCCAAGGGGTTTAACAAGAACAAGAACATGGTAGGGAATGGAATGACTGAATCAAGACATGTACAAATGGTGCAAGTTCTGCCAACTCTAAATGTGAAATTAGCTCCACCTAATCCACTAAATACATTATAAATGGTCCCTACATAAATGGCATTCAATAATAAATGTAGAGTCTTTATCAACTTTGGAGAGCCTATCGAGGTCATGTTCCAAAAGCTCATAGTAGTTAATTTAATTGTGTGGCCTATACCAAGGCCATTTCTTGAAGATCAACGAAAACTTGATTGGTATCGAATAGATGAGTTTTTAAAATTCCATCATGTTATTGGATATGATGCTTATTGATGTGTTTAATTATAGAATCTCATTTAATATTTGATTGAAAGTGGAAAGGTTAAAATCAAACTTTCCTTGAAAAACACTAATCAATAAATGGGCATCTACAAAGATCCATTCCTAGACATAATAAACAACCAACAAGAATAATCAAAACCAAGGATAGAATCAATGACAACAAGCCCAAGGTTAGAATTTTAATTATCATGATCATAATCAAGATCATAATACCCATGCCAACAACTTGGGTTACAATAACATGCCTTATGATTACAATAATACCATGGGGCATATTTTTGAAAACCATGTTACCACTGTCACTATCAAATATCATGAACCATATCATGATTTTTGAATTATTAGACCCCTCATTATAGGGTTAACACCCTCCCCTTCAAGTAATGTCACATCAGGTATAATAAATTATATTGTGCCTCAGTTTTTGTGGGTTACCATTTTTGGATCCCCTTCTTCTAATTATAATGTCTCCTCACTGACTCAAAATTGCACCAACACAACTAGATGCCCATGAGTCACCCTCCAAGGCCCTTTTCCTTTTTCTTCTAATTATAATGGATCCTTTCCACCTTTATATTACAAAATCACTACTATATTCTCACAAGTTACCCTTCAGGGTCCTTTGTCCTCTCCCAACACTAGACCCAACATGAACATTGTGCCTTAGGATCCAAAGTTCAAGACTATACCAGCCAAGGATAAACCTCCTCATACTACTATTGAAAATCCATATAGTATCTTGGACCAACTGAGTAAAAACCCTACACAAATTTTTATTTTATATCTTTTGCATATGTCTAAAGTCCATATAACTATTTTGAATGACCTTCAGCAATCCACTATTCCCCAAGACATTAACCCTGAATAATTACAAATGATTGTAGGAAAATTTTCTTCATTTCATAGGTTATATTTGATCAAAGAGACATGTCCACTCTTGGACCTAGCCATAACAATCCCTTATATATTGAGGTCATCATTGAAAACCATAAAATCAAGTGGGTTCTTATAGAAAATGGTTCAGGGATAAACATAGTGTCCCTCGAGCTCATACAGTGATTGGATTATATTACAAAGGACTTTCATTCAGAGATAATTACAATTAAGGCATATGAAAATGTTGAAAGGGAGTTTTTTAGTACTATTTATTTTCAAATAATTATTGGGTCTGTGTCCCATCATACCTTGTTACATATTTTGGATATTGAGTTACCTTATAACATACTTATTGGTCACCCTTGGATCCTTGAAGTACAGTTTGTTCCATCCACTTTGCCTCAGTTCCTCAAATTCCCTCATGATGGTATTAAATTCACCATTCCTACTGATCTATAGCCTTACTAGTATTACAAACATCTAGAGGATGAATTTCATAATTATAATTATTATCTTGGTTCTAAATTTGTTATAAAGAAGAACAAGGAAATAGTTTCGCATCTACCAAAATATAATTATATCATCCCAAGTGAAATTTCTTCCACTTCGGATGATCTATTTCTTGAAACCCTTGAAAAATAGGTTATTATAAAATATTCATGCATTTACACATACCATCTTAAAGATGGCTTCCATATTTGTAATTTTTTCCACGTCTCCCAAATTTTATGACAAACCCAAACATTTCAAAAGCCCTTACAAACCCAACATGATTCGGTAAAAGAATAAAGATACATAAAAACCACCAATGGTATTCATACCTACTACTTCACCAAATTGGGATTGAGAAGCATTCATTGAAGGAGACTGGTTATATTTTGATGGCATTGATGATTATTTTTAGAATCTAAAATATCTTATCCCTAATTGGATTATAGATAATTTTGATTATACAAGAAAAGGCCTTTGGCCACGAGAGCAGGGAATATTAGAACCTTTATCAGCTAGTAAACCTAACTTGAATCAAGCTCTAGGATTTATACTACCTAGGGGTGGCCTCATGAATTTTGATAGTGATTATTCTGGATTGACTAGAAATAAGAATCTTGAAAATAATGTAGTGTCCCATTATAGTATTTATGATTAGCTTGCTAACATGGACTTATTTGATTCAAACTCTATTATGACTATCACACCCCATTATTACCTTTACCTTTTCCATCTTGAAATCATTTATTGGGACCAATAAAATTTAGTCATATGCCTTAATGAATTCTAGAATGAAGAATCTAGTACAAACTATGTGGGTCTTAGAAATAGATTTCTAATTGGTGATAATAAGCAAGGCTCTAATTTTTTTTGGATCCTTCTACCTAATTTGGAGAGTAGGAAAACTTTATTTGTCATGAAAAAGATATAACATCAAGATCCTTGGGTGAAAACCTCTTTGAGGTGCTCATTGGTCAGGGAAATAGTAAATAAAATGAGAAGCCCTTGAGTGAAAACCTATTTTAGGCATTCTTGGACAAGGAAGTTTTCTCATCTCTAAAAGATGCATAAGGTCCATCATGTCCTAGCTCTATAGCTAATACCAACATCACATCAGAATAACAAGTCTTTATGCCTCTTGTTCTTGACTTTCCTAAGATATTTGCTAGTTGGCCATTATGTGAACTAGTAAATTCAGATTCATCATATTATCTAAAGCTTTAGGAAGAACAACCATAAACTGTAGAAGTAGAAGATTAGGATCAAATTTTGCCTACTATTCTAGAAGATGGTTCTACACTCCTTGTATAAAACACTACTAAAGTAATACTTGGAACATATGATGATCCCAAAATTATTTATCTTGGAGCCTCCCTCATTGATGAAGAGCATGATCACATTTTTACTATTCTAAGATATTTCATTGATATCTTTACATGGGATTATTTTGACATGCCAGGCTTAGACCTTGACTTGGTTATGAATTAACTTGTTATCCATCTAGATGCTAAGCTATTCAAATAAAAATTGAGGAATATGCATCCATGCATCACTCTTTTGGTAAAGGAAGAACTAGAGAAATTATTAGGAATAGGCTTCATTTGACCATTAGAATATTTTGAATGGATATCAAACATAGTTCTAGTCAGAAAAAAGCCATAATTTATACACATTTATATTGATTTCAAAGATATCAATAAGGCATGCCCTAAATATGATTTTCCTTTGCCCAATATCAACATGATTATCAATTCTATTACTAGATACAAGATGATATTCCTTATTGATGTATTTTTTGGATATAATCAGATCAAGATAGCTCTAATAGACCAGCATAAAATTGCATTCACCACATCATGGAGAATATTCTATTATCATGTCATGCCATTTGTCTTTAAGAATGATGGAACCACTTATCATCATACTATGAATGTAATTTTACATGATATGATGCATGATATTTTTGAAGACTATGTTGATGACATCCTAACTAATTCAAGAACATGTGTCAGACATCCTGATGTTCTATGGATAATATTTTAGAGACTCTATGAGTACAAGGTCCATTTGAATCCCAAGAAGTATGTCTTTGGCATCACTTCAAGAAAATTGTTAGGGTTTATTGGATTTCAAAGAGGGATTGAATTAATCCTTTCTAGGGTTAAGGCTATTATATAAATGCCTCCACCTTCTAATCTCAAACAAATTCATAGCCTAAAAATAAATATCTAATCTATTCATAGGTTCATTTCATAATTGGCAGATAAGTGCCACCCATTACACATCTCTTTAATAAAGGGTTTAATTTTTAATGGGATAAAAAGTGTCAATCAACATTTGCAAATCTCCTCACATACTTGGCCAACCCATCAGTCTTGAGACTGCCTACACCTGGATAACCATTGATTATTTATATTTTAGCTATTCCTTACAATTTGAACAAGTACCATGGGCCAATAATAGATCTATTGATTCAATGGAGATAATTGGGTCATGATATATATTGATAGTAGTGCTAAAGAGTATTAGTTTCTCATTGAAAATATTCTTCAACCTATTCATGTATTCTTAGAATCAAAAAGGGTATGTACCATTTCTACTCCTAATTTCCCACCTGAACTTCTTTGGTTTCAAGACATTTATAATTATTTTTATAACCAAGTGTTTCCACCTAACCTTTCCAATAATCATCATAAGATTTTTTTTCATTGAATCACCTATTATAATCTCCTTGGAAACATGATTTATCATAAAGGCTATGATGGAATGATACTTTGTTATATATCTTTGGGAGAATATAAGTTAGTGCTTAAGGAGGTTCATGAAAGAATGTGTAGGGCCCACACCAATGGTGTAGTCTTAGCTAAAAAACTCCTTAGAATAGGTTATTATTGGCCCAAAATGGAGAAAAATGCTTGTAATTTTGTTATGAAGTGTGTTTCTTGTCAACAACATGGTAATTTGATACATGCACCTTCCTTACCACTATAACCAATTACTATACCATGGCTATTTTCTACATGGGGCCTCAATCTCATCAAGAAAATTAACCCCACATCTTCTGATGGCCATAAACATATTCTCACTACTACCAAGTATTTTACTAAGTGGATCAAGATCATTCCTCTCACTTACATCACTGAGAATAAAAATTCCAAGTTCATACATTACCATATCATATGTCAATATGGTATCCTAGCCCGTATTATATCTGATAATGGTGGATCATTTGTAAATCAAGATGTCAAATCTCTTTGTGAAAGATTCAAAATCAAGAAAAAGAAATCCACACCATATAACCCATAAGGAATGGTCAAATTTAGGTGTCGAACAAAACCATTATTACAATACTCAAGAAGATTGTCAATGACATTGGATATAATTGGCACTTACAAATTTTTCCTATCCTTTGGGCTTATCACACTAGTCATCAAACCCCTATAAGATCCAATCCATACTCCATTTTTTATGGCACAAAATATATTATCCCAATTGAGATCAAGTTGCCTTCATTACATGTATCCTTGGACAATATTGAAGATGATGAAGATTATAGAGTTTCCAAGTTGCAAGATCTAGAAATTCTTAATGGTAAACATTTGGCTGCCCTAGATAACTTGCAAGTCTATCAAAACAAATTGTATATAAGATACAACAAGTGCATTCTCCCTTAAGAGTTTAAAATTATTGATTTTCTCTTGAAAGAGAATCAAAAGAACACAAATTTTGAATGAAAAAAGAAGGGTAAGTTTCGACCCAATTGGTTGGGCCCATATGTCATCATAATAAATTATGGATTGGGGGCATACTAGTTGGCTACTCCAAGTGGTGAAGAACTCCTAGACCCCATGAAAATTTTACATCTCAAGCAGTTCTATGATTGACGATCATTTGAACCATTATCTACAAGATCCCTTACTTGAGGTTAGCTTGTGCAGTAGTCATTTTATCCCACTATTATATCCTGGACCATCCTAGATTGGAACATATTCATTCGATTTTTACCTATCTTGTGTTGTTTTCATGAGAACCATATTATTTTATGAATATATACCATTAAAACTTTGGGTTGGTGGCACTTTGGATCATTTATATTTTAACTAGACACTTTTTATCCTAGCATGGACCATCCTCTTTTGGACCTTATTCATTTTGTTTCATTTTGGACTGTTCTACTTAGAACCATATTCTTTTCATATCCTAAACCATTATAACTTAGACTGTTCTATCCCTTGACCAATTATGATCCTAATTATGACTTCTGGGCATTCTGGACACACTCAATGCTACTTATACAAAGTAGTTTAGCCTGAATAGTATTTTGTAGCTTCCTTTTATAGATAATTAAACATGGGTACATTAGCACATGGTTTTTGCCTATTGAATGGTTCTTTAAATTTATCTAGCACTACATATTGATATTTTATTATTTTGTTATTGTTTGGTAGGCATTTTTTCCTTAACAAGATCACACTCTCACTATTATAACCAGTTTTAGATATTATTAGAACTACTCTTGGACGTACATATCCTTGATAAGTTAGTTATCTATGTCATTATTTATATTTATGATCCCCATTGCATTTGATTTAGAGGTTGGTTGAAATCTCACCTATGGAAGTGCATCTCCTTAGCTAGGTAGTTCCCTTGGACCTTTTATTCATATTTTTGTTTCTGTTGCTTATCCTAAAAATATAAAAACATTAGAAATTGATTGACAAAACAAACAAAAAAATTGTTACTTTTTTATTTATTTTGATCCCATGCTCTTGCCATTTTTTCAACTAATCATTTTAACACTCTTGCCATTTTGTGAGCCTATTTCCTTATTTCCTATACAACATCAATCATGTATTTATTATCACCACTTTTCTTCTATCCCATTTCTTGGGAGAACTACATTTGGCTTGAAGTTCATGTTGGACCTTGCATCCATGAAACTATGTAGGTAACATCCACTTATCTCATACATCTGGAGTCAACTCAGCCACCCCCTTATTTTTCTTCTCTTTCCCCCATTTTGTTGTCTTGTTATTTCCCTATCACTTATGGGTAACTTTGTGTCCTTTTTTATTATTACCTTATCATAGAGAGTAACACCTGTATTACACTTACATGAATAATTATTTTCTATTTGCACTAACATTATGACTAATTCTTGTTTGTGTGTGTTTATTTGATTTTTATTATTGTTTTATTGTGTTTTGTTGTCTCTCCATTTCATTTGTTTTGTTATTTGTTCTTTTTTATTCTTTTGTTATTTTTTCTTGGTGTTTTTTTATTTTGGTCTTTTATGTTGTTATTTTGTCTTGTCTTGTATTGTTTTATTAGTTTGAGTTAAAATGCATTCTGTAACCATTTTTAGTCTAGTTTTCATTAGGATTAATTTGTTAGAGTTATATTTAACTTTTTATATTATTTTGTTTTCCAAGTACATCTTGTTAATACACATGGATCTTGATTATTCATATCTTAATTTCATGTTGTTTTTTAAGTTGTTCTTGCTTTACCTTTATACATTCTTGTTCCTACTTCAATCTTAATTGTTCATGTCTTTATTTTAAGTCAAGTTACATTTGTGCATTATTTTTATCTTTGTTTTATTTAAATACAAATAGTTTTAACTTTGATATTGGTAGTTGTTATCATTATCCTTAGTTATAAATATTCGCATTTGAACAGGATCATTGTGATCAAAATATAATGTTATTATAATTTACTCATACTTATGATGCATAATTTTAATTTTATTATAGTAAGAAACAAGTGATTTGGATTCCAACTCCAAAAGTTAATGAAGCTCTGAAGATCAGTTCTCAATGCACCATACCTAACACCAAACTATATGCAAGACATGATCTCTTGGCATATAATGTGAGGTTAATTGAACATTGGTCCGTCTTTCTTCTATTTACATTCCTCATTCCATTTTTTCTGACTTCTGGGTGAACTACATTATCTTGTGGTCTATTTGGACTATGTAGGCAACACTTGGATACATGATGTATCTTGGGTCAACTCGACCACCCTCATTCTTCTAGTCATCTCTTTCATCACTTTGTGCATCTTTGTATGCTTGATTTCTTATGCCTTCTTCAGTGATTAGACCCTCACATCTACGTTTAGACCCACTCATATTTAGTCTATGTATTAGGTTATATCCTTGAGATATGCTTGCAAATTTTTCCTACTAGGGCACAACATTTAGACTAATCATTGATCTAATTATCCCTATTGGGGCAAAGATAATTATCAATAATAAAAATCAGCCCTACTGGGGTAAAATCAATTTATCAACTGATCAAATCCACTCTTCTAGGGTACATTATTATTTTCCTTCCTTTAAATTAATGCTCTCATTTTTCTTCTAATTCCAAGCTCTATGAATTTTTCCATTGTTTTAAAAGTTTTAAAGTGTGCAACTTATCTTGGACTCAATCATTCCCTTGTGTACAACTTATGTGTGTGTATGTCAAAGTATGTCACTTATGTTTTGGGATTGCATTCTTCCCATTTCCCCCCACCTTGGGGCTCATTATATTCTAAATTATTTTGATCATTGATAATCAATGCATGCAAATATTAGCTCATAAGAATATACTCTCATTCATGGGTTAATTCCACTCTTTCTCTCTTTTTAGAGAGTCCATCTGATGCAGGAGCATCTACATTCATTTTATTGTCAAGACATGGTTACAAGTCATGTTTAAATTATAATTTCAAATTATTTTATTTTGCCTCCAAAATGTTGTCTTAGAGGAGGAGTAATTGTAAATGTAAATGTAAAAGGTGAAAAGTCAAAAATGGAAGTTAGTTTGAACCTCCTACGTTGAAAGACAATCTTGGCTTGTGGAGAGGATCAAGGAAATAGTTGAAATTCCCCAAGTATAGGTTAGATAATCTTTCTCAATTAGAAGAGGAAATCATGTATGTTTGTTTAGAGTCCAAAGTTGGACATAGGAATTAGAAAGAAAAGAGTTTTATATGTAACGAATGTCTTTGATCAGCCAGTCGGAGAGGAAAAATAGGGAGGATCTCCTTGGGAAAAGGAAGCTGATTCAGAGGAGGATCTCCAGGAGAGAGAAGAGGAAAATAAGGAGGAATGAGAGGTACGTAGAAGGAGAAAAAAAAAAGAAAAAAAATGGAGGCATGGCGGTAGCGGTATGTGCAGCGTGAGTTCATTGTGTACGAAGGGGAAGTGTACAGGCTGTCGAAGATGTAGAAAGAGCTGGATGTAGAGAGTTGTATGTAGAGCAAGGAGCTGAGCATGATGGGGATCAAGGTCAAGGGCAAAGTGACTGGGCAATCACTAGTTACCAAAGATTCCTTGAATTAGAGAGTCACGCAATGGATTTGAGAATGGATGCAAGGAAAGATCAAAACCACAGTCGAGCCAGATCTAAACAAAGCATGATCTGAGTTGCTAATGCCCTATTTGAATGTAAGAGTCGAGGGCAAGTCATGGAATAGCGATATGATTGCACACAGACCAGTCTCGAGCTGAAGGACAGAGATGCCTATTTGTAAGGCCATTAGGCTTGGGCAAATTGTGTATGTTTTTCAAGGATGTAGACCGAACCAGTATTATTACGTGGTCTTCTATTTTGTATTGCTTTAGCCATGCAAGAAATAAATATAGTCCACAAATGGATAAATATTCTGTTTGGGAGGACCGAGCTGGGCAGTTCTGAGTGGAGAGTGATGGAACCATTTGAAAGCCAATGGCTAGATTCTATTCATAGCCCTAAATGGGAGATGCAATGTTCAATTTGTGGAAGAACACAAGAAAGATTGTATAGAGGAAACTTCCATACATTCTGATAATAACCTGATTAGATCAGAAGCGCATCAATTTGCCATGATAATTCTTGATTACAATGGTTCAGGTAAACTCTAGGGTCTGTGCACCATTTTTATGTTTTGTATCAGTCATTTTTATGATAGAGAATTGATGTATATCAGTCTGTTGATTTGGGTTCCTTCTCTATGCAATAATAAGGTGCTTTTTTGTAATCTGACCTACTTTCACTAGAATTTGGGCCAAAGTATCACTCGCCTAATGGATGAAATGGGTGCTCTGGATTTTGAGCATGCGGATGGGCACATGGATGCTCTACGGCTCTGCCATTTTTAACCCCTGATTCCCTTACCCCCAAATGTTTGAACATATTCTTCAGTTGAAAAGAGAGCATATTATGCTCGATTGGTCACAGGGAAAGAGATTCACCTTTCTAAAATTTGTGTTCAAGATCTTTAAGATCTGCTGCCTATTCACTTTCTATTTCTGGGTGGATGAGAATGGAGTGATTTTGGCTAAAGGTTTTGATAGTGTTGTACCACCTGAATATTTTACAAAGATAGACATACTTAAGCGGAAAGGAAAGAGAAATGTTTGAATAGAATATAAAGGATTGTCAGATGTCTGATATGGGCAATTGATTTGTAGCCACATCAGTTTGTTTCCTTTTGCTGAATTCCTTTTATGTTTCCCCTACTGGTAGTAGATGCTACCCAGAGTGTTGAAAGGTGCAGGTGCATTTTATATCTGAGATTTAGATAATATTTAAATTTAGTCAAAACTAGGCCAATTGGTTTGTATGCCTGTTGAGTGGGGCTTAAGATCATTTGCTAGAAATTCTTTGGTGTTTTAATTCCCTGTTTGCTGAAGAATGACTGTGCATCATTTTAGTATAAGAGCAGTCTAAGGCAAAGACAGTTTCATTATTTGGTATCAGAGATTGAAGCTCTTGGGAATTGGTAATTTGTTGATGGTTATGATTTCTAATGAGTTGTTACAGGATTTGGCAAGAGATCAACAAACAAAGTACTAGAAGACCTTGTTGAGGAAAGGTATGAGTAACTGTGATATTTAATTTGAGTTTATTGTGTTTAAGAAACAATCAAGTGAAGAAGTTGCAGGTGAAAAAGAAGGCAGTCAAGCCATTGAGGCTTAAGAGGAGAAGAAGCCCAGGAAGGCTTAGTGAAGATCCAAGAAGAAGCTTGGATAGTTTGCCAAAAGACTAAGGTGAAATAGACTTAGGTGAGGTAAAGGATGAAGTTTGAATAATTGAGAAGAGAAGCTTAGAGAAGATCAAAAGTAAGGGAGCAAGTGAATGCTTAAGAGGAAGATCCAAAGCAAGGTAAGCTTGGATTTGTGATTTGTGTTTGTTGAAGTTTTGTATAAAGAGTTGCTACATGATTGAGAAAAGGATCAAAAGACTAGGATGCAAAAGGCCTAGGTGAGATCAAGGAGATTGTCAAAAGACCAGTCAAGGAGAAAAGGCTTGGGTGAGACAAGGGATCAAGAGACCAAGGTGGAAAAGACTTGGGTGAAGATCTCAGAGATGTAAGTATTGTTGAAGGCATTACAGAGCAACAAGGTACATGAGGGCACCAAGAAGAAAGCAAGCATCAAAGGTATGGACAATATTGCAATTGATAAAGAGATTGATAGTTTAAAAAGAGAGTTAGCTAAGATTAAAAATGAATATGAGTCTTGGATGTAGTTGAATAGGAAAGCATGGGTATGGCCAATGAGGAAGAGGTTGAAGTGGCCAATTGATCTCCTAATGAAAAGGAGAAGAAGGCAAAATGAGATTGCCAAGAAGAGAGAAGCCCATAGAGGCTTGAAGAAGATAAGAAGGTTGCCAAATGAGCAGCAAGAGGAAGAAGTTATGAAGAAGGTTCTCATTGAGGAGAACAAGAGAGAAGAAAGAAAAGATGAAGTGCCAGGAAGAGCACTTGGAAAGATGAGAATGTCCATTAAAAGGACACTCATGGAGACATTATGGTCTCTTGTTTTTGTATCTAATGTTGTTTTTGCATGGGTAATTGCAGGTATGAGCAGCCTTGTGAAGAAGGTCAAGAGAAGGGCCTTGGATAATGAAGAGATTGGTGCAAGAGAAGACACCAAGTATAAAAGTGAATGTGTAAGAGAAAAGAGAAGAAAATTTGTTGTTAAGGAAGAAAAGATGCATTGGTTAATGCATGAGGGAGGTGTTGAGGAACCCCTACAAGCAAAAGAAGAGATGGAAGATGAGGATGAATTCCATGATGCCATTGAATGCCAAGAAGAGGAAAGAGAACAGCCAAGCACAAAGGGAGAGAAAGATTGCTCCATGGAACAAGCTATCAAAGAGGTAAATGAAGTGCTAAAATCTGATTTTGATCATTATTATAAGCATGAAGCTTCTAATGTACAGATGCAAGAGTTAAGGAAGATG
Organism: Torreya grandis; assembly: GCA_037957365.1. NCBI lineage: Eukaryota > Viridiplantae > Streptophyta > Pinopsida > Cupressales > Taxaceae > Torreya > Torreya grandis. Next base: position 3,229,161 of record JARHVA010000984.1, on the reverse strand, counting down.
ATAGAGCCCTTAAAAAGAGAATTTAAGCATGGATATGTGATGCCTAAATGGTGGAAGAAGCAAACTCCCAAGCAACATGAAGTGCTGGTACAAAAGCATGGATGCAGGATGCCTAAATGGCTTGTGAAGTCAAATGATAAGAAGAAGAAACAAGTATGGGTGCCTAATAAGGCAAAGAGAAAAGATGTGAGTGTTGAGGCAACAACACCAAGAAGTCAATGGAAGAGGATTGAAGGTGATTCTAGTAGCCAAGAGAATGAAGATGAGAAAGAAAACTTCTCAAGGAATAATGAAGTAGAGCATGAGGATGCAAAGATAAAAGGTAAACAAATGGTTTATGATGCTGTTTTTGAATCATTTAATGATCTTTTTATGGAAAATGAGGAATGGAAAATGTTTATGAAAACTAATATGCAGCAAGGAGAGAATTCCAAGAGGATGGATGATGAAAGTGGAGATGCGAAATCAGTTCACATGATTGAAAAGAGTAAGGAGACACAAGGTAATAGTGTTCCTATTGTTTTTGATAAGTATATTGATGATGATGAAGAAGCTGATTTGTATGAAGAAACCATAAAGTGGATGAATGTATTTATAGAGGATGAAAGACAATCTGGTCCTAAGTTTGATATAGGACATGAAGATTTGGATGAGCTTGTGTTGAGTGAAGAGTTGAACAGGATAGAAGAGTTGTTGAATCCTCCAAGAGAGTTTTGTAGAGACACATATAAACATGGTGGCACCATTGATCAAATGGAAAATGAATTGAGGCAAGAACAAAGAAAGATAGTGAAGGTAGATTTGGCCAAAGAGCAGAAGAGTGGAGGCAGCCAAGAGACCTTATGGTCTCAAGTTTTTACTTCTAACATTGCCTTTGATATTTTGAATGCAAGTGTTAAAGTTGTGGAGATGAATGAAGTCCATAGTTCAATGGAAAAAAATTTTAAACCAAGAAGATCAAGAAGATCTAGAAGACATATATGAAGATGAAGAAACATGGAAGCGGGAGATGGCAACAGAGAAGGAGAACATACCAGAAAAGGAAGAAAAGCAAGAAGATGGAAGACAAAGACAATCAAAGACAAAGACAAGCATTGGTATTGGCAACAAGACCTTAGGATCTAGGAATATAGTGAAGGCTAAAGCATGGAAGCAACTGTTCATTTGAACTAAGGTTCAAATTGTTTCTAGAGGGAGAGTATGATGCAGGAGCATCTACATTCATTTTCTTGTAAAGACATGGTTACAATTCATGTTTAAATTCAAATTTAAAATTATTGTATTTTGCCTCCAAAATGTTGTCTTAGAGGAGGAGTAATTGTAAATGTAAATGTAAAAGGTGAAAATTCAAAAATGGAAGTTAGTTTGAACCTCCTACGTTGGAAGACAATCTTGGCTTGTGGAGAGGATCAAGGAAATAGTTGAAATTCCCCAAGTATAGGTTAGATAATCTTTATCAATTAGTAAAGGAAATCATGTATGTTTGTTTAGAGTCCAAAGTTGGACATAGGAGTTAGAAAGAAAAGAGTTTTATATGTAACGAATGTCTTTGATCAGCTAGTCGGAGAGGAAAAATAGGGAGGATCTCCTTGGGAAAAGGAAGCTGATTCAGAGGAGGTTCTCCAGGAGAGAGAAGAGGAAAAGAAGGAGGAATGAGAGGTACGTAGAAGTAGAAAAAAAAGAAAGAAAGAAAATGGAGGCATGGTGGTAGCGGTATGTGCAGCGTGAGTTCATTGTGTAGGAAGGGAAAGTGTACAGGTTTTCAAAGATGTAGAAAGAGCTGGATGTAGAGAGTTGTATGTGGAGCAAGGAGCTGAGTACGATGGGGATCAAGGTCGAGGGCAAAGTGACTGGGCAATCACTAGTTACCAAAGATTCCTTGAATTAGAGAGTCACGTAATGGAGTTGAGAATGGATGCAAGTAAAGATCAAAACCACAGTCGATCCAGATCTAAACAAAGCATGATCTGAGTTGCTAATGCCCTGTTTGAATGTAAGAGTCGAAGGCAAGCCATGGAATAGCAATTTGATTGCACGTAGACCAGGCTTGAGCCGAAGGATATAGACACCTATTTGTAAGGCCATTAGGCTTAGGTGAATAGTGTATGTTTTGCAAGGATGTGGAATGAACCAGTATTATTATGTGGTCTTCTATTTTGTATGGCTTTAGCCATGCAAGAAATAAATATAGTCCACGAATGGATAAATATTTTGTTTGGGAGGACCGAGCTGGGCAGTTCTGAGTGGAGAGTGATGGAACCGTTTGAAAGCCAATGGTTGGATTCTATTCATAGCCCTAAATGGGAGATGCAACGTTAAATTTGTGGAAGAACACAAGAAAGATTGTATAGAGGAAACTTCCATACATTCTGCTAATAACCTGATTGGATCAGAAGTGCATCAATTTGCCATGATAATTCTTGCTTACAATGGTTCGGGTAAACTCTAGGGTCTGCGCACCATTTTTATGTTTTGTATCAGTCATTTTTATGATAGAGAATTGATGTATATCAGTCTATTGATTTGGGTTCCTTCTCTATGCAATAATAAGGTGCTTTTTTTTAATTTGACCTACTTTCACTGGAATTTGGGCCAAAGTATCACTCGCCTAATGGATGAAATGGGTGCTCTAGCTTTTGAGCACGTGGCTGGGCACATGGATGCTCTGCGGCTCCACCAGTTTTAACCCTCGATTCCCTTACCTCCAAACATTTGAACAGATTCTTCAGTTGAAAAGAGAGCATATTATGCTTGATTAGTTGTAGGGAAAGAGATTTGCCTTTCTAAAATTTGTGTTCAAGATCTTTAAGATCTGCTACCTATTCACTTTCTATTTCTGGGTGGATGAGAATGGAGTGATTTTGGCTGAAGGTTTTGATAGTGTTGTACCACCTGAATATTTTACAAAGATAGACATACTTAAGTGGAAAGGAAAGAGAAATGTTTGAATAGAATATAAAGGATTGTAGATGTTCGATATGGGCAATTGATTTGTGGCCACATCGGTTATGTTTCCTTTTGCTGAATTCCTTTTATGTTTCCCCTACTGGTAGTAGATGCTACCCAGAGTGTTGAAAGGTGCAGGCACATTTTATATCTGAGATTTAGATAATATTTAAATGTAGTCAAAACTAGGCCAATTGGTTTGTATGCCTGTTGAGTGGGGCTTAAGATCATTTGCTGGAAATTCTTTGGTGTTTTAATTCCCTGTTTGCTGAAGAATGACTGTGCATCATTTTGGTATAAGAGCAGTCTAAGGCAAAGATAGTTTCATCACCATGCTTCTCTTTAATCCTTTTATGACCTCTCAAGGGGATATCATAGGTCATTATCTTCCCAATTATTATTGATAACTCTTTCATTATTTGAAAATATGTTGCTTTGACTGAATGTCTCACTATACCTTCTCAAATAGGTTCAAAATGTAGACATCCAATTACTATCACCATTATGTTAAAATTGTCAATTTTAATTACAATTCTATGACAACACATAATTTAGGGAAAAATCACTAAAATGCACTAAATGGTTTGATCTTGTTACGTACAAGTACTAATCTAGGCCAATGTAGCCATAAATGGGGTAATGCATTTTATGTGATTATTATCTATTCTCAAGTCAATTTGATTCAAAATGGCAAAAATGTAATTTGGCACATTGAACCACTAAATTCTTCTAATTCAAAAGCACACAGCATGTGCATGTGTTATTTCACATTGACAATTCTCTAATTAGAGTATTGGTTCATACGTAGCTAACACATTCTTTTAATTATACTCCATTCAAATTATGACCCAATAACTTGACATTTTGACAAGTTTGATTAAGTGGATAACTATTTCCAAAGAAATACAAAAAAATTAATTACCTTCATTGAAGAAAATTAAACCAAATCAAGGGCTTAAGTGAAAAATCCATGAAAGTTATTGAATATCTATCAATTGGAAATTCATTTATAATATCTGCATCATCTGGTGACATCATCAATGGGGTGGCATCCATAAGCCAAAATGAAACAAAAATCTAGTATAATCCCTCCCATGGCTCATTAATGCCCCTTTCTTCAAAATATTAATGGGGATATTTATGGATTGAGCCTTGAAAATTAAACTGATCCATGGCCACGCATTTTGATCTCAATATGGATGGTCATGGTTGATTCTGATCATTTCTAAAAAAACTATAAATACAAGGGTCCTCACTCATCCTTTCAATATATTTTTGTGTAATGTTATTATGTTGAATTTTTAATATGATAACTTCAAGTATTAACACATATTTGATCAATTTCATGAGCCTAGTTCATTGGTGAATTAAGAGATGATGGAGGATCAAGCCACTCATCATTGTCAAAGACTTAGAGTACTAAATTAGGGGAAAACCATGTTTTTGAGCTGTACTTGGAGGAGGGATGCTCTTGGGAAGGTTTGATGTTCTATTCCTTCTTTCAATAGCTCTTAGATTTCATTTATAAAATCCCATGAGAGAGTTATCTTAATGATTTATATTCTTTATGCTAATTTGGGTTTTACTTGACTAATGCATGATCTAACTCACTTTGGATTCCTACTCTACAATAGGTAGCCATATTGAAATGAAATGTTTGATTTAAGATTTAAAATGAAAAATTAATTTGTTTTCATTATGCTTGAAAAGTAAACAATAGAACTATATTGGTGTTGGCCTATGCATTTGTACACATAGTATAGATTTGTGTCAAGCTAATCAATACATTATGTGTACACATAAAATTACAAAAAATAATTAAATTGTATCAAATAGATCAATATAATTTTTTGAAAAAAGATTTAAAAGAGAACTGTATTACATCTGGTAGATATAGTGGGTTGAAGAAGAATAAAACTATCTTAGAACTATATTGAGTTGTTCTATATAATTTTATAAGAAATAAATTTGAAAATAGAGTTATAAATAAGACTATGATTAATACTATATTGAGATATTCGATACATTTTATTGAAAAATGAAATTGATAAAAAATGTATCAACTAAAATAGTTGGCTAGAGATAAATTTGAAGATGGAACTAAATTACGTTGTTTGATACAATTGACTAAGGAATATGTAAAGATAAAATTATATTGATTTGTTCAATGTAGTTGGCTGAGGAAGAAAAATATGACAAATTTATATCAATTTATCCAATACATCTTTTTAAAAATAATACTACTATATAACTGTATTGATTTATTTGATACAATTGGATGAGGAGGTGAAGGCAATGGTAAGCTTCATGTCAGGTTTAAAATGTATGTAATGGACCAGAATCAGCCTAAAACTATCTTATCTCTAAAGATATGAACTCAAATAAGGTTAATCAAAGAGAGCCTAGTGATACTTAACTTTTTGGATTTTGTTATTTCTCCTTCATATGGATTAAAAAACCAAGCATGGGTGATAAAAATGACTATCATAAGCAATCTTACACATAGTAGCTAGAGAAGAGGACCTAGATACCATGGTTTATAAGACTCTTAGACTTGCACATGAGAAAAGAGTGTGATCTCAAACTAACCTTGGTGTGTCTCAAATGAAAGGAAATAGGAGGAATATGGGGATCGTGGGAGATATGTTCATGTAATAAGTGATACAATGATGTGTATGATAATAGTTGATCACAAGAAGGTAAAATAGTGTTATGAAAGTGGTGGGGCTATACTATGATATCCATGTCATTAGGAAGTTGTACTAACCTAAAAAGTATCTATCACAAGCACTAATGAAAGTGGTGATTATACCCAAAGAGGAGGAATAGAAGTGATCATCCCAATAATAGGGGGAATATAAATGGTCACCAAATAATAACAAAGAGAATAAGGTAAATAATGATAAAATAAAACCCAAAGGTGTTACCTAAGTTCTAATATATAAAAAAAGGCAAATAATAAGTACAAAAGGACCAAAAAAGAAATAATGGTGGAAATAAGATGTCATAAATGTAAAGTAAATGTTGAAAGGTAAAGTGATGAAATTAAAAATAACCATAATATAAGTAATATATACATTAAGGTATCACAAATTATATAATGAAATGTAAATGTCAAATCCATTCATGTGACAATGTGCTCACACATTTTGATATATATCTCTATACACATCATCATTAACATCATATAAATCTTATTGTAACTTAAATATATCTCTAATTATAGTCTCGTCTATCTTTGCAAAGATTCATGCAAGGACTACTTAACACATGAGGTCTATGGAGAAAATAGGAGTACTAGAAGAAGGAGGAGGAGGGTGTGGTGCTTCTTGTGAAGGTTATCAATGCAAGGAACATGCACTATTATGTGGATGAGATCCTATTATTTATGATAAGGTACAGGTCAATGAGAAGGTTGAGCCTTTAACTAAGAATGACCATATGAGCGTTACTAAGATAGTCAAGGCGTAGGACTCAAAAAATCATAGAAATATTATTGGATTACTCTAAATTTTTCTATATTATGTATAGTGCATTGATGCCAAATACAATAAAATTTTCCATTCTTTGGTATTTACTCTGTATATATCTTGGGAGGTGGAAAGTTCTAGTCACTAGAAGGTTAGGTTACTTCAAGATAAAGTGCATTAATATATTATTGAAGATCTTGGCAGTGGGTCTAAGTATGTGTAGTCATACCACGAAAGCAATAAATGTACCCAAGAGTGGCCAAATTTCAATTTTAACTAGTTATGACATGAATTAAGCCCTATGGCTACTATGCAAAGAATATTTGGTATGCTCAATAATCATTGGCACATTGACTGATTGTCTTATGAAACTCAAAATATGGATCATCTTCCCATTATATAGGTGGGGAGTTATGCTAGGTCATAGTTAGGATATCATAAAATAGATCATCATCATTGAATTATCTAAGAGTAGGCTCATGACTAGGCCATGCATCTATATTTATAAGAGATTACCTCAGTGTGGGGTGGAGTAGTATTACCAACATATTTGGAGGAATTATATTGAAAGAATCATAAAATCTAGTGAACCAATATGGTCTTGTCATGGAGTGATCAAGTAACATACTCATAATAGTCTCAAAAGTGACGAGTGAATAATGTGAAAAATTTGGTACCTACTCCATCTCAGACTTGTAAACATCAATTGAAGGGGAAAAAATTGTTAGGTATAGTAGAAGGAGAATTAATGACATCAACTAAATGAATACTATGTGAATGTAAATTAGACTCATAATAATGATGTAAGGAATATCGATAGTGAAGGATTTATACATCCTTGGATTGGGAATATCTACCTAAGAAAGGGTCATCTAGGGAATTTCCATCATCATAATAATGACTATTGAAGCTCTAAATTCATCAGTCAACTTCTTGAGAAAATAAGGTTACAAAGAAGGGGCAACTAAATAATAATTCTAGAAGGGATATCTGAGATTTTGATCTTAAGGCTAATCTCATTAGTCTCATCATCATCATAATCTAAGATGTTAGGTGGTATGTTTCCCACAAGTTCAGGGTATACATTATAACCATGATTGTAATTAATAGGATAGTTAAAAAATTGATATTCATGAAAGGGGATGCTATGCAAGGGTTCAATGGTAGATATTTTAAAAACTCCACATTACTAGGATTGTTTGAAACTCTAAGGGTTAGTAAATTTTGAATCTTTTATATAACACTATTGTGCATAAATTTGACACACTGGTAGGTAAAAGATGTGATGGATCTCATGTGATGCATCTAGGGTTGAACAAGTAAAATATTATATGATAGTGGAAAGTTAAAAATCATGACTTTAACTCTAATCTAAATGGGAGGTACCATGATAGGGATCCAAACAAAACCAATAGGAGGCATTTTAATTTTATCATAGCCTTGGCACATGCTTTGGGTAGATTTAAAGTTACATTTAGAGAATTTAAGAGTTTTTATGAAATTAAGGGAAGTGACACAAGTTCATGATCCTTCATCTATCAAGGAATGATTGAATTGAATGTCACCAACTTAGACACTAATAAATATATTAAGTTTATCTACACACAATAATATTTCATTAGGGAGAATAAAATTAATAGGTAATTTAAGTGAGATAGGTGCATCCAATGTTTTATCAACTTGAATGGACATTTCTTCACACTATTGAAGGATACTATCCTGAGACCCAAAAAAGGTAGATTATTTTCCCATATGTGGAGGTGAATGATGTTCATTTCAAATAAAATTTTCATCAATAAATTATTATGATGAGGGGAAGTCCTCATGATCTCAAGGAAAGGAATTTGAGAGGGTCGCTCATCATATCCTAAGGGAGATGACAAGACTAAGATAAAGGTGCATAATGTTGAAGTTAATCAATTGAGGGAGGGAACATAGTGAAATTAAATTGAGTAAAAAAATAATTGTGTGGCCTTGGATGGGTTGATGTAGTTTGGTCAAAGATAAAAAACTTGATCGAGCTGGTCATTATAGTTTGTTTCATAGGAGAATTGAAGACTACTTGCATCAAGTTAGTTGATGCAGTATTCTAAGAGGAAGTAGCAGTTTGAGCTACATCAAGTTGTTTGATTTAGTAAATATAATACTAGGAATAGGAATTAAATGTTTTGATTTATTCGATGCAATAAATTTTGGTCGATGTAGCCCTTCACGATAGTAGTTAAGTAGTTTAAAAACTGCCACAACATAGTTTCTAAGAAAACCAAACAAATAGAAAATAAAGTTTAAAAATCAATATCAAAAACTGATTTGTAGCATTCAATTAATTGAAATAAATAGGCAACCAACTTGAAATAAAATGTTTGATTTAAACTTTGAAATGAAAAATTACTTTGTTTTGCATATGCTTGAAAAGTAAACAAATAGATTTGTATCAATGTTAGCTTATGCATTTGTACACGCAATAAAAATTTGTATTGAGTTGATTGATGTGGTATATGTATACACAATATTATGAAAAGGAATAAAATTGTATTGAACAAATCAATGTAGTTTTTTGGAAAAAGGCTGAAAATAAAAATGTATAGTGTCTAACAGATATAATGGGCTGAAGAAGAATGAAACTATCTTAGAACTATATTAAGTTGTTCGATACAATTTTATAAGAAATAAAGTTGAAATAGAGTTGTAAATAAGACTGGAAATAAGACTATATTGATGTATTCAATACATTTTATTGAAAAATTAAATTGATATAAAAATCTACCAAGTTGATCAAAATTGTTGGTTTTAGATAAATTTGAAGATGAAACTACATTGCATTGTTTGATATAGTTGACTAGGAAAGGTGCAAATACAAAATTGTATTAATTTTTTCAATACAATTGGATGAGAAAAAAAATGAAAAAGTTGTATTGATCTATTTGATACAAATTTTAAAAAAGAATACTATCATATAACTATATTGAGTTGTTTGATATATTTATTTGAGGAGGTGAAGGCAAAGGTAAGCTTCACATCAGGCTCACCAAAATGTATGCAATGGACTATAATTGGATTACAACTATCTTATCTCTAAATATATAAACTCAATGAAGGTTAATCAAATAGATCCCAATGATACTTAATGAATTAGGATGTGACCAAATGGATTCATAAATGTATCATGAGGAACATCTACAACATGATGTCAAATGAAAGGGTTCCAAAGCCTTTAGGCCAATAACATAATGAAATATCTCTAACTATTTTTTTTAAAGTATTATAATATTATAAGCAATCAATATAAGTAAGGAGAGGGATTATAATTATCAAAATGGGTAAGGAGCCATGGTAGGCAATTGGGGGCCTAGGATACCTAAAATGGACACATGACAAGTTCAATAAATCATATAACCACACTAAGTATAAGTGTATATAAATATTAAACAATAATATACATTCATTAACCAAGAAATTATGTAACTTATATTTATTAAATAAAAGATCTAGGGTTAGAATATACTTACCTTGAAGAGGACCCATTGAGCATTAATCTCCCTATTGGTCAATGATGTTTTACAAGAGTTTGTTATGGTTATAAATATATCAAAGGATGAACCAATATTTAGGATAAAATTACTCATCTTAATAAATATATAATACTCCACAAGATAAGTTTTCCTTAAAGATAATATCCTAAGCAATAACTCTTCCAAGTGTACATTTAGGCAAAAATGTAAGCAATAGCAATAAAAAATGAATGTTTCTCTTTTGGAATGAAATGGTAACTTATATTTATAGTGATAAATATACCTAACCTATCCTAAAATTTAATTCAATGCCATTGAACCACCATGATGTAGTTTAAAATGGGCCACTGACCTTGAACTATTTCATCCTGGCCAATATAGTAATGAAGATCCATCTGACATATTCAGAACTACATCGATCGGGTTGTCAAATAATAATACATCAGATTAGCCCCATATAATAGGAATTATAGGTACCAATATATATAGAGTATGTAAGATGTAAGGAGATAAGTAGGGAATCATGTTTGACAAAGTTATAATGGGTATATAAATGATATATAGGAAATAATATCTCTCTCAAAGCACTAAAGGCCTGCGCACCCCTTTCCCAATATACCTTTTAGTCCATGCACTTAGGAAGATTTAATATTAATAGGTTATTGTATGAGAAAGTGTCAATAAATAATAGAGTGAAAAATATTATGTATACACTCAGTTTATGTGGTGGATATCGTAACACTAGCATGCTATTTGTTCATTCAACTTATAACTCTACCAAACAAGTTGAAAATGTAACCACTAGTAGATTTTCAATAATCAAGATCCCCAACCCAGTCCAAATCCAAAAAATAAGCAGGTTTAATATTTTGATTTTAACATGATTACCTTGATAACATATTACATATTCATACATCTTGCACAAATACCTAAAGATCTTCTTTACCATAGTTCAATGTTCCTTTCCATGATTTTACATAAATATGCTCATTACTTACATTATATGATAAATTTTAGGTATATTAAAAACCATTACATACATCAAGCTACTAATAACACTAGCATAATGGATAGGGACATGTCCTCAATTTCTTCTTCTATTTTGGTACATTGTTCAACATATAACTTTTAACCAACATGAAAGGGAGTATTGACATTCTTGTTTTCTTGCATCTTAAATATTTGTAGTATCATTTCAATGTACTTCCTTTGATTTAACCATAATTTCATGTTTACCTAATCTCCCTTAATTTTAATCTCCCTTAATTTTCATGCCCCAAATATATTTTGCATCACTAAGATCTTTCATGTCTAATTGAGATGATAATTGAGACTTAACTTCACTGATCGTTTCCTTATTATTACCATTTCATAACATGTCATCCACATAAAATACAATTTCAATATGTTTTCACCTACTTGTTTAAAATAAACATAGGGATTAGCTTTTCTTATTCCTAGCTCGAGTCCCAACACATACTTGTCAAAGTTTTAGTTCCACATTCTTGGTGATTGCTTCAAACCATACATATACTTTTTCGGCCTACATAAAAAATCCTCCTTTGCCTTTATCTTAAATCTTTCTAATTGTGTCATGTAGTTTTCATTTTCAATCTTTCCATGTAAAAAAGTTGTCTTTACATTCATATTGGTAAAAATCAGAGTTATACAGTAGAATCAACACCAATAGAGGATAGACAAAGTTTGATAATTTAATTCTCACACTCTTCAAATTGAATTTATATGAAATAATATAGAGCACTTATATAGGAAGTGAAAACACTATATATGGGGATATCGAGATCCTTTTAAAATCTCTTTGATTAACGTCCAAACTATATATGAAATATTTTATTACAATAATATATTCATATAATTAACAATATAACTAGTAATAACCAATTACTAACTTACCATATGATATATACTATCTAGTAATAGTAATTTACCTTACAGTAAATATTAATGTAAATTCCAATCCTTAACATTCCCCCTTTATTTTTTACATGGAGATAATGTACATCTTCAAGAACTGGTCGAAACAGAATCGTATGCCAATGCATACTTTTAGGTCTTCATACTACTATCTAGATATTATTGCACATGACCACTACTATGCAAAGAACACATCCTACATTTATTCCATGTGAATGTAATAGATGTTTCACTATTTGATCATCTTCATAAAGAAGTATGGTAGTTAGAGGATCTTTACAGTCAAAGGATTTTTGTAGTTAGTTGCCTTCCTAAACAATTGTTTCCATATTTCATTATATCTACACTCTCCTTTTATCTAATCTATTAGGGGAATGAAAATAAATATAATACTATAAAATTAAATATCATGAAGAATAAATACTCATTTTAATCTTATGCAGCCTCTGTCAATGTTTGTTTCCACACAAACAAAAATAGTGTAGACAATTTTCACTGCCATTGTAAAACTATCCTTGGCGTTATTTGATTTGGTACAAAAAACACCACACTAAAAAATAAAAAAAAACATGCCACACAAAATATGTCACAAAATCATCTAAGCCCCATCATGGGTGACTGATGAGAGGCTCTAAAACCACTAGCCTCTGTTTCCTCCAACCTACAATAGAAGAAGTTGTTTACTCAGAAAATGTGTTGATGAAGTTCAGATGCATGAAGTGTTTGAAGAGAAATTCCCCCATAATTTGTACATCATGTACAAGAAATAATACATCTATAAGGTAATATATTTTACAATTTTGAATCTTTTGAAATAAAAAATGAATCTAGAGTCATGACTCAAAAATAACAAAACTCTATTTAGACAAAATGCTAAAATTGACACTTTTGACATTGTTATATTTTTATGGACATATACTATGGACACTTTGGTGAATATTTGGACCATAAAACAAAATGACCTATATTTTTATAAAAAGACAACTAGAGCATTTAAAATTTAATAAAGGAAAATTACTTTTTTTAAAAACAACTTGACTCTTTTGACATATAAGATGACATATGACTTGTAACTTTTGATAATACCTTTATAATATTATAAGACAATACAAAAAAAACTAAATATTTTAAAATTAAATCTAAATCTAAATACATTAAAATATCTAATGAACTTGAAACTTAGAGAAAAAAAGTAAAGACTTAAAAATAACCAAAATAAAGAACTAGACATATATCATGAAAGAATAGACATACCTGCACAGGTGTACGATCTACGTGGAGATTGAAAGATAATGCATTCAACCTAGAATTGAAATGAAATACTAATATGAGCCTCCACATTTAATTATTCTACATGGCAGACAAAACTCCATGCCATTGCTAATATATCTGTAAGATATCAAAATGGTGAACAAAATGATGAAGTGTGGATGTAAAGTATGTAGAAACAACCTTATAACATAAAAAAATGTGTGGTATTTGAGTACCAAGGATGAAGCAAAAATTTCATGGATCAAGGACTAAGAAAGCACAAAATGAGTTCAATATTATATTTGGTTGGATTAAATCCAACATCACATAAATGGAAGATAATATGCAATAAAATAACTCAGAATGAAAATGATCCGTATTACTGTCTAGATAAATTTTATCCATATTTTGATGCAAAATCTAAAAACATAAAATGGAGAAGGTGGAGATCAATCACATGGTGAAAATATATACAACCTATATAAGACTGCATAAACTGTAAATAATTTTATCTTAAACTCTCATTTTGGATGGTTTCAGTCTCTAATATGGATCAGACCAAATCCAATGCAACCTCAAGCAAATATAACATAGGTGGTTCCTGAGTCAATAATAAATCCTCCATAACTACCATGTTGAAGGTTAAAGTGTTGTAGAGTATATTCAATAGAGATCCTTCTAGCTTTAGATCAGAACATACACTATAATATAAAATAATTAAATAAAAATAAACCTAATTTATACTATTAATACAAACTTAATCTCAAAAAATAATCTCCCATACATAGGGACCAAGTGTAGCACAACTGCCCCTCAGATGCTCTTATAAACCCATAGTTGCTCTAAAAATTCCTACTTTGATACCAGATATTGGTAAAAATCAAATTTATATAGTAAAATCAACACTAATAGAGGATACACAAAGTTTTATAATATAATTCTCACACTCTTCAAATTGAATTCATAGGAAACAATACAAAACACTTATATAAGAAGTGTAAACACTATATATGGGGATCCTGAGATCCCTATAAACTCTCATTGATTAACCTCCAAACTATATAAAAAATATATTATTATAATAATATATTCATATAACTAACAATATAATTAGTAATAACTAATTACTAACTTACCATACATTACATACTATCCATTAAATAGTAATTTACTTACAGTAAATACCATTGTAAACACTAATCCTTAATAGTCCATCTGTTCTATTTCCAGATTGAAAGTAGTAGCAAAGTCTAGAAGAAATTTAATTTAATGTATTTTAGAAAAAGGAGAAAAAATATCTCCAAAATCAATTCCCTTTAATTGATAAAATACCTTTCCTACTAGGTGAACTTTATATTTCTCCATTTTCCTATATGCATTGTACTTCTTATTAAATACTCATTTATAGCCAACAAGTTTTCTTTTAGGAGGTAGTTTTACCAAGTCCCATGTCTAATTTTTATCTAAGGACTCCATTTATTTATTTATTTATTGCTTTCTTCCAAGACTTAGATTATTTTAAGGTGAAATCATCCTTTATAGCCTTGGGATCTTCATTAGTAATAAAAAATTGATAAAATAAATTCAGAATGGAAATCAAGACTATAACTATCAGGTGATCTTCTCACCTGATCTAATATTCACAACATTAGATTTTTTGGTTATGCATATTTTGTTTCCTCATCATTAACTTCATCTAAATCTTCCTTGTTCAAATCTCATTCCAATTCATCTTCTGTAGTTTCTTCAAATTCAGACATTTGTTCTCCCTCTTTTTGTTTAAAGAGAATTTATTCAGGTTTATCCTTTGGCTATCCTTATTATTTTGGAATCCCTTTTACCTCTATGAAGATAACATTTTAAATAAATAGTCTTATTAATTTTAGTGTTTTATAGCTCATATCCCTTCACACCAGTACCATATCCAATAAAGATACACTTCCTAATTTTTAATCTATCTTAATCCTTTTTTTTCTTTGGAATATGCATATAAGCATCACGACAAAAATCTCTAAGATGATTGAGAGATGGTTTCTTACTAGTTCATGCTTCCCATGGAGTTTTTTACCAATGTTGATGTGGGTGATCTATTGATCAAAAAGTAAGAAATAATGATTGCTTCTACCCAAAATTTTCTTTCTAATATTGCACCACTGAGCATGCTTCCACCTTATCTATTAGATTACTATTCACTCATTATACAACTCCATTTTATTGTGGTGAGTATGAATTTATATGACATAATCCTTACATAACTTATTTAAATCATTAGATCAATAATATCCACCAATGTCACTCCTCAAGACCTTAATCTTGTTCTTTGTTTAGTTTTCAACAAGAGCCTTAAAATCATAAAATTTACTAAAAACCTCAAATTTATCCATATATAATAAACCCAAAATTTTATCAAGTATTGATTTATAAAATAAACATAATACTGATAGTTCCCTAGTGAGGGAATCTTCAAGGGTCCAAACACATCAATATTCATTAAATGCAAAGTCCCTTTTGATATTTTACTACTATAAAACTTCACTTGAGTTTGATTTCCAAACAAATAATGCTCACAAAAATCAAATTCTAATGGGAAGTCAAAAATTCCTTCAAGCATACCTTTATATTTTAATGCTCAAATATATTTCTCTCCAATGTGTCCCATCTTCTAATGCCACAACATTGTCTTCTCTACAAGAGATATAGGAATCTGATCTGACATATTGCTCACCTCAAGAACCATAGAGCTATTACATTTATCACTTAAAGTGCTTGCTTCAATCTTGAAAAATGATTGTGTATGGACTCCTCTTTCTAGTACCATTGTTCTTTGAACCATATTATAACTATATTTATTCAATACTACCTACATACCTGCATCACCCATATTATTTACAAATATTAGGTTTCTAGTCAAACTTGTAATGTGCATAACACTAGGGAGGGTTTTAACCCTATTGTATTTAAATCTCAACTTGATTCTCCTTGGACTTATGATATTATAGGCTAAGTTATCTCCTAAGAATACATCACCTCCATTGATATTTTCATATTCATAAAACCACTCCTTATGAGAGGTTATATTAAAATATACATCTGAGTCAATCAACCATATCACCATCACATGCATTCAAGTTTGAAGTCTCCAAGAAAAAATCCCTTGAGTTTTCTCTAAAAGGATTTTTTTCTACAAATCAGGAAGAGTTTTCATCTATAGGCAAGGAATCATCAAATGCCTTACCCTTTCAACCTTTTTTTTATTGATAATCACACTTTCATTAATTTAAAAAAAAACTTATAATACAACACTAATCATACAAAAAAATGTGTGTAAAATTCACACCCTAGAAGCTAAACTAAGAATTGGGAGCCTCAAGAGAAATAAAATTCCAATAAAATCCATAACTTGACCAATAACCATAGTTAAACTAACTCAAGTGCACATTAATAAAAAAAAGATAATGAAATAACATAAACAATAAGGAAACAACTAAGAAAAAGTTGTGAACATGGCAATTGGTGGAGGAGGTAGAGGTAGAGGATCTTGAGACGTTCCTCCCTAGCCATCTTAGGTTGAGGGATCTGCATCGACTGGGAGGGGGTCCCAACCATTAGCCTGCTAGTTATTTTTAGAATCATGTTGCACATGAGAATCCTAGCAAAGAGGATACATGACTAACATCAAGTACAAGAATTTATACTATAGAGGGGGTATCCACCCCCCCAACACCACTATCTCTATTGCCTTTGTTAGATCCTCTAGGAGGAGATGGCCAAAAAGGGTGAGGAAATTATCTCCTTCAACTTTGATACCTTCAATTTCAAGAGTGATGGTGCCTCCCCCCATGTACACAACCCCTAGGAGGGGAGTGGTGAAGAGGGGGATCAATAGGCTCATGATTGAATGCACAAGGAACATTCCCCCAATGGTATAAGAGGAACTATAGATGATGAATCTCAAGTCAGACCTTATCTATTTGACTCTAAATCTAAAGGGCAACATTAAAAATTATATCAACTTTATTATTTATACAAAAAAAAATTTCCATAGTTTCATTATTAAAACATGCTTCATTTCTAGATTTCCAAATCTAAAATAAAATATCAATATAGAAATCTACCAAAATCTATTCTATCTTGTAGGCACTAGGGTGGAGTCCCCCAAGAGAACCATTTTCCAAGTAAACATTTCAAGCCTAAAGGGTTTGAAAAGGGTATGAATCCATCTCCAGGTTGATTGGGCATGAGTTAAAAACCAAAATAATTGCTTGATAGTTTTTGGGTGTTGACAAGTTGGGTAATTGGGATTTAAAACCCCCATATTCTTGACCTTATTCCCCATGGAAAGACCTTGGTATAAGATACACCAAAGGAAATGGGATTTTTTGGTCTTAATATAAGTTATCCTAATATTATCAAATTTATAGGCACAAACCTGATGGAGTGATTGGAGAGACCATCAATGGTTAAGGGTATCAGCTTTAATATGTTAAGGATCCAAAAAATTATAGCCCAACTGATGAAAGTATCAACAAAATGGTGTGGTTTTAGGCAAATACTATTTCTTCCACCATGGCATGAGAGAGGAAATTCCTATTTTATGCAAGTATTCATCAGGTACAAAAATATATAATTCAAAAATAGATTATGCATCTTCATTATTAAAAAATATATCACCAACTATGAGAATATCATTCTTAAATAGCCTCAAGCTTTTGATCTAGGGGACCATGGCAAAGGGGACATTGTGTAAGTTCAATTGGGGAGACCACCATAATGACTAGGAGTTTAGAGAAATACCACTTCTAGACCCATCCGCACCCCAAATGAGGTGGGTTTTGACCTTTTCCTAGGCCTTCCAAATACTTTTCATGACAAAATTTCCCCCAACTTTGAATGTCACTGATGAGATTAAGTGTGTTGTGAAAGCTATTGCCTTACCAGGCTCTTCCATCAAATGGGAAACCTTGAGAAATATAGTGCCTCAACACAATTTTCTAGGTTTCATCTCTTTCCAAGCTTATGATGATCCATAAAATCCCAAGAGTGAGCCCCTGAAGCTTTATGTCTATGAGCCCCAACCTATAGCTTCTTTAGGTTGATAATATATAGCCTAGGAGACTCGATGAAAACCCTAGTGCCCCTCAGAATTGGCCAAGAGAAAGTCTCATAGAAGATTTTAAAGATTCACATAAGAGGAATTGGAAGGATCCCAACAAGATAAACAGTAAACATGAGTATCAATGAGCAACTTAGAACAAATCTAGAATTTTTTGGCTAAATTCAAAGGCTTAGTGATCTAAAATGAGAATTTTTCTCAAATCTTTGAACCACATAAGACCATAATTATACAAGAGAGGCTCTAAAAACAAATAGAATGACTAAGAATTTAAACTATACCCCAAAAAGGATCCATTTACACATACATGCCTCCATCCAAGGAGGTTTGGGTGATAGATATTGGTGATAGCATTGGGGTTTACACCATTAAATAGATAACCCATATGTAAGGTAAAAATATCTAAAAATTTCATGGCATGTTTAATAGAGTCTTCATCCTCCTACAGAGTGAGGAATGAATCATCAACAAAGTGACCATTAATTAACTAGTGATCTTAATTAGGAAGAGATATCCCCTTAACTAGACCCTTGAAATCATAACTAGCTAATAGATAACTATAACCTTCAACAATCGAAACATAAAGTGCATGAGTAAAGGAATAACCTTGTCTAATGGATATATGGATCTCAAAGTGTTGATATTTGGATCCATTGATAGTGATACAAGCTCCAACATCCTAAAACAACATATTTATGGTGTGAACAAACTTGGGACCAAATCCTAGAGCCTGTAGCATAGCTATGATAAAAGGCCACTCAATCCAATTATAAGCTTTCTCAAAAACAATCTTGACGAACAATGCCTTTTGGTTGGATATCCTAACCCATTCCATACCTTCTTAGATGACAATAATATTATCCATAATATATCTATGTTAAATGAAACCAATTTTCTCACTTCACACAATTAAGGGAAACAAGTGGTTGATTATTAGAGTTAATGCTTTAGCTAGTATTTTGTAGAAAAAATTAGCAAAGTGATGGGTCTCTAGTTGGTAATTACCTTAGGGTACCTTGCCTATGAATTTGATGTTTCCTTGGTTAATGAGATGAACTAAAGAGTTGGTTAGGATAGCTTTAAAATATATTCTATAAAGATCAGGTCCAACCATATCCCATAGGGTTTGATAAAATTCACATGGAAAGCCATCAATACCTAGGGATTTATCAAAGGCCATATTCATAAAAACTTCCTTAAGGTCATTAATACTAAGAGGTCTATCACAAAAAAATATTTTTACTTCTAAGAGCTTATAGGGGACCATAATAAGACATTGAGAGAGGATAACCTGGCAAGAAGGAGATGATAGTTACACTACAAATACACCATGGTAGTGATGCACAAAGGTTAAGATGATATTAGGTAGTCTGGTAAGCCTATTTGAAGCACTTATAATGGCTTTAATTTTTTTATTATCTTGTCTTAACCAAAGGAGAGAAAAAAATTCCTTGGTCACTTTATTTCCTACCTTTAATCAATGCATCTTTGCTCAGAGTTGAGCTCCTCTAGATTTATAATCCTCTAAAACTTAGAGTTTATGTCTCCACATAACAATCCAAGTTTGAAAATGAGGTTTTAAAGGCATAGCTTCCAATTTCTATAAAACCCTAAGGTATTTATGGTTTGTAGAATTATGAATTCACTACCTAAAAAGAGTTGTGTGTTTGTCATAGATCTAGAGGAAGGAATTGGTACATGATATAACATTATACCACCACTCAATCCAACCAGTGTCCCCTATGGGTTTAGGATCCAAGTTCCAAATATTGATGATATGCTCAATAGTCTAATCATGCTTGATATGGGTAGTGTTAAGGTAAAACTGGGAACCCTTGGGTTTAACCTAAGGAGAGGTCCATTCTATGTAAAAATAAATGTAATGATGGTTATATAAGAAAGAGTCTAGAATCATAGACACAAGCTAGCCATGAATAGGAGTGAAGAAGAAAATATATTGCTCAATAATTAGGGCATGGTCAATACATTTGAGGACTTAATCTTCTCTTTGATGGAAGTTTGACCATGTGAACCATGGAGAATTTTAATCTCTCCTTATGCAATGGTTTGGGTCGAAGACCCCAAGTTTATTTTACATGTAAAACCAAAATTCCCATTCTCCTACACATCATCTCATGGGAAGGTAGCCTTGTTTATCTTCTATATATTTGATCATGTTGAATTCACCATAAATAATCCAATGTGTATCTACAAGGGATTCAACCAACCATCTCTAGAGTAAGGTGTGTTTTAAAGCATCATTAGAGGTGTACAAGTTGACAATGCCAATGATGTGATTATAAATGTCAAAAAGAGTCCAAACCACCTGGTGAGGGGGGTCAGAACCCTAAGAAATGATATTTTGAGATAGGCTTAGTGCCATTAGGGTGATAAATCCCCCATGGCCAAACTCATGATAGGTGGCCTAATAAAGGGCCCTAGGTAGATAGTGAGAGCTGAATATTAAAGTAAAAAGCTAAAAAAATGACTTATTACATGCATAAAAATTTAATTTGATAAAAATGATGACAACTGATCCTAACCATATAATTACGAGTTAGATCAGTGAGTCTTCTAACATTATAATAATAAAATATCATTAGGATATGTCCAAATTCATATAATTTCCCTCAAAAAGGTTGGAAAGGGTTGTAAACCAATTTAAAGATTAGCATGGAAGAGCAAATTCTCTAATATTGAAGGGTTTCCTTTTGTTTGACACATAATTCTCATTTATAGAGGGAGAGGGAATATGTGAGTGGTGCATAATATCCTTATGATTAAGGGCTACAAGCCCTTGATCTAAATTTGAATCATTCACCTCTAAAGGGGTTATGACAATGGAACCATAAGAGTGGGAGATGGGGAAGATAAAAACTTGGTGATTGTGTTTAGGGTCTGGAAGGTGGGAGGTGGGGGTTTAACTTATGACAAAATCAAATTTTTATCAATAGGGGCTAAGGATTTTATACCCCCTAAGGGATATTATACAACTAGCTGAGGTCTAACATTGCCACAGGCAACATTATTTTTCCTATTAAAAATCATGATCTACCCATCAGATGGTTGTGTTTTTTCCTCAGACCCACTTTTGTCTTAAGGGACTAAAGGAGTTGGGACCATTAGAGGATAATATCTAATCATGTTGTATGAAGCCTAGCACCTAAAACAAGTGTTTGGGAGGTTATTATAGATCACATGCTAAAATAATTGATTATTGCCCATTTGAATATCAATGGAATCTTTGAGATCTTTGGTGAGGTCTAGTTTAACATAGACCCTTATTTGAGGCTAGGTTGTATAGAAATTTGGTTATTCATGAAAGATAAAGTGACCCAGAGGCTTGATAATTTGATCAACAAAATTCCATAAAGGAAGAGGTAAGCCTGGAAATTCTACCCAGATTGGGATTTTAAGCTTAGCTTATTTTGAGACTTAAAAATATTGATTCCAATGGGAAAAAACAACCAAAGTGTTATGAATAAACCATGGTCCATGATTAATAATATATTTTCAATATTTAGGGTTTGTGAAATGAAATGGGAAGAAGCCCTTAGTGAATTTTTGGACACTTTCTAGTTTCACCCCATGTCCTTGCCAATGGTTATGAACCCATTGTTTCAAAAGGCTCTCTAGAGAAACTCAACCCACAAAGTAAGAAACTAAGGTAAAGTATTCAAAATAATTATAGGCTTGATCAAACTCTAGTAAATCTAAAACCACATCTGGTAGAGGAACATCAGAGTTAGAATCAATACCTTGTGGTAGACCTTTGAGACAAACTTTTGATCTTGTTTTGGTGTTATGAATTCTCTAGTTCCCACCAATGATACCTGCATAAAATGATGCATAAAAGGTATGGGTAACCATTTAATATAATTAAGGTGATAAAATGCCCAAAGGGTAGATGACAAGCATGATTCAACATAGTAAATGTGTTATCATAATAGTTATAAATCTCACCTAGATTAGACAGATCAGGGGTGTGAAAACAAGGGGAAACTCTAAAATCCTATAGACATAAGTTCTTTGTACAACTCTTTCCTATAAAAACATCTATATGTATAAGTAGAGGTTTTTTTAATTCCCTTTTCAACCTTTTTATATTTGTAGTCTTTCTTGAAATTCCCCATTTTACCATAGTTCCAACATTTCCTCTTATTTTTTTATTTTAGCCTTAGATTTATCTCTAGACTTTAATTATCCTAAATTTAGTTTAGTTCTTTCTTCAGAATGACCTCTTAAGAATAAGGCATCCTTTGTTTGATTATCCTTAATAGATTTCTGATTCCACCTCATTTCTTCTTATAATAAGGCCCTAATTATGTCATCAATTTTAAATTTTGATGTAATAGTAGTTATTGCCATAACTAAATTATCCCAAGAGTCATAAAAAGTACAAAGAAAATTAATAAAATTTTATTATTCTTCCATTTTAATTTCAATAGATTATAAATGAGTTACTATAGTATTGAAATCATTCAGATGTTCAGCCATAGAGTCACTCTCATTCATTCTCAATGAATATAAATTCTTTCATAGAAATAGATTATTCACTAGATACTTTGTCTAATATAAAGTCCATAGTTTCTCCCATATATATTTATAAGCTTTCTCCATCAAGACATTTAGAAACACTAAATTTTATAGATGCAATATGATTGAATTCTTTGCATTCCTATCAATATTTTCCCAATCTTCAAACTTCATATCCACAAGTTACACTCCTAATACAACATCACACTGATATTTGTCCATAAGAAGATTTTCCATCATCAGCTTCCACAACTCAAGCTATTGACCATTTATTTTTTCAATCTATATCATTATGTTTACCATCATTCTTATTTACTTGAAAAAAATCCTCATGTGTATAGTTCCCACTCAAACAATAGTTTATCACATGTTAATAAAACCCTAATTATTCACACAAAGCTAAGACATTGATCTAATACCAAATAAAGAGAAAAATAGATTTGATAAACTAAAATGAGAGAAGAAATACTAATAGAATATTTAAGTTAACAAAATAAGATAAATAAAATACATAAAGATTTCACAGTACACAAGATTTCATTGAGGGAATCCTTTTAGGAAAATACCCAACACAAGAACCTTTTTTGATATTGTATTAATTTAACTATCTTACAATATAATAAAATATTTATTGCTTATTATTTTCCCCTATTGTATGTGTGAGTATATATAGAACATAAATTGGTATCCTCATTATGGTATTACAATACTATGAATACCAAATCCATGAGAAATAAAAAACATGGGCTAAAAATAACCAAATATATACCAATAAGGTGAGTAGTCTCCATTCTTTCTCTATAGTATATTAGAGTGTAAATCATGAAAACTATGCGACACATTTCCAACAATTATATAGGTACTCCCATGCGATTATATAAGGATATAAAGTGGAAACATACATCACATTCATAGTCATATTTCTCTAGAAGAACATAGTTTCTCATTGTATACAGGGTCAGTTCCTACCACTATAAATAATATAGATTGGAAATACTGACCAAATTGGTCAAAATTGACCATAAGGAAAAAAGTAGGAATAAATCACATATAAAACATGATAATTTTTAGTGCTTATATGGGTGAGTTTTTATATAGTTGTGTGTGTTAAAGTTTATATTCATATTAATAAATGAGCTGTCATAACAACTCATAATATGTAATTGCGAAAATTAAAAGTTGTATGTAGAGATAGGGTTGTGGGAGAAAGAGTAGAGATACAGATAGTTGAGAGAATACATATAGTTGAGAGAATAAAGGGATTATAATAAACTCCTACTCTATATGAGAACTATCCCTATAAATGTAATAAGCTTTTTCAATATAATCATGTTATTTTAATCGACACTTTGGGTTTCTCATTGTCTGGTATTAGAGTGGGTTCCTTAGACCTATATGTAATTCATAGCCTTATTCATCATAGGATCTATTGAGTGTATACCGTGTCAGTTGCTTATACTCCTTGATAGGCATTATTTTTTCAATTATTTTATAGTGCACACCACTGTACATTTTGTTGGTAGTGTGTATATATATATATATATATATATATATATATATATATATATATATATATATATATATATATTCTATTGCTAGCTATACAAGTAGATTGGTGAAGTAGGGTATATAATTTTTGTATTGTTGTGTTTTCAATTGGCACTAAGGCACAACCTAAATAAATTTTACAAACATCTATCAATCACATAAAAAAGGTCAATGATATCAATAAGCATTTATAATCTACATACAAAAAGATTTGTATCCAACTTCAGTGACTCGATATAGTGGATCACAATGAGTGTATGGAATAAAAGATATCTGATCAAGATCCTTCTATGTTAAACAAATCATGTATGCTGACACTCCCAATCAAATCCCTATCATCAACCTCCATCACCTCATTTCTCCACTTTAGGTATTAAATCATTGCATTGATCATTATATTTAGAGTTAAATAGCATCAAAACATTTTTGGGATCAACTTAATTCACATTCAAGTTACATCTTAGATCTATTCAATATGGAATACTCACCCTCCATTCAAATTTAGGCTTCTAGGGAACCTCTATTCCCCTATCACAGCTCAGTAAACTTGCATTGAAGGCTCTATTCAACACCACAAAATTGAACATTCAAATTTTTCCTTCGAATGATGAAGGTCAATGATCCCTATGATGCATATGAATTTGATCTTCTATCACTACCATCCAAATCCAAGGTATTAGGTATTTGTTTTGGGATTTGAAACCTAAAGTACGTATTTGACAAGAGTGGTAACCAATAGTTTAGTCTAAGTGATAGGTTTAAGGATTTGTTTTGTGTTATATCTTAAGGTGATAGCATTTGAGTGGGTTTATTTTAAAAGGTGATAATTAATTTCCCTTTTGAAAAAAAAAGTATTTTTAAGGCTTATTTTGTGTAATAATTCATGGTTAATATAATTATCAAATATAATAGCCTTAAAGATTTAGTTGTCTTGTGACCATCAAAATTATCATAATCTATAGGTTTAGTGTCATTGTCAATTTTGTCATCAAAGTCATCACTATTATAAAATTTTCAAGGATGCATTATTGGTTTAAAATGACATCTAATAAGTCAAAATTAAGGGAGGGTAATATGGAAAAATTAAGTCAGATTGAGAAATTTGATGGCTAGGATTTCCATATATGGGAAATCCAAATATAATTATTGTTGATAGAGAAATATCTTTGGGATATTGTAGATGGCACTGTTACTTAATAAACAGATGTGGATGTATTTGAAAAGTGGAAAATCAGAGATAAAAAGTTCTTGACCACTATTAGCCTTGGTCTATCAAATCCATACTTACATCGTGTGGACTTTAAAAATTATTCCAAAGAAATATGGGAATCACTAAACCAACTATTTGGTTCTAAAGGCGATAGTTCAAAAATTACTGTGAATCAAAAATTATATGGTTTAAAAATAGAAGAAGGAGGTGTTATAGTTATCACATCAACAAATATCATTCACTCATAAACCAATTGGTAGGAATAAAATATATTTACTCATAAAATAATAGTATGTCAGATGTGGTGTTCATCTTAAGCAAGCTAAATCCAAGTTTGCCAAATTTCATATCCACATTGATTACTAAAGGAAAAAAAAGTGTCATAAGAATAAGAAGTGGTGTTCACACATAACAAGCCCATCACTTACAAAAAATGTGTAATCAATAAAGAAAATACACATGTTTTTATTGTAAAAAACTAGGCCATGTAGTTATAAACTACAAACAAAGAGCACATGATATTCTTAATGGAAATGTGGATGATAAATAAATAGTGATAAATGAAAGTGATCTAGAGGAAAGTATTTCTCCCTTAGATAATGAAAAAATGGCTCATCAAAGTGATGAATACTATCTCTATTAGTTTTGTTCCTCACCCTATTTTAGCACTAAGGGAGGGAATGATAAGTACTAGTGCTTATATGGGTACATTTTTATATAGATGTGTGTGTTAAAGTTTATATTCAATATAATAAATGAGTTTTCATAACAACTCATAATATGTAATTGGGAAAATCAAAAGTTGTATGTAGAGATAAGGTTTTGGGATAAATAGTAGAGATATAGATAATTGAGAGAATAAAGGGATTACAATGAACTCTTACTCTATATGAGAAATATCCCTATAAATTTAATAAGCTTTTTCAATATAATCATGTTATTTTGATCAATAATTTGGTTTTCTCATTATCTACTTCCACAAACTTGAGATGTAGAATACAGATAACTAGACTTCAAATATGTGTGATAAATAAGCTAAGATACATTTATTAATATATTTAATTTGTATATTTTTATGTATTATGAAAATTAAAATTAAGGAATTGATCTAATAATTTATATCATATTGGGTTTTTAATATCCAAATTAGGGTAAAATATATTGGTGAACTTGACTATCAATCAAATCATCCTTCCAAAGATTTAGTTTTTTTTCCTAGGGTTTCATTGATTTAATTTTTTATTTCCATACAAAAATCATCTTTTCACCTTTGGCCTTGGCCTCCTTGTCTAGTTAATTATTTTTATTATGCCTTAACTATATTAAAATTTTGTGTTTAAGACTGGAAACATAGAAAATGGATAATCAATCATAAAACCCTAGTTGTTATCATCCAATGGACTTATTATTTTTTAGAAGATCCATCCTTTATGAATATGATAATGAATGGAATAATAATCAAACATGTTAATTAAAAAATAAAATTATGAACATTAATAATACAATAGTGAAGTAATGGATTATGATCATGAATATTAGGAGGATTGGTATGATAGTCAAGACTATAGTGAGGAAGATGATGAATACACTAATGATGAAATAAAAGAGCCTCATTATCCTACTTACTATTTGTATTCTTATTTAAATAAATGTTATTGTGATCATAGGAATCCAATAAGGGAGGTTAGTATAATGTTAGTTTAAGTAAACAAAACTCAAATAAAAACACACTAACACTAACACTTAAAAGCCTAGATCTTAGGGGTGAGCTTAGTAACAAAACCAAATAAAAATCACAACTAAAATTCAAAATACACACAATAATTTACCTTCCTTGGGATCTCTAAATGCATTTTTGAGTGGCTTGCTTGGTTGGTGCTCAAAAAAGCTTTGGAAAATTAAGCTTGTTGGCTCTTTCTCTCCTTGGCACCATGGCTTGTGTTGTGGCTTGATGTTGCTTGGCTCAAGATTTTGGCATTATAACATTTCTTGTAAAAAAATATGAATTATAACATTATATAAAAATATCTTTGAATTCATTTTTTCATGATAAATTTTCACCAAAATAGCTTAAAATTTAATAGGCAAGGCATTATATTTATAGCAAATGGATCTAACCCCAACCCAAGGTGAGTCAAGGTCGAGTTTAAACATGGAATGGATTTAAACCTAACTTAGGTGATTCAAATATAACCCCAGTAGAGTTAATAGTTGTCAATTAATCATGATTTACAATGAATAGGCATGGGTGTCAAAAATCAGATATTTAAGGATATTTCCAAAGATCTTGACAACCAACAAAGGTCATGATGAAAGGCTAAGATATTTGCATTTTATTATTATTTTTAGTTATTCATTAATTACACATGGATAATTAAACTAAGATATTAATTTAGTTTAGCTTATTAATTAATTTTGATTAGCCATTTAGCTCTTTCAATATTTGATATTTGTTCATATGCCCCACTTAATAGGTCTATAGGCCAAATTGACTATTGTGATGCCGAAAGGTGATTAGGGATGAATCTGTGAGAGGTTATTATTGTATATGATAAGGTACCATAATTAATGATACCTAAACATGATTATAATATTTGATGAATTATGCACAAACAAATTTGGGATGTTTAATGATTCTTAGTCTTAATTTGTAATGGTTGGTAGGAATCAGTCTAAAGTTTGGTCGAAAGCTAGATGTGGCCAATTTTATGTGTCTATAATTTTCCCCTATTTGAGAAGATGTTTCAAGTTATAGGCATACTAATGTATTTTCAAATAATGAAATAGGTTGAAAAGAAAATGATGATTGAAGAATAAGCTCCAAACAATGTTTAGGAAGACTATATTGATACCCCCTCAAGGGAGTGTCTGACACATACAATTTATGGATGGTCCCTAAAAAAGAAGCAAGAAGAGGAATGAAGTTAACCCATGGGTGAGATTAATCCAATAGAGATAATGTGTTCATGCATTGATTTATCCAAAGGTGGTTATAATCAGTAATAAATATTGAGACACTAATTTACCCACATGCAGTTATAATTAGTGGCACAATCATATGCCCCATTTAGGGCTAATGAGTCAAAATAATGATTTTCCCATAGGTAGTTATAATCAATAAGATGATTTGGATTGAAAAATGATGTTTGATTTTACCCTAATAGGGTAGATTGGCAAGCATAACTCAAGGATATAATATATTATATAGATTAAAGATGAGCAGGTGCAAATGTAGATGTTATGTTCTAATGATTGAAAAAGCCACAAATAACCTGACACATGAGGATGCACATTATGATGAAAGAGATGAATAGAAGAATAATAATTTATTAATGTAAATGATTTATTTTTA
The DNA here is from genome assembly GCA_037957365.1 of Torreya grandis. Taxonomy (NCBI): domain Eukaryota; kingdom Viridiplantae; phylum Streptophyta; class Pinopsida; order Cupressales; family Taxaceae; genus Torreya; species Torreya grandis. Next base: position 3,200,288 of record JARHVA010000984.1, on the reverse strand, counting down.
CCTACCAATGCATAGATATGCATCCTTATTAGCATTGATATAACTAAAATAGTCAATGGGTTGATTTGATCAAAGAGAGTGGAAGGATTTTCCAAGGTTACCAAGGATAAACTTATACCACTCCATTTGTAATACTTCTTGAGCTAATTTTTGTTGTGGTACATAATGGTAGGAATCATGATATAAAACACCATGATAACATAGCAAAAATATGCATAAGGACTGACTCTTGATCCAATAAATAATTAAAAATAATGCACTAATGATAAAACCATGATGACAATGTTAACATATGAATATGGATGGACTCAAGAATAATGCACAAGGAATCACCCAATGAACACATATAGACTAAGTCAAGGCACAATACTGAAAGCAAATGAATAGGAAATCAAACAAACAAATAACTAAGCAAACAAACACATAAAAAACCTAAAATTAAAATTAAAAGAAAGCATCCTAATAATTTATTTTCCATAGTAGGGTGGATCGAGGATGACTAACTAGGCTTAGATAAGAAAAATATTTTTAGATTTTGAATTTTTTGAATGTTTTTAAAATTTTGATATATCTTATCTCATTAGAGATTAACAAGATATCACTCACAAAATGGTGAGAGTGTTGGCTTAGGTTGCTCATAAAATGGAGAGAGCATATGGAAAAGGGGGAGTGAGATAACCTCAATGTGAATTGAGCATGATCTACATAGTCCCATTAGGACCTCAAGTCATAATAGCTCTACCAACACAAAAGTTAGGGAGAATTGAACATGTCACAATAAATTCTAAAATTGAGTCAAATGGCAAGGAAAATGAGAATAGTAATGGCAAGGTGATGTGGAAATTCATGGTAAAAGGTGTTGTTCCTAATTTTCCCATAAATAATTATAATTAGGAAACACTGACATAGGTCTATGATATTAATTTGACCATAGGTGGTTATAATTAGTAACACAAGGTGGACTACTAATTTCCCCATAGGTGGTTATAATAAATAGAACCAGTCAAACATGAATGAAAGATAAATTCTAGATCCACTATCACACTAATTTCATAGACTATTATTTAAACATAAAATTTTAAAAACTATTGAAACTAGATTAAAATCCACTCATGGAAGGTGCAGGAATAACTAAAGGAACCAAGATAAAAAAAATGATTGGGTAAGATGGATAAAAATAGACTTTGGTCAGAAATAAATGTATGGTAAAATGGTATATGTAATGGCATAAGGAAAAATGATAGGATGGAAATTGGATATAACAGTAGGAAGGTTTCCCCCAAGTGATAAGGTAGGATAACTGGCAAGGTATGAAATAATGGTAAGAGGAATGGAAAATGAAAAGGCAAGGTAAATGTCAAATGAAAATGATAAGGTACATGTTTTTTTATTTATTGATAATGTATAAATTCACATCTTGATCATCATGTGATATAACCAAAATAATAAATCATGTAAATTAATATCCCACACCTCTTTTGAATAGCTACTATGTCTAGAACCTGTTGCAGATTTGGACTCTAGTAATGTTGTGATTTTTGTTGGTTATTGATTGTTTCTTTTAAATTTCAAGATAAGGTATATTTTTAGCCTCTACAAAGGAAAGTGCATTCAGGGAAGGTAAATATAGATAAATATTGGCTATAGGTTTGATTTTTCAATGTAAAGGTGGATGATAATGGAATGTATAATGGTTAGAAAATAAATGAAGATCAAGATTTTAAGGCACACATAATATTGATGATTATGGATTCAACATAACTTTGGATGTGGTGGGGCCAAAGACTTATGAATATTCTCTTGATAGGACCACCATATTTTTCTATTATTTGGGACTGAGAGTAGCTACCATTTGATTATGTTGTAGAGTGGAAGTTATATTGATTTCTTCTTTGATAATGTCTTCATCAAGTAGTGAAGAATTGTTGTGTGAAGCTATTAGCACCTAGCTTAGTTTTTCACCAATGAATTTTTCTTGATTGTCCCATATCACCTCTAAGAAGGTTTCACTAAATAACATTTAATTTTGACTTTGATTGTCTTCTAGTGCCTCTAAAAAGGTTTCACTAGAAGATGTTGAATTTGGACTTTGATTGTCCCCTAGTACCTCTAAAAAGGTTTTACTATGAGATTATTCTTCTTCTACTTGAATTTGTTCTTAGTCCCTTGATATTCTATAACTGATATGTTGTCATAGATGCATCTCAATAAGGCATGATTTTTTAAACCCCAATCGACACTTGTGGGAGGTAGAACGTCAATATAATGGATAGGTTGGTTGGTGATAATGGCATGTGAAATGGTAATGGAATGGAAAGAGGCATCACAATCCTTATAGAATATACTGGGAAAAATTGTGTTAAATTTGAAGTAATCATCCTCCAAAATTGTGAAAGGATCACAAATGTATTCAAATTGATCTATGAGGCATGTGTAATCAATATTGTAAGAACCACACACATATTTTGATTCTAAAGCTAAGTCTAACTTAAGGGACTCTGAATCCATTTTTGAGATTGATCTTGATTCTTCTTCTAATGCCAAATTTGATGTCGGTTCAAGAATATAACCTAACTCTAATTCTAATTCTTCATTTGGTGTGGATGTTGCTATAATGATGTCTTACTAAATGTTTGGTATTGGATAAGTAATGGCTTATGATGGCATAACGAGATTCATAGAGATTAGTTTGTCAAAGTGAGACTCCTCTGCAAGGGGAAAAAGTTTAAGAAACAACTCCATAGAGAGTGTCTTATCAAAGGGAGGCTCTTAAAAAATAGGCATATGGTTGAGATAATGATTTTCCAAAGGTGGTTATAATCATTAAAAAGTGACTCAGCAAAGACTGGTTCGTCAGAGTGAGACTCATTGATATCTAGTATAGGATCAAAGGTGATTCATCATAGGTTGACTCATCACAAATAGGTTTTTCAACAAAAACATTGTGGGTTGGTTGGCTCTCTTGGCCTTGGTTTACAAGTAGTTATAAAATACTAGTTTTTAATATATATTGGTTGTCAAATGATTAGCTTGGTTGGAGAGGTACTGATTGGCTTGGTTGGGGATGGACAATTGGTAGGGGTTTTTTAAAGTGGGGAATGGTTGGAAATAGATGAAAGATGGCCTATGGTTGGATAATGATAGGATTAATAAAGTTTGGTTTATGACCTAAGATAGTAACTATTACTCATCTAGTTGTAGGTACACAAATTTGTTAAGATAATGACTTACCATGTATGGAATGGCCTATAATAGTAATGGTATGGCATTGAGAATCTTAGTTGCTCACATAAACTAAAGGATGAGGTCTTGAAATATAAATGGTAGGGTATTATGGAGTTTCGTTTCTCACATAAGCTGAAGGATGAGGTCTTAGAATATAAATGGTAGGTCATTACAAATCTTGGTTACTATCATGAGCCAAGGGATGAGGTCCTATAATAGAAATGGTAGGGAATTGTGGGGATTAATTTCTTACAAAATATAAAGGAAGAGGTCTTGGAATGGAAATGGTAGGGTTTTATAGAGTTTGGTTACTCACACAAGCCAAAAGATGAGGTCTTGAAATGGAAATGGTAGGGTGTTATGGAGATTGGTTGCTTGTACGAGCCAAAAGACAAGCTCCTAAAATGAAAATGGTAGGACATTGTGGATCTTGGTTACTCATACAAGCCAAAAGATGAGGGCCTAGTATGGTAATCCTTGGATATTTTGAAGCTTGATAGCTCATGTAGTCCAAAGGAGGGTTAATGGTATAGGTGTTAGAATGGATGCCATGATCGGTGAGATGGTGAACATCATATGTCAACTAGCCAAAAGAATGTACCACAAAACATGACACTTGTCTTTGTTCCACAAATTAAGTATTGTAAGGAGGATAATGATCCATCTCAAAAACCACTTCTTCACCATAGGGGTCTCAAAAAAATCAATTTGTGCAGCCATTCTATCATAACTTGGATCGTACATGACTCCACCATAAGCATAGTGAGACATATCCACATCAATGATAAATGTTATGTAAAAGGCCTAGAGTTATTAAAACTCTTTAAAAACATTTTACAAAGGACAAATTATACAAACTTGGTCTAGGGGATATGTATCTCCAAAATGGTCTATGCTAAAACTTGGTATAAAACAACCTAACTTTAAATGTCTAATGTTAAATGTCTCACACAAAAAGGTCAAGTGGATGAATTAAAACCAGAATGCCAAACTCTAGTTTCAAAGTGTTACAAACAAGTATAATCTAAGAAAATAAAAGTTGTTAGGTCTTTTGGCTAAATGTGGCGTCAAACACTAAGCTCAAAATAGACATATGTTAGGACTTTTGGCAAAACAAACACAAAATATAGACTTTAAACAAAGTTATGAGATTTTAATCTAACAAATTTGAAACATTTGGCATATATTAGGCACTCAAAATTAAAACATGAACTTGGTCTATTGGTATAAGGCATGAGGAGATAGGTTATTTCTCCCAAATCTAGGCACAAACAATAGTCTTAAAATTGGGTAAATAATTAACCTAAATTACACAACCCAAAAGATAAATATCAATGTTTAGGCCCAAATTACACAAGGCATAAACATAAATCAATCAATTTTTGGATTTAAACTTGTCAAAGTTAATTATAAACTCAATTTATAAAATTAATTTTATTTGAATAAATAACAAGCTAGACAAAATTGAATGGCATAACTGCACTAGACAAAGATCCAAAATATATACATGGTTTTGATTTTAGAATTGGTATTTAGCACAAGTCAAAAAAGTATATGAAACAATTTGAGAAACATAATGATGTTATCATGCTCTAAATATGTAATCAATTGTTGGTTTCAAGACTCAAAGGCACAAAAAAAACTTGAAATGATTTAGGCAGTGTAATGTTACCCTTTCCAATAAAGTGACACACACACAAAGGTTTTGGCAAAAGTCTAAGGCAAAAGCATGTGATAAAAAATGGATAGCATAACACCTCCTTAAACAAAGGAATGATGTATAAAAACTTATTTTGACATGGCATAACAAACAAAATAGGTATTTTAGACTAAAAAACCATGCAATAAAGGATAAAATGACACAAACACCTAAGTGTAAATGTCTTAGATCCTAAAACTGACAAGGTTGCATAGTATTATCAAATTCCATCTATATACATTCTCTTGAGAGGATTTTAAGTTTTAATCCTAAAATAAAAGTGCATGAATAAGTAGGGTTTTTATACCCCACCTTATCTCAAGATATTGTATGGTGACATGGAACTTTGGGCTACTCAGCCTACATCAACAATATTTCCATAGCAAGTGGGGTTGTTCTAAAACTATATGTTTCATGCATCTAAATGGTCCTAAGTGTGGTTAACAATAGATATACAATCATGTCAATTGAGTTCATACCAAATAACTTACTATGCAAGGGTCTATTCCTTTGCATAGTGATTTCATTCATGTACTTCTTGGTGTAATTCCTTGGTTATCTAGACCTGACTCAAGTTTTCATTACGATTAGAGAGGCTAGCCACTCAACCCCATATAAATAATAGTATATGTGACATAATTTATATACCCTTCCATGGAGTGGGTTTGGTATGATGTTGGGAGATGAAACCCCAGGTCAATGCACCCCTAGAAAACTTATGAGGATGTTATGAACTCCTGCTTGTTAAGGTCAACATACCCCTATTTCTAAAAAATGGGGACCTTTGTGTTAAAATTATGCAAATTTGTAATTTAAAGTTGAAATTCACTTGATCAAAGTGTTATTAACATGTTTTCACATTATTTATATTTGGATATCATCCACACCATGTTCTAGTTGGTCTACTTGTTCATGTCTCGGGTTTAACCTTATCTAAAGTTTTCTAACTTTGGATCTTCCTATTTTAGATTATAGATCTGAAAGATGCCCATTAGAGGTAGAAAATGTTTGGGTTTCATAATTTAAGGATTTTATCTTAATCTATCCTTTTAATAGCCTTTAGTCTGTTAAAAGTCAAATTGAATCCATGTTCAAGCTTCCTAAAACCCTTATTCAGAAACCCTAGCTTAGACCCTTTGATTTAAATTCAAATTTGGTGAGAATAAAATTACATGGGAACTTTTTAATATGATATAGAATTAGTTAAATTTTTATACTAAGGCTTAGTAATGTTTTTTAACATGACTAAACCTTAGTCTAAAAATTATATACTAAGTCTTTTATATCCTAAGCCCTTTGCCCCCTTTTATTTTAATATGGTCTGACCTTTTATATGCAAATGTCTTAGTCATAAGGCCCCATTAATTTTTATTAACACAAACAAGACCTTATTTTTAAGACTTTATCCTAATTCTTAAATTTCTTTGAGCCCTGAATTAAACTGTGTGCTTATTTTTAGGATCAGTGGCTCATGTTTAATCGAGCGAAGTTAATTGAAAAATGTGTATTGAATTAAAGTGTCTACAGGACCCCATTGTGTTTCATGAGACTTGAATTTTATGTTCTTGTGCCCATCATTTGACATCTACAAGACCATCATTGACATCCATGAGACCATCAAATTTTAGCTCCTAAGGTTAGCTTAATGGGACTTAAATTTGACATTCACATGCCCATCATTTAACGTCTATGAGGACATTAGTGACATCTATAAGAGCATCAAATTTTAGGCCCTATGGTAAATTATGTGAGATTAAATTTAACGTTCATGCACCCATCATTTGACATCCACGAGGCTATCAATGGCATCCATGAGACCATCAAATTTTAGCTCAGGAGCCAATCTTGCTTGGAAGAATGAACATGTTCTTATTTTTGTTGCAAGATCAATGGAGCCTCATTTAGAGAATAAACATGTTTAGGGTTCTATAATTCAATGTCAAAATTGATCATTCATTAAATTTTGACCTATCATAAACTAAGTAAAATTATGTGAGAACAATTATAAACACCATAAACTAAGCTTAAATGTTATCCTCAAATTGAGTCATGTTTTTAAACATTTGACCAAACCTTAGTTTAAAATTTTCTATATCCCAATGGTATTTTGGTCTATTTTATTGGCTCGATATAACTAATGCAGGGCCCTATTATTGTAATACTTAGCCTAGAGATTTTACCCTAAAGCTTTATCATGTTTATTAAGACAATAAAACCTTAGGTTAAGAACCTTATGTTTCAAACAAGATTCGCTTTTCACATTCAAGAAAGGGAAATGAGAAACTAAGAAGGAAATGGACGGGGGTTTGTACGTACCTGGATTGTAGACGTACGCACCAAAATTCAGACGTTGTGAGAACTCCTCTTTGGTTGTGGAGGATGACACCTGGAAGAGAAAACACTAAGACATGAAAAATGTTAGATGACAAAAGGGTGGACTGCCAAGCAAGAGCTTGGTCCTAGAAGCGCAAAGGCTTCTCGGGGGATGACAGTCCACTGTTAAACTAGAATGCTAATCAGAAACATGAAGTGATGAATGATAAAAGACAGAAAGAAAGAATTGAAAGTAAAAGTGTACATGTTTAGCAGCAATCTGCTTTGCATAGTCACCGACATCGGTGATATTGCCGGCGTCGGTCAGGTAAGGTTGCTGACATCGATAGGGTAAGTGGACAAGGTCAGCCGGGGCAGTAGTCTTAGATAGGGTCTTGTCAGGTTATAGGGTGGTTTTTGGTCTGTAGAATGGACTATGGTCTCATCTGAGGGTCAGGGAGGTCTATTTAGAGGTCTGAGAGATTGCCTGGAGGTCTGAGGGACTTGTTTTGGGTTTGAGGGACTGAGAATGTTGTCCGAGAAAGTGACTGGTTGGGAACCAGAAGCACAAAGGGGAATGAATGAGAGGCAGGGGTCTGAGAAGGCCTTTCAGCCTCTCAGGGGAAGGACAGGGAAGGTCTTGGCAGTGGTTAGCTAAATAGATGGATTAAACAAGAAATGAAATGGAAAACAACACTGTGCTTACCTCTTGCTTGCTGATTGAAGAATGGAAAAACCTGTTGTCGGAGCTGTTGCTCGGAGCTATTCCTACAAGATCCCTGTAGCTGCTGGTGTTGCTGTACGAGGGGGAGGAGAAGAAAACATGAATGCCAAAGCATCAAGAGAGTTCTGTTCATGGGGGGCAGAGAATGGTTGTAGAAAATGGTTTTGAAGGTTGCCGACGCTGGTAGAACCACCGACGTTGGCCGAATAATGACTGACGTCAGCGGCCAAAGAATGGGAACAGAGGCTAAAATTAGCCTCTTTCCATTCTTGCACGCTGCCGGGTCAAGGGGCCATGGGAAAATGGTCGAGGAAGGCATAAATGGACGCGGAGGGAAGGATAAAGGGGAGATTTGGGCAATAAAGGCTAGGAGAGAGGTGGGGGCATCCAAGGAGGGGATCCAAGGTGGCATGGGTGAGGTGGAAAGGGGGAGCAAATTAAAATGTTTATTTATTTTAATTTTAAAAATGGAGGGGACTAGGACAAGTGCTAGGACATAGACCAAGGGGGCCAAGGGGGGATGACGACCTAGGGGGTAGACATGATTTCAGTGTCTACATTTGCCCCTTTTTGTCTTGTTGGTTGTTCTTGATGAACTGCAAGACAAAAATAGGAGTTGGTTGCCCCAGGTATGGGATGAGGTGTTCCCCCCTCAAAGTGGGAGTCAAGGGAAGGGAACCTAAGATCGAGTTTTGATTTGATAGAGGGATGGATAGAGAGGGCAAAGATCGAGTGGGAATGTTTCAAAGGGTGGGATTACACGTATACCACACCATGCGAGAGTTCGGGCAAATGGTCATGGTCAAAGGGTCAAGGAGTGCCAAAATCGAAATAACTGGGCCCCAGCATTAGTCATAGTTGATCAGGTTATTCAATCCCAGTTGTAGCTCCAATGGTCATCGTGTTCCAAGTATCCCAGGCGTAGGAAGTGCTCCTAGAAACATGAAAAAGGTCACAAGTAGTGGGGATCAACCGGCTTGCGATCCGATACTTGTGAGGGTCTGATGACAATTGGCCAATGAGGCGTGGGGTAGCAAAGGCAATGAAAACAACCAAGGCAGAGCTGTCTCAAAAATGGTCAAAGGAGATAGTGGCGATCTCTAAGGTCTGGTGGTTGAAGCAGGCAGAGGCAAAAGTGATCTCCAAGGTGCCCCAGGGGGCTAAGATGACTTGGTCTGGAGAACTGACTGATTGGGGACATGATTGTGGGGAAGGTGATGAAAAAGGGAGGTTTGAAGGCCACTGACATCGGTGATAAAACTGACGTCGGTGTCCTAAAGGGGCCGACATCGACATAAATAGGCTGACGTCGGCGGCCTAGGGCACGATGATGTCGACGTCGGCGGCCTGCCAAATCTGACAAAACTAGATTGGCGGCCCATCGAAAATCATTTTATATTGTTGACTGAGAGAAAAGGAACTCTAAAGCTAAGTGAGTGAAAATGACACTAAGTTGACTGAGGAGTAGTGTGAGGTGGCAGAGAAACATTGGTGGAGAGAGGGAGTCACTTAGAGCCACAGAGGAGGTTGCAGAGTCAGCTGTGGGCCAGCAGGAGCTTGGGATAGAGAGATGTGGTGTAGATGGCAGAGGGGAGTAGAGGACTTGTGGGAGGGCCACCACCAATGGCACCCATTGTGCCACCATGCTGATGATGTCGGGATGAGGTAGGAGGTCCAATGAACTCAATTAGGTTAATTTTTGTTTTGATTTGATTTTTGAAATTTTTGATTGTTTAGGTAGAAATTGAGGGGGGAGGGTAGCTAGGAAGGTGGGTAGGGGGTCTAGGAGAGATTAGGAGTAATTTAGGAGTGATTTGGTGGGTTGGGGAGTTAATAATGGGGAAGCCCTAAATTTAGGGCTCGCCCCATTCGGCCCTAGGGCCAAACCAGTCACCGACGTTGGTGGGTTCGCCGGCGTTAGCTGACCAGTGACCGGCATCGGTCACTAACCTACTGACGTCAGTCACTAAGTGATCGACGTCAGTTAGGTGAGTGTCATTGCCGACATGCTAACCGATGTCAGTGGTTGCCTGGTCAAAAGGAGTGATGAAAAATGGTCAAGTTGAAGGGTCGAAGCTATGCCAAGGGCTTCCCGGGTGTCGGGATAGGCATAGATGGTCAGATAGGTTGGTCAAAATAAAAATAGGAGGAAAATTTTTAACATGAGATTGACTTGGGTGGATGCAAGTGAGGTAGAATTTGATGTTGTGGGATCACCTCCCGACTTTGCTGATGCAGATACGCGGAGGTGTGATGGTCGAGGAGTGGGCACAGATGAGCGCAGTGGGATTAGGCAGACTGAGACGCTATTGCAGAGTGGCACAGGATGTGAGCCTGATGGTGGCACTGATCGAGCGGTGGGACCATTCCACCAACACCTTCCACCTACCCATGGGTGAGATGATGGTCACGGTCGAGGACGTGTACCAAATTTTGTGGCTGCCAGTACACAGAGTAGACATATATGTGTGCTTGAGAGAGGCGCATGACATCCACATGGTCACGTTGTTTGGGGAGCATGTCGCTGAGATGAGCTACCACTCAGCAAGTTTTGCTTATGAGCCTCTGTATGCAGTGGATGAGGATGCACATTGGCTGGCTATCCTGATGATGATTGGCATCACGGTGTATACACTCCCAGATGCAGAGGGAGGCAGGTTCTTGGTCACCATGACTGGGGTTTTGACAGACATGATTGAGTGGCAGACAGTGTTCGCTTGGGCACCAGTGTTTTTGGCCTAGGTATACAGAGAGTTATGGGGTATCAGCCAGTGGTGGTGGTACAACTTGTGCATGGGCCACCTGCTACACTGCTGGGCCTATGAGCATATCACGGTGACACATCCTCTCGACCTCCCAGTGGTGATTCAGGCTGGCTTCAGGGTCAGATTTAGGTGATGGCATGAGATGATGGCACAGACATGAGTGGATGGAGTGGTCAGGGATATCGACCACTACCGAGGGGTGCTAGAGGCCCTGATCCTAGCAGACATCATCTGGAGACCATACCTGGGATATCCAGCATTTAGGGACCAGGCAGAGCAGATGGTTGGGACACAGAGCAGGCGATGGGTCAGAGGCAGGTGAGCCGGAGAGCTCGAGAGGATCCTAGTAGAGAGAGTGTGGTGCCAGTATGGGCTGCTATAGGATGTACCTCTTGCATTTCCATAGTATAGGTGGGATGATATTGAGGCACCGCTCCCACTACTAAAGGAGACAGAGGAGCCAGATTTTGAGGAGTTGCCGGTAGGACCTGGGGTAGCCAACCCAGGGTGTACAGAGGCCTACACAGCATGGTGGATAGGGTAGTATATAGGGATACGGCAGGGCCACAGCTGGATCTACAGGCTGTTACTAGAGAGTGGGATATAGCATGTGAGGAGAGGGACACCACGCGGTAGGAGAGGGACGTGGCACAGGCTGAGGTGACCATCTTGCAGGGGCAGGTCACAGTTTTGTAGGGGCAACTGGCAGGGGTGACAGGGTAGTTGATGGAGATGACAAGTTAGGTCACTATTTTGTAGGGTCAACTGGCCGCAGCCTAGGCATAGGTAGCGGCATGATAGGTTTTTGGAGGACAGGGCTCGATGCAACATCCACCACAATAGCCAGTTCAACAGCCCACACAGTCAGCGTCAGTGCAGCCAGGGTTTTCACAGCCGCAGGGTTCAGTGCAGGGCATGGTAGCAGGTCAGATGGGTCCACCACAGACTATACCATATTCCAGGTATAGGACTGTGGTGGAGGAGATCGCATATTATGAGGGGGTCATCTTAGAGTACCCTTAGATACAGTGATTCTTAGAGATGAGAGCTGAGCAGATTCGATAGAGGTCTGTGTCACGGGCGATGACGTCGGGTGTGCGCAGATAGCGTAGATCAGAGAGCGGGGATGACACAACCTCATCCAAGCCGCCACCACCACCGCTACAGCCACAGCCGTGAGGCCCTGATGTGGAGATTTTTTGATTTTTGATGTATATACCGGCCTACGAGCCGAAGATGAGAGATGTACTATATGAGAGAGAACGATGCACAGATTGTGCGATTGTATAAAACTTCGAGATATATATGATGAGATGTTGGCTTATTGATGTGTTATGAAAAATGTTATGGATGTGTTTGTATGTTATTTTGATTTGATGCATGTTTTGATATGATGTTTAGGATTATGATGCTAATATTGTTGTGATTATATGATGATGAATGTATGATTAGGATTAATGATATGGATGCAAATGATTAATGTTAATGATGTGAATGGTTATGACTGTTAGATTAGATGATGATGGATGTTTAATTTTTATGATTTGCAGATTATATGATGTGAATGTTTAATGGTTATGATAGTGATGTTTATGTGATGATTATGATGTGAATGATGAAAATGATTATGCTAATGATTATGAGAATATGTAATTAGCTGTGATGTGATTGACAGGTGACAAGAGAATGGGACGGGAGAAAGTGACGAAGATAATGGCCGAGCTAACCCCAGAAGACCCCATGTCAACTGAGTGCTGCTTACATAACCCTTGTCCTAAGGGCCTCAGGCCAATGTAGTTCTCCCAAAGAGGGAGGAATGGTCAAAGGTTATGGATTGGTCTTGGTTGAGGTCAAGGTCAACAGGAGGAAAGAAAGTTTGTCCATCAGAGAGATGAACAAACGAGGGTGGTCGAGCTAACCCCAGAGGACGTCATGTCAACTGAGTGCTACCTACATAGCCTCGGTTGTTAGGTGGGCCTTAGACCGATGTAGTTCAGACTAGGTGACAAAGAGGTCGAGAGTTGGTCTAGGTATGAGAATGGTCTAGCACGTCCCATATGGCTGAGAGAACATGCTAGAAATGATGAAGACAAGGTCAAGGTTTTTCACCTCTAGCGAGTGTCCATATTAGGTGATGGACATATGCTAAAAATGAAATGAGTCTATTTATGCTTCAACAAGTAATGGTTTATGCTTGACATAAATTGAGTGGTCCATAGTTTCCATGTGTATTGGTGTCCATAGAAACTAGTGAGAATAGGCTACGTGAGTGGTCGAAAAAGAGGGTTGAGCTGATTTGATAAATGACAAATGAGTGAATGTGACCAAAGTGTAAAAAAATTGAAAGGAATAATCGCCCTTTCATTGACAAGGACTAGAATGACAGCATAGATAGGGGTTGTTAGGACTAAGAGCCCCATGCATGCATTACGTCGTTGACCAGAGGTTGTGTTAGAGTGGTAATCGAATCACTTTGACATTAAAGTGAGCTCAAAGTCCCTTGAGCAGGTGTTATGAGGAGGATAGGGTAACCCATTTAAGAGCAGAGATAACCTTGCCCTTTTTTATAGGAGACCCTGAGACAACTACAAGCCAAGTCCATGACCCATTTTTTTTTTTTTTTTAAATTTTGCGTAGACTGATCAATACAGGAAGCCTGTAGAGAGATGTCATTTTGCTTGGTGGTCATTTGTGAAGCTGATCGATGTGGGAAGCTTCTAGAAAGTGCTGTTTGTAGCAAGATTTAGTCATAGCCATCCTTCGAGGGAGTGGTCTATATTTTTTCTTTATATACAAGGGCTTTTGAATAGCTGTCCTTCGAGGGAGTAGTCTATTAGCTACAACAATGATAGTACAGCTATCCTTCGAGGGAGCAGTCTACTTTTTTGATTTGATTTTGAGGTTTTTGATATTTTGACATATTGATTTAATTTTTTGATAGAATTTGAGTCATGGACAAGACTATAGAAGTTCAAGGGCTCCCTTTTATTAGGACAAAGCATCCCTATTGTATAAAAGGGTTATAGAGGATTTGTTAAGGGGAATAGGGTTGAAAGGAATGAGGATTAAGAGGACGAGGATTGCTCAAGGGATGAGCTCAAGTTAAGTGTCAAGTGGATGAGTACTTGACTAACAGTAGAATGGTCGCAAATGTAAGGCATTAAGAGGCTCAGGTTCTGGCCGTCCGTCGAGAGAGGACAGATGATAAGTCCTTGATCCATACTTGTGCATGATGATAAAAGGTCCGAGCCAATTAGGGGTGAACTTGCCTCATTTACTTCACTCCATATTAGTCACATGCTAATTCTCTTTGAGGACGAGGTCTCCGATGTTGAAATCTCATTCTCGCAGATTTTTGTCATAGGCTCGCTTAATACAATTTTGATAGGCATGGAGGTGATTGAGGGAAGCAAGATGATGCTCGTTAAGTAGCTCAAGTTGAGCTAAGTGATCTTGATGAAATTCATCATTGGAGAGAATGTCATGCAGAGAGATGCGGAGAGACGGGATCTATACTTCAAGAGGTAGGATAGCCTCTGTTTCGTACACGAGAGAGAAAGGGGTAGCACCCGTAGAGGTTCAAATGCTAGTGCGGTAGGCCTACAAAGCGAAGGGAATGTGAATGTACCAATCCCTTCCTGTGTCATTAACCACCTTCATGAGAATTTTAGTCAGAATTTTGTTGGAAGCCTCGGCCTGCCCATTTGCTTGTGGGTAGTAAGGCGAAGAGAAGCTGAGTTTAATGCCAAATGAGTCGCATAGTTTTTAGATAGTCTTGTTTTTGAAGGACTTGCCGTTGTCAGTGATGATTTTGTGAGGAACACCAAAATGATAGATGATTTGGGTGCTGATGAAGTCGACAATCTTGTCAGCTTTTGTGGAGACAAGAGGAATGGCTTCCACCCACTTGGTGAAATACTCAGTGGCGGTGATGATGGATTGATGACGAAGAGACGAGTGAGGGTTAATCTCACTGATGAGATCTAAACCCCACTGAGAAAAAATCCAGAAATATTGAGCAACTTGTAAGGCGTGGCTAGGGAGATGAAGCAAGTTAGAGTGCTGCTGACACTTGATGCAATGCCGGGAAGGGTGGGCCAATAATAGCCCAGGTGAAGGATGCGCTTGGCAACTGAGTTCCCACTGAAGTTTATACCACAAATCCTGTCATGGACTTGCTTAATGGCATGAGAGGCTTCAGTGGAGGTTAGATAGCGAAGAAGGAGGCCGTCAAAGCCTCGCTTATAGAGAAGACCCCCTAGCATGGTATAGCGAGTCATGCATTTGATGAAAGCTCACCGCGCATTGCTAGAGAGGTTGGGAGGAATGACATAAAGAGATAAGTAGTCCACAAGTTGCTTATACCAATCATCTCGTGGACTAGAGTTTATGGTGTTGACATGGTTGATGTTAGGAGAGATGTATGAAGGCAACAACACATGATGCACCGTGACAAAAAGTCTGGATGAAGATGACGAAGACAGAATATGGGAGGCAAGAGAAGCCATGGTGTCAGCAAACTTATTCGTGGATCGAGGAACAGTCTATAAGAGGTAATGGTCAAAAGAGGCCAGAAGAAGGTCAGCACAGTTTTTGTACCTTTGAAAAACTTCATTTTTATAGAGGTATGAACCGTTGACCTGATTGATGATGAGCTGCGAGTCATCGAAGATGTTGATGGACTTGATGCTTAGAGAAAGGGTGGTTTGAAGTCCCAAAATTAAGGCCTCGTATTCGGCCATATTATTGGTACAATCAAAGTCGAGCTTGAAAGATAGAGGCATGGGCTCACCTTTGAGTGGGATGAGGATGACCCCCGCACCCCCATCGAGTTGACATTTGGAGCCATCAAAGAACATGGTCATCTGATAGACTGTGTCATCGGTGGAAAGCACAGCGATAGACTCGTCAGGAAACTCACACTGTGAAGGTCGATTGTCAGGAAGAGGGGAATCTGCCAGTTGGTCAGTGATGGTTTACCCCTTGATAGATTTCTGCTAGATGAATTTGAGGTTGAATTTAGCAAGCAGCATGAGCCACCGAGCCATACGTTGGTTTTGATATGGCTTGGAGTGCATATACTTGAGAGGGTCGGTGTGAGTGATGACAAAAGTTTCGTGGTTAAGAAGATAATGGCGGAGCTTGGTGGCGGTAAAGACTAGCACCAAACAGAGTTTCTCGGTATGGGTATACCAAGTTTTGTAGTTGACCAATGTTCAGCTGATGTAGTAAACCACTTGTTCACGGTGATGCTCGTCTCGGTGTGTGATCATGGCACCTAATGAATGGTTGGTGGCAGAGATGTAAAGGTAGAAGGGTTGGTCATCTTTAGGTGGAATGAGGACTGGTGGAGAGACCAGATAGCATTTGAGGGCTTCAAAAGCCTCTTGACAGTCCTTATCCCATCTAAAGGAGACGTCCTTCTTAAGGAGATGATGAAAAGGTTGGCAGCGGTCAAAAAGCTGCGAGATGAAATGACGAATGGACTGGAGCTTCCCTTGTAGACTGTGAAGCTGCTTGAGATTGGTCAGGGGTGGCATCTCGAGGATAGCGCAGATCTTAGTGGGATCTATCTCGATGTCGCAGAAAGAGACAATGAAGCCCAGGAGCTTGCCAGAGAGGACCCCAAAGACACATTTCTTAGGGTTAAGGTAGACATTGTATTGAAGAAGGTGAGAGAAGATGATTTTGAGAATGGTCAGATGGTCACGGTGAAGCTTGGACTTGTCGAGCAGGTCATCCACATAGTCCTCAATGATTTTATGGAGGAGATCATGGAAAATATAAGTCATGGCATGCTGATAAGTGGCACCTACGTTCTTCAAGCCGAAAGGCATGACACAATAGCAGAAAGTCCCCCATGGGGTGATGAAGGTAGTCTTATGCTGATCTTCTGGTGTAATCAATATTTGATTGTATCCTAAAAACTCATCCATGAGAGATAGCATCTCATGGCCGGCTGTGAGATCAACAAGCTGGTCAATGTTAGGAAGAGGAAAGTCATCTTTGGGACAGGCTAGGTTAAGGTCATGATAGTCCATGCAGATCTAGATCCCCCCAGTCGCTTTGGTGACTGGGATGATGTTAGAGACCCATTGTAGATACTCGATGGGCTGGATGAAAGAGACGGAAAGAAGGCGCTGAAGCTCCTCTTTGACAAGGAGCGCAACGTGAGGATGCATCTTTCAAAGATTTTGCCTGACAGGCTTAGCCTTTGGTTTGGTGACAATGTTATGGGTAGCAATGGTGGGGTCAATGCCGGGCATGTCACTGTAAGTCCAGGCAAAGGCCTTGCTATGGTCGGAGAGGAACTGGGTATAGTCAAGCTGCTCCTGGGCGTCTAGAGATTGGCCAATCTTTAAGACGTGAGGAACATCAGAAGAAGGGAGGTTGATGTCAATGGTTGATTCATTTAACATAACCTGGGTCTCAGAAGGGAGGGAGCACTAGATGAAAGAGTCGTTAGCGCCCATGTAGGATAGATTGGCGTCATCATCGACGCAGTAGATAGTGTGAATGGTCGCCGACTCATCCTCTATCATGTTGGGAAAAATGAGAGGGAGAGACCTAGACACCCCATTTAGCTGATAGGTCAGGGGTTCTAGGTGGATGGTGTTTATGAAAAAAAAAAACTAGGAGGGATGGAAACCACCGACTCCATAGGTGAAGGAGGAGGGATGGGTGAGCCTGGAGGAGATTGGTCAATGGTTGGCTCGGGGCAAAGGTCTGAATGAGCCTAAGTGGGGTCATGGTATCCTAGGCCATATCATTTCTTGGCATCGTCATCATTGAGCAGCTCGATGGGCTGATGGGAGCCTTGCTCATAGCATCTGAAACCAAAACCCTTCCATGCACACCTGTAAAGGTAAGTGTGTGCAAAGGCAGGGTTGCCAAGAAATGAGAAGTCTGATGTGAATGGTTGTGGTGAAGAGAGAGGATTGCCATTGGTAGGAGCTTGATTGAGCCCCCCATAGACAAGGTTGGTTCAGAGATGAGGAGGACCATAAGGCATGACCATACCGATCTGATGGTCGTAACTGGGGCTGAGGTGAAGGTGTCCATACTCTTACGGAGTTTGGAACATGTCTAATGCCAACAAGTGATATTCCCCAAGAGAAAGTCATTGGAAGATGTATTCCATGGGGTCTTTGGTCATCGCTTGAAGAGGAGGGGTGAGGGCAACCACCGGTTGCGAACTGGTCGAAGCTTTCGCGGATGGAGGCGGTGTCGAGGTTGATGACTTGATAGGAATAAGAACGTCATTTGGACGGTAGGTTGTGTTACAAGTTTTGAAGGGTGATGGGTCAGCAGGAATGGTTTGGACTTGCCCATCATGCTCAAATTTCACACAACGATACAGGGTAGAGGGAACATAGGCCATGGCACGGATCTAGGGTCAGCCCAGCAACATGTTGTATTGAAACTCTCCTTCGATGATATAGAAGAGCTCTGGGACTATGCGTGGGCCAATGCGAATGTGAAGGACGACTGTGCCAATGGTTGTGGTGGTAGTGTCATTAAAGGAGCGCAAGATTGCATCAGTTTTGGAGACGCAATTCTTGGGAAGAGCCAACTGATCAAAGGCATGGGTGGAGATAATGTTGATGCTGGCACCTCCATCAATCATAACACGTTTAATGCATGTTTGATCAACATAGGTAGTGATGAAGAGGGAAGCATCCTGATCTTCCGTGTTGGATGTGGGAATCTTAGAATCACTGAATGTGATGGAGGCAACAGGGGCTAAAGAGTGGATGAGGGCAGCAAGTGGTTGAGGGTCCTCGGGTTGGACCTCTACTGCCTGTAGGGCTCTAATGAGGGCTTGACGATGCTAAGGCAAGGTTTGGATGAGGTCATAAAGGGACATCTTCACGGGCGTCTGGTGAAGTTGTTTTAACATGGAGTCATGAATTGCCCCTGAAGAGGAAGAAGAAGAGGGCTGAGATGCGCCAAGGATAGAAATTTTAGGCTTGGGTGGCTGAGGTGGCTTGATGAAAGGATAGGTCCAAGGAATGGCAGCTTTTTATTTTGCCTTGTCCTTTTGTGACCTAGTGGTTATGTGGATGGCATTGATTTCAAAGATAGGGGGTGAAGAAGGGGTCATGGCCTGCTGGTGAGATGTTGATGTGGTTGAAGAGGTTGGATGGGAAGGTGTCAAGCGTCGGTCAAGAGTGTCCTCAAGGAGAAGAGTGTCCTTCTCCATATAGCAGTGAATGACGGCCTTGAGGGCACAACAAGTCTCGGTATCGTGTCCTGGCGTACGATGGTATAAGCAAATATTCATGTCGTTGAACTAGGAGGGCTTGGACTCGAGAGGTTGGAAAGGTCTGATGGGTGGAAGGGTTATGCTGGAAGTCTACAAAAGTTGGTGCAATATCAATGAGTATGAGCCCACTAAAGGGTCTGTGCTAGTTGATGTGTGCGATGCTAGTGACTTTTGCTTAGGCGAAGTTGGAGGAGGTTTTCATACCACCTTTTGGGTTGATGGTGCGGTGACAGGCAGAGACGGCACTTTCTTCATGAGAGGTACTACCTTTTTAGGAGAGGGTAGGCTGGAGGTAGGCTAAGGAAGCAAAGGAGGCAACTAGTTTCGATTAGAGGTCAGAGCAGGAAGGACTCTGGTTAGGGTCAAAGGATGGGGGCCCAAAATAGAAGGTAATGGTGACAGAGGAGGAGGTGTTCACCTCTGTGGTTTGGCAGTCTTCTTCGACTTGGTTGGAAGACTACTATTGGTCGAGGTCTGGTCTAAGTCCACCTTCACTTGCGAGTGAGTGAGGGTAGAGACAGGGTGAATGCCAAGTGACTTGATAGATTTAGATGGGGTAGATGTGGGTTTAGAAGCGGGAGTCTGGTCTTTGTTGAGAGTCTTGGGAGATTCTACCTTGGGAGGATTGGCAGCATGAGATGAGAGGGCACGGACATGTTGAAGAGCTTTAAGACACTCCCACAATCCCTGATGCTCCACTTTCCTTGAAGGGAGAAGTCCGATTTTCTCCACTAGTCAGGAAAATGGTTGAGAAGATGTTGGATGAGGTTTGGGTCCTTGAGAAGATGTTGACGGTTGTGGGGCTAAAGATGAGATGGGTGTAGTAGTCTCAGACCCATGGCATGATGAAGTCATGACAGATTCATCCTTGGTTGGAGACGAAGGAGAGGCAAGTTCTTCCCAGGGTGGAGAAGAAACTGGAGAATGAGGCTCCTTGAGTGGGTAAAGGGTAGGGATGATGGTGCCCTCCACTTGTGGTCGAGGAGTAGGAAGGGTCGGGTCCTCCATAGGTAGCAGGAAGGAGGATGGTGAGACCGGTGGTGCCGATAAGGTTGAGGCGTCCTCTAAGATGAGAGAGGTTGACAGAGAACTAACCGGGGAAAGAGGTTCGTCCACACGTGATGGACTGATAGATGGACTAACCTCTTGAGGTTGGTCGGGGATGAAGGGCAAGACCGTATTGACTGTTTGAATGTTGTGTTCATGAGTGTCGTCAATCAAGGTCTGGACATTATTTTGTGTCGATGGATGATTGGGGAATGGTTGCTTGAAGATGTCGATGCCCTGATTAGGGGGTGCATTGGGATTGTCTTGGATTATGTTTTTAAGGGTTTTGTAGTTTCTCGTGTCATGTCCTTTAACATGGTGGTAGTTGCAGAAGTCATTTTCCCTATACCACGTAGGGATGGCACGTGAGGGATCAAATTGTGGAGGTGGTCAGATCTGGGGGAGATTGAGAACCCCCTATTTAACAAGTTTTTCCAGCACAGACGCGTATGATTCTCTGAGAGGAGTATACTGTCATTGTACATATCTCTATTGGAATTGGTGGGTGGCGCTCTGAGATGTGGATGGCTTAGGCTGATTGGTTGAAGGTGAAGAGGATGAAGGTCTAACGACCACAGCGTTAGCTAAAGCTTTAGACTTAGGATTGGATGATGAAGGTTTAGAAGAAGAGGAGTCATTGGTCTTAGAGTTGGAATTCTTACTCCACAACTTGACTTTATTCTCCTCGATGGCACGTAATTCAAGTTTGTGGGCCATCGTGAAGGCTTCATCGAAGGTGCGAAAGGTCTGAACCCGTAAGGTGGAAGAAATATGTTTGGTGCAGGCTTGGGAGAAAAGTTCAATAAGTTCGGGTTGGGGTAAGGAAAAGGAGAGTTGATTGATGAGGCCTCTCCAGTGAGCAACGAAGTCAGCTATGGATTCATCCTCGAATTGACAGATAGAATAGAGGTCTATGATCGAGACCTTCTTGGTGATGTTGATGGAGAAGTGATCAAGAAAGAGCTGGGCCAGCTGTGTGAATGTGAAGAGGGAATGGCTGGCAAGAGAGCTATACCAGTCAAGCACAGCACCAAAGAGAGACATAGGAAACATGCGTAAAAGCAATGTATCATCATGGGCAATAAGGTAACAGGCATGTCTGAATGCCCATAAGTGCTGTTGTGGGTCTTCCTTGCTTTGAAAATGAGAAAATTTAGGAAGTTCCCACTAGCTAGGATATGGCCTGATCAGGACAGAAGGATGAATGGGCTCATTGCAAATTTTCTCGTATGAGAGAGCATTGCGTGAGCCAGAAATGGAGGTCTCTAGGCTAGACATCTTGTCCATCAGCATTTTGATGATATCTGCTGACGGATTGGCAGGTGGAGCATCCCCTAGGTTGTAGGGCACTTGGAAGAGGCTAGAGGAGGCATACGATGTAGTTGGTTGTGCCTGTAAGGGTGCAACATAGGGATAACTAGTCGTAGGGATAGAAGAGGAGAATAAGGGTGGTTGGGTAGAAGGCATGGCTAGGCTCAATGTTGCCATGGGAGGTTGGATTGTGGTAACAGGGGCCAATGGATAGGTAGCCACCCTGGTGCTGATAGGGGTCAGGGTAGGTGGAATAGATACAACCAGATTCTAGAAAGGAGTGGAGAGCGGTTGAGTGGGTTGAGGTTGATAGGGGGCCAAAACCCCAGTGCAAGTGGGCCCAAAGATGGAGGGAGAGGCCACACTTGGAAGGTTGGTCAAGGTCTGGTCATTGGTCGAGGTGATAGCTTGGGTGTCTAAAGGTTGAACTACGGATGCCGTCGATACGGCCGCAGTCTCGACAAGAGAGGTTGGCATTCCATAAATTGGATTGCCCGAGGAGTCTCGCATTCGGCTATGTGTGAGATAGTGCTGCAAGGATTTGACATTGAGGTCCAAGAATCATGCAAAATCTTGGTCCCCTTCTAGGACAATAGGAGTCTGGGGTGGGGTTGGGCGAGTAGGAGTTCTTTCAATCTCTGAGTGGAACTCTATTATAGGACCGATTATGGATGGG
The DNA here is from genome assembly GCA_037957365.1 of Torreya grandis. Lineage (NCBI taxonomy): Eukaryota > Viridiplantae > Streptophyta > Pinopsida > Cupressales > Taxaceae > Torreya > Torreya grandis. The sequence continues at coordinate 3,178,262 of JARHVA010000984.1, read as the reverse complement.
GTAGATGGAAGCGGTTGATGCCTCGTGTGGTTGACTAGAGCCTTGGTTTGACTGTGAGTCAGAACCATTCAAGGCAAGAAGGTTCAAGTTTTAGAAACTATGTTTTCAGTTTTAGAAAACCAGGATGGATGTTGGACAGCAAGAAAGTCAGTTTTAAGCTTGCTATTTTGGGAAATCAGATTTGGACAGAGACCAACGTCAGTTTAAAAACTGATGTCGATTGTAAAGGCTGCCAGATAACCGATGTCGGTGACAAAATGTTGCTAACGTCGGTGATAAAACTGATGTCGGTGACTGTTTTCCAGAAACTCAGAGATTTGAAAGTTTTTGGAAAAAAGGAAGAAGGAAACATCCTCACTAGCTCAAACAAGCAGATAGGAATAGAAAAATAGATGGAGACAGGCAGACCCTAAGCGTTAAATCCTAAGAATCAAATTTTAGAATCCTGTGGCTTATGCCTTAAAGTGATGTTTGGGGAGGTTGGCTATTAGAGGGGTCCTAGAAGAGGTAGTCTATAGATGGTTTCAGGTTTGTTTAGGCGCTCAAGAGTCTGGGTTAGGTTCCGTACATGGCCTGGTGCTAAGGAGCAAGCTCCCCTCACTTCATGAGCCCAGTGATAAGCTGGTCTCACTTAGCCAAAATATACTTTCCCTAGAGATTAGACTCTACCAGAGAACAGAGTGGGCTTTCCCCTTGGTGATGAAATCCAAGTAGGATCATCGGGACGGGTAAGGTATCCGCTGGGGGATGAAATCCCAGTCGGGCCTTGTCTTAGGTAAGTTTGATGTTTGATTTGGTGCAAGTGGTTTGGTCGTGTAACATCAAGTGGACTACGATTAATTCAATATGTGGTTATTAATTACTAGGTGTGGACTAAGAAATGTAAGCAAGCAGAAATGCAATGCAATATGTTTTAAGCCCAAGTCGAAATGTGAGTTTGAATGAAAACAAGTTGAGAAAGGGTTGAAGGATATGATTTTTGACTAGTTTGAAATGCAAGAAAAGAAAGAAAAGTTCCTTTTAATCCTACTTATGATGTCATTTAGAAGAGAAGAAAGAGGTGAAAAGGGAGAAACCTAATACACCTATATGAACAGAAAGAAAAGGAACCCAAGGAAGACCCTACTGTCCCACCGGGCGTGCCAGAATGTTTCAAACAAGATTCACTTTTCACATTCAAGAAAGGGAAATGAGAAACTAAGAAGGAAATGGATGGGGGTTTGTACGTACCCAGATTGTAGACGTGCACACCAGAATTCAGACGTTGTGAGAACTCCTCTTTGGTTGTGGAGGATGACACCTAGAAGAGAAAACACTAAGACACGAAAAATGTTAGATGACAAAAGGGTGGACTGCCAAGCAAGATCTTGGTCCTAGAAGCGCAAAGGATTCTCGAGGGATGACAATCCACTATTAAAATAGAATGCTAATTAGAAACAGGAAGTGATGAATGATAAAAGACAGAAAGAAAGAACTGAAAGTAAAAGCGTACCTATTTAGCAGCAATCTGCTTTGCACAATCACCGATGTCGGTGATATTGCCAGCATCGATCAGGTAAGGTCACCGACATTGGTAGGGTAAGTGGACGAGGTCGACTGGGGCAGTAGTCTTAGACAGGGTCTTGTCGGGTTACAGGGTGGTTTTTGGTCTACAGAATGGACTGTGGTCTCATCTGAGGGTTAGGGAGGTCTATTTAGAGGTCTGAGAGATTGCCTGGAGGTCTGAGGGACTTGTTTTGGGTTTGAGGGACTGAGAATGTTGTCTGGGAAAGTGATTGGTTGGGAACCAGAAGCACAAAGGGGAATGAATGAGAGGTAGGGGTCTGAGAAGGCCTTTTATCCTCTCAGGGGAAGGATAGGGAAGGTCTTGGTAGTGGTTAGCTAAATAGATGGATTAAACAAGAAATGAAATGGAAAACAACACTGTGCTTACCTCTTGCTTGCTGATTGAAGAATGGAAAAACCTATTGTCAGAGCTATTGAAGGACCTGCAAATGGAGCTGTTGCTTGGAGCTATTCCTGCAAGATCCCTGTAGCTGCTGGTGTTGTTGTATGAGGGGGAGGATAAGAAAACATGAATGCCAAATCATCAAGAGAGTTCTGTTCGTGGGGGGCAGAGAATGGTTGCAGAAAATGGTTTTGAAGGCTGTCGACGCTGGCAGAACCGCCGAACGTCGACTGAATAATGACCAACATCGGAGGCCAAAGAATGGGAATAGAGGCTAAAATTAGCCTCTGTCTGTTCTTGCACGCTGCCGGGTCAAGGGGCCATGGGAAAACGGTCGAGGAAGGCATAAATGGATGCGGAGGGAAGGATAAAGGGGAGATTTGGGCAATAAAGGCTAGGAGAGAGGTGGGGGCATCCAAGTAGGGGATTCAAGGTGGCATGGGTGAGGTGGAAAGGGGGAGAAAATTAAAATCTTTATTTATTTTAATTTTAAAAATGGAGGGGACTAGGACAAGTGCTAGGACATAGACCAAGGGGGCCAAGGGGGGATGACGACCTAGGGGGTAGACACGATTTCAGTGTCTACACCTTACATTAAGTCCCTTTTATTATTCGGGGTCCCTTTTTACTATGATCCAAACCTAACTTAAATATTTTAGCCTAAGTTTCATTTCATGTTTATTAACACAAAATAAACCCATAGTCTAAAGTATTTAAGATAAGTTCTTTATATGTCTCGATATTGTCTTAAACATTGTGCATCTTTTTAGGATCTATGGTTCACATTCATGTGGATAGGATTGACCTAACGGAGTGAGGTTGATTCAAGGTTTTAATGGAACCTACGATATGTCGAGAAGGTGATAAGTGTCATGCTCATGACTAAATAATAATAATCATCCAATGGTGGTCCATCCCATGGATCATAATCAATGGCCTACATCTAATCAAATGAAGTTAATCAAATGGATTGAGACGAGGATAGAATTTTCAATAAATCTCAGGGACCCACGATAATGATATTTATCATAACCATAGAAAACATAATAAAGGTATCCAATAGCATTCAAATCTCTAGATCAAGATCAATGTTTCATGTTGATCCATGTAATATGATCTGACAAAGTGAGAAAAAGTGGATTTTTCAAAAACCAACAGTCATTTTTTAAACCTTAGTGGACAAAATGTTACAAAAAATTCCATGTAGATGCCATGGTGATGTCACATGGGTAGAAAACAACAAAACTAGGGATTTTATGGGCTCAAAAAAGCAAAGGTATAAATTTCAAGGTCCAAATCAAATCCAAGGCACAAATCCACTTAAGCTCAATATTTGCCACCATTAAATCTTGAAAAGACTTGTAGGAAAACCCTAGGTCTATAAAAACCCTAATTCAATCACAAATTGATCATAATCTAGCCTGAGAGAGTCTAATTACCATCTAAATAAGTGTAAACTAATTCAAAGGTGAAATATAAACCACTAGTGAGCACTTTAAATAAACTCAAAGTCATAGTAGCTCAAAGATAGCACAAAGAGGACACGAAACTCTATTTAACCATAGATTCAAAATGGAGAGTCCTCAAAGATACCAAATTAGATGATGTAGCCTTGAACATAGGAGACAACAACTGGTCTAAGCTTTTTTAGACCATTGAGGAGCTACTAACCATTATAAGAGAGGATGAAAGGATTACACTAGTCAGCCAAAGATAGTATGCCCTGGTGGCCATTCAAATGATAAGTCTTCACTATGTGGCTAAAAAGCTAGAGGTACTAAATTATATTGATGTTATTACTCCTATTTTTAAGGATTGTAAAATTGATCAAGACATGATAGTACATGAGCATAGTTTTATAAAAATTGCTTATATCTCCCCTATTACATTTGAGAATTACTACAATATACCCAAGCCTCAGGTGAATTTACCCACAATCATATAATGGTCCAGTAAGAATGACCTGAAAACCATCCATACCCCATGGTTGTATTTAGGAACCCAAGTATTCTCTGACCTCAGTGGAAGGATCCTAATCACCTAATTTAGGGATGATATTAGGATGATTATGACATTATTGAACATATTGTCTAGGATCCCCTCGACCACTTATGTTAACAAAATCTAGGTCCCTTTTGTGCATTTCATGGTTGAGAAAGGAATCACTCCCCCTCTTGGGGAGATAATCAATATTTTCTTGAGGAAAAAATTCTCTACCATAAAGAAGATAACTAAGAACCATTTCTATATGATGTCTTATCTTTTATATGCCTTGCTAGCCCCTACCAAAATCCCCAACATAAAATAATGGTTACCAAATGAGATACAAATAGTCTCCCAGTATTATTCCAAATTTCATATATTTAAGTATAGGGACCTTATGTAATTTATATGTGACTATATGTATCTAGATTTATTTGAGACTATTATAGGGATCCATATGATGATGGTTATCCCTTTGATCAAGATGTATGTTGAGTTCATTGGGGACATTTGGCTATATCTAGACTAATGAGGATTGAAGGGTCCCAACGCACCCCACTCAAGCTACCATTCTATGTTCTAGAAAAGTTAGCTAAGAAATAAGTTACATTCCAAATATACAATAATATATATGGTCTCTATAGAATAAATATAAAGGGCTTACTTCACACACTCCCCCTAACCATTGGTTGGATTGTGTTCTAGCAATGGGATAATGTGGAAGTTGATTCCATACACAGGGACTCTTTCAAATTCCAACATGATTAATTAAGATAGTGGGATCCCTATGATAAATTTAAAAAACACTTGAAGGCAAAGGGGATCAACTTGATTTATAATCACCATCTTGGTCCTCATGATCATTGGTACATTAGAGCTTCCTCATTCACATAAGTCTTAGAACGATTGAAGAAAATCAATATTAAGCCAAAAACTAGACTACTAAGAGAGTAAAATCCAAGTAAGGACCTATGGAATATGGGGCCTAAGTAACATCATTTATTACCAAGACCATATTCTAGACCTTCTCCTATATAACCATAGGTAGAGACACAATATCTCAAATCACAAGTTGCATAAAGTCTAGATGAGGAGACCTATAGAGAAGAGACTCAATGAAGTAGCTTCATCTTCAACACTGCTTGAATAACTAGGGTCATAGGTTGAAGAAATTGACATAGTTGCATTGGATCTTGAGTATATAGTAGAGGATGCCTTAAAATCACTAGCTAATGCTTATGAATCATATTAATAATAAATACAAATGGAATAACCCCAGTCCTAAACTGAGGAGGAAGCAAAGGAAGAAAAGGGAAAAGAAGTAGCTTTGGACTTAGTTTATGTTGCAACCCAACCCAAAAGAAAAGTTGAGCTAGCTCTGGTTCAAGTAGAAATCAAGAATCAAAAGTTGAATTTCACTCAACCTTAGAGTGAAATCAACTTTTTCAGTGATGATAATCCAATTCATGGCCCCTCCATTCTAGAATACTTCATATATGGAAAATTAAAAAAGGTTTCTACCATGCACGACCATTAGGTTATTACAAAGTCTATTAATATTCATGCACATGATGAGCTCAATCCTCAGATTGTGATTTTACAATTAAATGAGAAATAAATATGGATGGCTACCCTTGGAGGGTCAAGTGGAACACAGATGGATTCTCTTAGATCTTCAAGTGGAGCACAAGTTAAGATCCCTACTCCTCAAGTGATAGAATCATCAGTGGGAGTTTAAATCAACCCAAAAACTACAAACATGAAAATAGTAATTAAGAAGAAATCCATGGTTTAAGATGAAGAATTCACCTTTCAAAAGATAGAGCCTTTTTTTGGCCTAACTCCAGTGGTAGGGTAGAAGCTAGGATAAGATAATATGTTTGAGGAGAAGATCCTTGAAGTGGCCCAATCTCAAATCAATCAATTGTAAATAATGATCAAGGGCATATTACAAGAAAATGATAATTTAAAAGAGTCTATTATCTTATCAATTCATGAGGATAGGTTCAATAAGTTTGAGGACACCATGGCTAACCTTTTTAGCTCTTTAAAGATAGTTAAGTCCAAATAATGATAAATAAAGAAGAAAATTTCTAAAGCAATAAGCCAAGTTGGCCAATAGAAAGTTGAAAGTCTTCAGGTGAAATACTTGATTAAGGCCTTGTCTAAGAATCTAGTCCCATATTTTAGAACTATTAGCAGGACACATTTGAATATGGCCATGGCCATATTGTTTGAAAATATTGAGGCCCTAAATAGTTGGTATAAGGTAATGAAAGACTTTGCCAAAGAATTCAAATAACTGAAAGATGTAATATCTCATATCTTAGGTAGCTTGATAAAAAAACCCATAGTCCTCAACTCACTGGGTGGCATAACTTATGAAGAGTTCAAACATAGGACCTTTTAGTTCATGCAAGAAGTAAGAAAACAAGGTCAAAACTAGACAACAGATGGCAACAAGAAAGTAATGGGCTTATTCCTATCATCCAAGGAGAAAATGGGGGATGCCAGGGGAATACAATGAGATACAGGGAGGATGGAAATGAATATTAAAGACCTAGAGGATCATGGAAAGGAACTTTCCATAAATCTAGTGGTCAATCTTTAGTTTATCAATGAGAAAGATTATAGATTGAAGATCCTTCAGTAAAAATAAGAGGCAACATCAACATATGAACCATAAAGTAGTTAGGAATATTATTTTGTAGATCCTTGTAAAATTTTGAAAAAATAATATTATTTTGTAAAGGCATGTGCAATTTGTAAAAGTGCATTGCCTATAGGTCAGTTCATTTGGAGAAGTCTAGTGTATTCTAGAAACTTTGTAGAAAGGACAACTATCCTTACACTTGTACACTTGTAATTTGATATGAATAACTGGTATACTACCCTAACATTCTATAAAAGGGAGTATTACCATTTGTAAAAGGGGGGATATTTTGAGCTAAAAACTATTGTAAACTTTGATAAACTAATGCAAGTAGAGAATTCTGAAAGGATTGTCTCATTTTGTTTATGTGAATTATTATATGGCTTCTCTCTCAATTGCCTATTCTAGATTTTAGATCTGAATTGTTCTTGTGAAATCTTAGTGTGTACATTTGAATGCAAAAATTTTATCTTGTGTTTATGCTAGGATAAATGAATGTTCTCTAGTTTAAATCATTTTATTTGCTTTGCATTTGTAAATGGGCATTAGATATCTACTTAAAGGAGTAAATATTTAAAGTATACTTAGTTATTATTTGCATGATATATTATCTTCCTTAGAAGTTCACTTGATATATGTTGTAATTTGAGCTTAAGCTATTTTAATTTGTATATTTGTTTTAAGTGCATATCTGGGAAACATTTGAACTTTGTCATGATGTCTGAGATACAGATTAGTCATATCTTTGTTCTTTGCCTTACCCTACCCTTTTACTTCATTTTTAACTAGATCACTTTAGTTTAAATACCAATGTAAATATTCATATATATTAGTCTTTAGATTATAATTTTAAAATAAATCACCTTAATTATCATAGATCACCTTCTTATTTACAAAGATTTAACTAGTCATGGTGGCTCCCAATCACCAAAATTTATTAATATTATGAAATAGTCATTTGTTCTACCTCTATTCCATCATAGATAATAGGATTATCACAAACTGAAACTCATGCTCTAAATTCTTTGAATTATAAAATGAGAAGTGTTTCTTAAACACTCTGAGCACCTTGTGATTCACATTTAAGCATCAATAAGGCATGCTTCACTAGCTCTAGAAGGAGGGCCTATCAATAGATCTTTGTAAATTTATAGTACCTTTACTAGTTTTTATGAATTATGCTCAAATGTCACTCTATTCTTTGAATATTTTTATTTATTTTAGCATAATTGTGTAAAGGTTAGTAATCTTCATGGTTTCAGACCAATCTTTGTTCTCATTTAGACAAAGATTATCATTCTTTGAAAACATATGTTAAATCTTGGTAAAGATAGCCTAAGCTTTGTTGATCCAATAAGTTTGAGGTTAGTAATAGCTATTTTGATCAAATATTGATAGATATTTTAAAATTTGAGTTTATTTGAGATTAAAATTTTAAAGATCATTCATATTTTTGTAACTGGATGCATCTTTGAGCTAACCTAGTTAAAGATTGCTTTCCTTTGTCATCTATTATATAAATATTTGAAAATTTTCCTTAATATGTGAATTTAATTGTTGTCCTCTACAAATATAAGGCTAACAAATCATATTTCAAATAGGATTTAAATTTCTCAAGTTGGAATTGCCATGGATCAAGACAAGGTCATGTTCAAAGGCCAGAGAACCTCTACTTTAACTAGAAATTCACAAGAGAGCAAGGTGAGACAAAGGTAAGCATAAGCTTTCAAAATATTTGCCAGCTTCACCTATCTAGGGTGCCCCCATATTTGACCTCACTCAAGGTATGGCTTGGATAGGTAGTTCTTCAATTAATGTGCCAAGTGTGGTACATGACATTCCTCGCAACCCTAAGATATATTTGTCAGTATTTAGTCCCAATAGCATTGTAACTACAGAGGAACATATTAAGTCATTAAAACTTGCATTAAGATTTCTAAATGTAGTTCATGAGGATTTAGCATGTAGGTTATTTACTTTTACTTTTAAAGATGTTACTTATGAATGGTTTTTAAATCTACTTGAAAATTATATTAATAGTTAGGACCACTTAAATAATATCTTCATTGACCAATTTGGCAAAATTATTAGTCCTTATGTCTTATACCAAAAATTCACCATGATCAAAAGGGATAAAAATGATCCTATAAGAGCATTTAATGCTAGGTTATAAAAAATGTATAGCCGAACCATAAAACCTTACAATCCTGATGAAGCCTTAGCTCTAGAAATCTATAAATATGCTTTGGATCCCATGACCTATATTTTCATAAAAAGGGTTGTTGGACCTATGAATACTCTAGCCTTAGCCTATTCTGAAGTAGTGATCATCAATGATCAAATGCAACCCCAAGGCTAGATGGATTACTCAATTCCCAATGTTAATCCACATTTACCTAATATAAATATCTTACCTAATAGTAATCATAATATACCCACCTTGAGCCAAATCCCAACCTTGAACCAATTGCCTTTAATTCATGCTCATCCCACTCAGGAGTTAGGATTCTTGAACACTGTTGCAAATAGATTTAATCCAAGTGATCAAAAGTCTATAGTACCAACCACTAGTGCTAATAACAATCAGGTTCATAATTTTGAATCATCCAAAAATGAAATTGATTCTATTTTAATAATGGTTCAAAAGCTAAGCACTGATTTCATGTAGTTGCAAAAATAAGTAGGGTAAAAACTTTTATTTTCAAAAGTTTAATAGGCCAACTCATAGGTTCAATAATGATATTTATTACAACAAGAATAATGAACCATCTATTGATAATAAAATAATGGGCATAAATCTTATTGATGTTTCTTTAATTGATTACTGTAGGGTTCAATGTACTACTAAACATGGTGAAATTGATTGCATTAAATTCTATAAAGCTTTCAAATAATTTCAAGAATAATTATATACCTTTGAAGTAGTTCCTAAAAAATATAATAGTGAAGGTAAATCAATATCTAAGATAATTGACTAGGATCTCATGGTGGAGACATTTGAGTTCTCTTTCCAAGTGGACAATGAGGCTGAAGACATTCTTGAAGAGATTCATGCTTTCCAAAAATTTATAAATAAAACCTACCCTCTAAGGAATAGGGAGTAGAATCAACCTTTGACTAATTAAACTCCTCCAAATAACTTTGAGGCTCTTCCTGACACTACATCAAATAATAATCTAGAACCTCCAAAGGGAATTAATTCTAAACCTAATGTTGATACATCTAATTCTTCTAATAGGACTAGATATAACATAGTGTAAGATATGAATAAAATCAAAGCTAACATAACCTTGCATGAGTTAACTCAGATCATAGAATAAAGAGATATGTTATTGGAATCCTTGTCTAAGAATCTTGGTAAGTCTCAAAAGTCTATACATGTTAATGTTACAATACATAAAAGTAAGGCAGATGTTCCTCATTTCCTACTTACAATCAAGATCTTTGGTAAAATTTACTTAAATATTTGTTAGATTTTGGTGCATATGTAAACATTATGCTTAAGGGTATTTGTGAATATTTAGGTTTGACTCCCATTAAATATGATAGGGTTTTAACTCAATTGGATAATTCAAGAGTCAAAGTGATTGGTCAATTATTAAATGTCTATATGTAGATTGCCTCAAAGCCAAGGATCTAGTAGTTTATTGATATTCAATTGGTGAATATCCCTGATGTTTATGAGATGTTGTTGAGTAGAGACTAGACTAGGAATTTGAATGGTTATATGTCAATTGACTATTTGCATTATGGTGTCTTTGGAAAAGAGTCCCAAATTAGATCAGAGTGGAAAGAGAGCCTTAGATGAAACACACGATCATAGAATATAATTTTTTGAATGAAAGGTTTAACATGTTGTAATTTGATGAGATCAAAATGATGGACTCTAAATTATGGATTTACACTCTTGATACCTCTCATGTTTTGCATAGAATATGAAAACTACATTTTAATGACACTAGGTGTAAGTCTGGGTTTGAAGTAGGAATTATTCTAACCAATAATTTAGGAAAAGAAATAAAAGTTGCTTATAGACTTTAGTATCCTTATACTAATAATCTTGCAAAATATGGATCCTTATGATCCACACATCCCTTCTTAGGGATAGCGATACACTACTGTAACATGTCCAACTGGGTTCACATTGGGTGCTTCAATCCCTAGGCCATATAATGGTTTGGAAGAGGACCCAGATCACTCTGGAGCTTTTGGCATGATGGCCAGTCCTTCTATTGGTATCAGAGCTAGGTCTCGAGGTCGAGTCTCATGGAAGCTGGTGGGCATGATCCACACATCCCTTCTTAGGGATAGCGATACACTGCTACCACATGTCCAACTGGGTTCACCTTAGGTGCTTCAGTCCCTAGGCCATATAGTGGTCTGAAAGAGTACCTAGATCACTCTAGAGCTTTTGGCATGATGGCCAATCTTTCTATTGGTATCAGAGCTAGGTCTCAAGGTTAAGTCATGTGAAAGCTGGTGGGCATGATCCACATATCCCTTCTCAGGGATAGCGATACATTACTACCATGTGTTTGATCGGGTTCGCCTTGGGTGCTTTAGTCCCTAGGCCATATAGTGGTCTGGAAGAGGACCCAAATCACTCCAGAGATTTTGGTGTGATGGCCAGTCCTTCTATGTAGGACTTGACCTCGAGACCTAGCTCTGATACCAATAGAAGGACTGGCCATCATGCCAAAAGTTTTGGAGTGATATGGGTCCTCTTATAGACCACTATATGGCCTAAAGACTAAAGCACCTGAGGCAAACCTGGTCAGACATGTGGCAATAGTGTATCGTTATCCCTGAGAAGGGATGTGTGGATCATGCCCACCAGCTTCTATGGGACTCAACCTCGAGACCTAGCTCTAATACCAATAGAAGGACTAGCCATCATGCCAAAAGCTCTAGAGTGATCTGGGTCCTCTTCCATACCACTATATGGCCCAAGGACTGAAGTACTTAAGGTGAACCTAATTGGACACATGGCAATAGTGTATCACTATCCCTGAGAAGGGATGTGTGGATCATGCCCACCAGCTTCTACAAGACTTGACCTCGAGACCTAACTTTGATACCAATAGAAGGACTGGCCATCATGCCAAAAGCTCTGAAATGATTTGGGTCCTCTTCCAGACCACTATATGGCCCAGGGACTGAAGCACCCGAGGTGAACCCAGTCAGACATGTGGAAATAGTGTATCGCTATCCCTGAGAAGGGATGTGTGGATCATGCTCACCAGCTTCTGTGGGACTCAATCTCAAGACCTAGCTCTGATACCAATAAAAGGACTGGCCATCATGCCAAAATCTCTAGAGTGATCTGGGTCCTCTTCTAGACCACTATATGGCCCAGGGACTGAAGCACCTAAGGTGAACCTGATCAGACACGTGGCAGCATTGTATCGCTATCCCTAAGAAGGGATGTGTGGATCATGCCCACCAGATTCTATGGGACTCAACCTCAAGACCTAGCTATAATACCAATAGAAGGACTAGCCATCACGCCAAAAGCTTTGGAGTGATTTGGGTCCTCTTCTAGACCACTATATGGCCTAGGGACTAAATCACCTGAAGTGAACCCGATCAGACATGTGGCAGTAGTGTATCACTATCCTTGAGAAGGGATGTGTGGATTATGCCCACTAGCTTCTGTAGGACTCAACCTCGAGACCTAGCTCTGATACCAATAGAAGGACTGACCATCACACCAAAAGCTCCAGAGTGATTTGGGTCCTCTTCTAGACCACTATATGGCCTAGGGACTGAAGCACCTGAGGTGAACCCAGTTAGACACGTGGTATCAGTGTATCAATATCCCTGAGAAGGGATGTGTGGATCATGCCCACCAACTTTTGAAGGACTCAACCTTGAGACCTAGCTTTGATACCAATAGAAGGAATGGCCATCATGCCAAAAGCTCTGGAGTGATCTGGGTCCTCTTCTAGACCACTATATGGCCCAGGGACTAAATCACCTGAGGTAAATCTAGTTGGACATGTGGCAGCAGTGTATTTCTATCCCTGAGAAGGGATGTGTGGATCATGCCCACCAGCTTCTATGAGACTCGACCTTGAGACCTAGCTCTAATACCAATATAAGGACTGGATGTCATGTCAAAAGCTCTAGAGTGATTTGGGTCCTCTTTTAGCCCACTATATGGCCCAGGGATTGAAGCACCTAAGGTGAACCCAATCAGACACATGGTAGTAGTGTATCACTATCCTTGAGAAGGGATGTGTGGATCATGCCCACCAGCTTCTGTGGGACTTGACCTCGAGACCTAACTCTAATACCAATAGAAGGACTGGCCATCATGCCAAAAGCTTCGAAGTGATCTGGGTCCTCTTCCAGACTACTATATGGCCCAGGGACTAAAGCACCTGAGGTGAACCCAGTTGGACACGTGGCAGTAATGTATCACTATCCCTGAGAAGGGATGTGTGGATCATGCCCACCAGCTTCCATGGGACTCAACCTTGAGACCTAGCTCTGATACCAATAGATGGACTGGCCATCATGCCAAAAGCTCCAGAGTGATCTGGGTCCTCTTCTAGACCACTATATGGCCCAAGGACTGAATCACCTGAGGTGAACCCAGTCAGACACATGGTAGCAGTGTATTGCTATCCCTGAGAAGGGATGTGTGGATCATGCCCACCAGCTTCCGTGGGACTCGACCTTGAGACCTATCTTTGATACCAATAGAAGGATTGGCCATCACGCCAAAAGATCTGGAGTGATCTAGGTCCTCTTCCAGACCACTATATGGCCCAGGGACTAAAGCACCTGAGGCAAACCTGGTCAAACACGTGGCAGTAGTATATCGCTATCCCTGAGAAGGGATGTGTGGATCACCTTGATTTTAGGATTATAGTTTTCCATTAAGCATAAGGGTAAGGAGCTCTTAGTGCATGGTGACTCTAAACTTGTAGATAATTAGGTAAGGAATAAATACCAGTGTAAATTATCATACCTCAAGAAATATAAGTTTAGAGTCTGGGATTTACTTGAGTCTTTTGATGCTTTCAACATTGTTTCCATCCCTAGGGAAGAAAACAAGGTTGTAGATGAACTTGATTCAGCTATAGCCAAATTTATACCAAACCAAGATTCTCAAAATCTTAGCATTGAGTTAGTCCCATACCCTTCAATCCCTGATAACATAAACCATCTATAGGTTTTTAATGATGACCAACAAATCCTAGATTTCATGACCAACTCAGTTGCATTGAAGGCCCATATCATAGATGAGGCCAATGAAAATACTCTTGAAGGAAATGATAAATGTAGTAACAAAGTCATTCAACTGAATGACAAAAAAATTCCAAAAGGCATGATTTCCTTAGAGAGGATATTTGATCAAGATAAACTATTTGAGAACACTGGGATTCCCAAAGTAAATGGGAAGGATTATAAAATAGTTGACTTAGAACCCAAGATCAAACTCAAGTAGTTAATATTGGGACAACATATACTAACATTGAAAATGAAAGAGCTAATTAAATGTTGACCAAGTATAAAGATATAATAGCATGGTTCTATAATGACTTAAAGTTTTTTGATCCAAAAGTCATCACCCATACCTTTGAAATAAAATTGTGAACCTTTCACATAAAAGTAGAGGCCTATCAACCATGTCTTAGAACCACTAATATATAGAGAGGTCAAGAATCTATTAAATGCTAAGATTATATTTCCCATTAGGCATTCCATTTGGGTTGCTAACTTAGTCCCATTCAAGAAGAAAAATGGTGAAATCAAAATGTGTATTGACTTCATAAATCTAAATAAGTCATCTGAGAAAGAAAACTACCCTTTGCCCTCTCTTGACCAAGTTATCCAAGTTGTTTATGGTTCTACCATGATGTCCTTTCTTGATGGTTTTTCAAGATACAACTAGGTACTAGTAAATAAAGAAGATAGGATGAAAATTGCTTTTACTCCCAAGTGGGGTACATTTGCATACAAAAAGATGCCATTCAAAATGATCAATGTAGGGGCCACATTCTAAGGGCCATGGATCATGATTTCTAAGGTTTGGTAGTTAAATACATCATTATATACATGGATGATCTAACTATTTTTTCTAAGAATAGGGAGGACCACATCATGCATTTACAATAGGTATTTGAAAGGTGCAGAAGGTATGGAATTTCCCTCAACCCAAAGAAGAGTATTTTTGTGTTACTGAGGGGAAATTATTAGGACATGTCATTTCAAAGGAGGTAATATCTATAGATTCAAATAGAGTAGATGTTATATAAAAAATAGAGACTCCTAACAGTAGAAAAGAACTAAAGTCATTTTTTATTAAAAAACAATTTTGTAAGAAAGTTTATTTATGGATTTGTAGAGATTGTCAAACCTTTGAATGATATGTTGAATAAAGATGTCAAAATAACCTAGAATGAGGAAACAAAATAGGCTTTAAAATACATCAAAGAGGCAACTGGACAAGTCCCAGTCTTGATAAGTCCAGACTTCTCCAAATATTTTTATCTTTATTCCTTTGCTTATGATCATACGATTGCTATAGTTTTAACCCAAAAAATTGATGGATGTGACCATATAATTATTTTCATGAGCACAAAATTTAAAAATGTTGATTTAAATTATTTTTAATTGATAAAGAAGCATGTGCATTAGTTAAGGTAGTAAATAAATTTAGGCAATACATTTTTAGGAATAAAGTGCATGCAATCCTACTTGACCCTGCCACAAAGCTCATGCTAAGACAAAATAAATTAGGAGAAAAGAGAGGTAATTGGATGTTTTCTATTCAATAATATGACATTGATATGAAGACTATAAAATTGATAAGATGTCAGTGTTAGATTCAGAGGATTGTCAATGCTAACCCAAAGCTAAGTATCATGCATGTTAAATAAGAAATTTTTTAGTCTAATGATTGGTATGATCCTACTATCAATATGTTGATCAATGGAAATTTTCATGTAGGGATGACCAAGGAGCAAAGAATATCCCTAAGAATCAAATCAGCCCATTTCTCTATTAAATATGGGGTGTTGTTCAGAAAAAACTTTGAGGGCATTTACTTGAGGTGTGTATCTAAAGAAGAAGAAACTAAAATCATGAGCACTTTTCATGAGAAGTTGGAAAGTGGAAATCTATCTAGAAGTATAATATCTCACAAAATCATTATAGTTGGTTATTATTGGCCCACAATATTCAAGGATGCCCACAAACATGTAAGACAATGTCATTCATGTCAAGTCTTTAGCATAAAAGAGCCTAAGGTAATCATGCCACTACAACCATGTTGTGGTAGATAAACCTTTTTCTCAATAGCGACTAGACTTTGTAGGGGTAATCAACCCTAATTCATTAGGTCACAAGTTATTTTTTTAAAGATAATGACTATTTCACCAGATGGACTAAAGCAATAGAAACTAATTAGTGAAAAATTGAAGAAGTGATTAGTTTTTTAGAAGAAAACATATGCAATAGATTTTGAACATCAGTCTCTCTAATATGTGATAACGGATCAGCTTTTATAAAATTGAAATGACTAAATGGGCATACGAAAATAGCATCATTATCAAGTTATCATCCAACCATTATCTTCAAGGTAATGGGGTATATAAATATACTAATAAGAACTTGATGAAGGAAATAAAGAAGTCTATAACAGACAAGCCTATAATGTGACACAAGCTTCTCAAATATGCCCTTTGGGTAGACAGAGTTAGAATCAAGAAAGCTCTCAAATCATATCCATTCTTTCTAGTATATGGCCATGATACCATCTTTCCAATCACCCTCAAACTACCAACATAAAAATTCATAAAAGAATACATGGAGGATTAAGAATTAGTAAGCTCAAGGTTTCTTGATATTATTCAGATGGAAGATGTATGAGAAGAGGCTTTTACCAATTTTAGTAGGCACTAAACCATATTGAAAAGGTGGTTTGATAAATGATCAAATATAAAGGTGTTTTAGACAAGAAGACCTATTTTTTATTTGGGACAAGGCATCTGAGCCTAAAGGTAAACATGAGAAGTTCACACCTCTATGGATAGGTCCTTACCAGATTGCCAAGACATTTGGAAACAACACCTTTAAACTAAAAGACCTATAAGGAGTATAATTCATACTTCCCACTAATGGGCACTACTTTAAGCATTAATTTTCTGCTACCCCCTAGAGTCTTCATGGAGTAAATTGTAAGACTAGTTTTATACACTATAAAACTAAACACAATGATTTTAGATGTCTAAATAACCCTCAATTAGACAATTACCTAACCTATGACCATGAATTTGAGTAAATTTTTCTAAATATCTAAACCCAACTCACTAACCTACCCTTTTACCCCACTTAACCTTCAACCCTTGACTGTCAATAATCACCTTGATCGCCAATGATTACCTTGACCACCGATGGTCAAGTCTTCCCCATCTGAATAAAGATAACTTGAGTTGTGTGAAATCTAACACGTCAAAATTTAATATTGATGATAAGATAATGCATAACAAAAACCAACCAAACCTCCTATGGAACCTTTACATCCATCTCTCTTTGCCTATAAAAGGAGGGGAGCAAGAGGTAAAGGGGGATCAATTATCCATTTAGCAATCAATAAATCAAGCTATCCACCAACATCAAGAATTTATTTACAGGTCTTCCCTTTAGCAAGTCAGTATCTATGATAGATACCTAAATATCTACTGAAATTATTCTTCAAGCAAAGTAATATTATTTTACCAAAATCACTCTGGATTAGCTACCAACTATCAAACAATCAGCTAAGTATATTTCTAGTTTTCAAGTTTTAATTATTTGGTTTCTGACTCAGACCTTTTGGCATCATATCTTTTGACATATCATCCCTAACCAATCTTTTAGCCACTTATTGACCCCTTTTGTAACCTGAACAAGAATTTTTTTTAACATCCTCAATACCCACAATAACTATCGATGGTCACCTTTAACTGTCGATAGTCAACCAACCTCTGATGGTCATCCTAATTACCGACGGTCACTATGGTAAAGAATAATATAAATTTATTTCCACCTACTTACCCTCAGCCAAATTCCACTTTTTATGTTTTTCCCTACTCACATAGTCCTCACCTATTTTTTAGACCCAACCTGACCTATTTAGCATTAGTATTGACCCGATATTTGTTTAATCAGTCCATTTCCTTTATCAAGCATTTATTTCTTCTTGTATTATCTTCCAATCTTTTTTACCATTTAATGCAAGTACTTCATATTTATTCCTTTCAACTTAACTATTTTAAGAGTGTGGATTGGTAGTCTCCTAGTAAGCTCACACTTCTTGGATTTATCTCATGCTAGGAAATCCACCTTTATATCCATATAACAACCCCTTTGCATTAGTGCTTTCTTATCTATAGGTTATTCCTATCAAGACAAAGAGGATATCTTTGCAATTGTTTGGATCACACATTCACAAATAAATAGGTTCGTATACCATACCCACATTTAGTTTCTTACTTCTTTAACTACGAAATAAACATAAATTGAGAGAAACATTGTGGCACGCTCGATGGGACCTAGTAGCATCTAGGTGCCTTTTTCTTATTCTATGCTCATATAAAGAAATAAAAATTTATTTTTGGTATAAAATAAACCTTGCATACATTTATTGTTTGCATATTTATCTCATTTAGGTGAATTAAAGGAAAAGTAATCAATCATAGCTTCACTTATTTATCACACACCATACCAAACCACTTAAATAAATTAAACATCAAAATAATTGACATAGGACCTGACTAGGGTTTTATCTTCTATCGGATCACCTTCACCCTTCGTCTATCTTACTTGGAGGTCATTACCAAGAAGAGAAACCAAAACTCATCTCTCTGGTTAATTCTAAACTCTAGAAATTGGTATATACTAACTAAGCACTTGACACCCTTATAGTTGTGGTGTGTGAAGTGAGGGGGTAGGCCCCAATACCAAGCTATGTATTGATTTCCAACACAAATCCTTTTGACATCCTTAAACAACTAAAACAAAATATAGACTTCCTTTCTAGTACTTGTTCTACAAACTAAGTTCTTCTTCACACTATTTAACTAAGGCATAAGCCAAAAGTGAGATAAAAGGTACCCTAAGATTTTTAATGCACTCTAGTATATGTTTTTGATTTCCTTGATATATTTTTCTTTTGTTTTCTTTGTGTTTAAGTTGTGAGCTTTTTTTACTCCTTTTGATTTCTCACATGGTCTTTACTAGACAATAGTTGAGGAACCAAACCAACCAAGAGCCACCTTCTTCTTCTTCTTCCTCTATGGAATATACCTTGGATGTTGAGGGTTATCCCCATCCTTCTACCCCATTTCATGCCTTATTTTTTCAAGGTGATGTGAATTTCACCACCTTCCTTGATAACAACCCTATAGCCCTCCAACATTACCTCAATACCTTATCTCACTACACCCCTACTTCAGTTCCTCCTAGTGATCCACTTTATGGGATGCCTTCCCACATTATGGTTTTCACTACTTCTACCCAACATATGATCCTCAAAAATCTTCCTTCACCAACAACCCATCCACTACCTCCACCCAAACTCAATCAAACAACCCAACCAATAACCAAACACCCACTACACTAACCAATAACACCTCCCACATAGGGACAACCTCACCTTTTATTACCCATAACCCACCCACCATGGGGTTATCTTATAGAAATATTACCACTATTCACCTTATCAATACCAAAACACAAATATCCACCCCACTCATAATATGTGGTGCTCTCTATACCTTCTACCCTCCCACCTTTCAGTACCATAGTTACCACTCACCCCCAAACAAATAACCCATTCATACCTTCAACCCAATACATATGAATTCCTCAATCTACCAATTTGATCATACCTCCAAACTAACCCACATCAACCCCTCAATAAATAGCTATGACACCCTACCCACACTATGTTCCAAATCCACAAGGATACATGGCTCCAACTTCTACCTATCCTTTTGTGCCCATTAACCTTTATGTGCCATCATCCCAACCCTCAATGAACACCTACCAACATATGGCATCTTCTCAACCTTCTACTAGTTATCCATATATTTCATCCACCCAACCTTAGCAAAACTTACCATACAATTATGGAGCTACCCCACCCCAAATATATTTAGTCAAAATGTTGATGGACAAAATGACCAACCTAGAGTCATCTATCTCTGGGGCTCATAACCTCTTATCTTATGACCAAATATATAATGAACCTATTCACCCATCCATCCATATCCAACCTCACCCTCCTCAATGGTAATAACCCAAATTTTATAAATTACAAAGCAAAGAGGACCCCCAATAACACCTAAGAGTGTTATAGCATTCTTTCTACTTGATTGCCTACGATGATACTCTTCTCATTCGCACCTTTCATATGTCTTTATCTAGACTAACATTAGATTGGTACAGTGATCTCACTAAAAACTCCATATTTTCCTTTTCCCAACTTTCCCAAACCTTTTTAAACCATTTTTTGATCAATATATCTAAGAAGGTCTCTATCACCAACCTCTACTCTATTAGGCAATTTGATGATGAATCAATTACCAATTTTGTAGCTCACTGGAGAGGTCTTATCAATAAGATCTCTTTCTCTTTTCCCAAACCCAAGTTGATTTAAATTTTCTCTTGATCTTGTGCCAAACACATTACCCCTACTCTATAGGTTCAAACCTTTAGAACCTTTGACAAGGCTTTCACCATAGCATGAAAACTAGAAATCAAAGCCATCAATGAGGGGAAGTTGAAACTAAGAAATAAAAACTCTAGATTCAAACCTAATGACCCTTCCCCATCCAAAACAACCAACGAATCTAACTACCTTAACACCAAACTAAAGGCAACTATTAACATGATTGTCCTCAAAATTGCTCCACCTCCAGTTGTCAACCAAACTAGTTCCTCTAACTCCTCCAATCAATAAACGTAAAAATAAAATCAAACCAACCCAAAATAATACACTCCATTATGGTAGTCATATGATTTAGTTTTGGATAAGTTTATCAAATCCAACATCATACAACTTGTCCCCATCAAACCTCCCCAATAATTTGATGTTTCTTACCCTATGCCTAGTTGGTACAATGAGAACGATCTATGTTCTTTCCACCATGCCATTGGACATGAAATTAGTAGGTGTAACACCTTTAAAACCATTGTAAAAAACTTTATTGATAAAGGATAACTTGCATTAGACAATACCAATACACCCCTGAATCAATTGTTTGACATCTTTTGACAACCTTTTCCCAATCATGCCCCTTATACCAACCATGATAACAATAAACCAAAATCATCTCATGCTCATGAGGTCCATATGATCAATTTAATTATTAGTAAACCTATCATTGAGGAAACAAATTACTCAACTACCTCTTCCTCCACTCCTTTCCTTCTCTTGGTGAGATAACATATTTACCCACCTCTCATTTGATAGAAACACTAAAGGATCCAACTATTGCCATCACACCTTCCTCCCCCATCATGGAATCACCCACTCTTTCTTTAGAAACCATTCCATAAAGAGAGATCACCTTATCTACTCCTTCCATAGAGGAAACATCTTCTCAAATCTTGGAATCTCTCATCAAAGACAAAGGTGATGAAACCATTCCCTTACTTCAACCTATGGGCCTAATCTTTGAATCTGATGCCCAAGGAACTAAACCACTTTACATACCCTTCTCTAGACTAGTCCAAAGCTTAGAATTCTCTTCTCAACCCAATTTGGATTGAGCCACCTTTTGGCAACATCTAGGGCTCCCTTATCAAAACAAGAATGAACCTTCAACCTTACTTTAATCCACCTTTAAACCTATCATCACCTCAATCCCTTAATCAACAACTTCTACCTCCAAAATTGTGGAATAACCATCCAAACCATCTCCATCCAAAATTATCAAATCACCTTACATCCCTTTATTCAAACCTATCAATAACCTCGGGGTAATTCCTACTCCTAGCCTTATCTACCCATCTTTGAAGTTAGACTTAAACCCATCTAGTCCACCAAAGAAAACCTTAACCAAACTAACCAAGAAGGTGGAACCACCAAATTCCCACCTAAAACTAGAACCATACCACCTCCTTCCCTCTTACTTTATATCTCGATACCCCATCCTTCTTCTATCCTAAGAGCTCATCCTTATACCAAGAAGGCCAACCCTCCCAAAAATACCCAAGCTAAACTTAATCCTTTTATTTTACCTTTACCTACCTGCTCTAAAACATCAAGCTCCCCATCATTTTTAGATAAACTATCTATCTCTACCTACCCACCTATATCCAGCCTTCATCATCTCAATCACCCACCTCTAAATGTTTAACCTTTAAACCTTCCACATCAAAACTATCCAACACTAAGCAACCCCACCTACCAAAACCATTCTACCACCCATAGCTTCCATGGTGAAGCCTACTTCTAAGAAGGCTCCCACCCCAAAAACCAAAACACCATCACCCTTAACACCTATGCTCGAATCTTATTTAACTTGTTTACAAAGTTTGTTATAGAATTATTCATTTAACCTAACACCTATAAAACCCTTTAACCCTTCAAGTCCTAAACCATCTTGGTTCAATGGTAGTTTAATTTTCTCATACCATAAGACACCTGGACATGACATAAAGAAATACAAAGCTCTCCAAGCACTTATCTATAACTTATAGTATGAGGATGATTTATTATTTGATGAACTTCTCTGAATCCCATCATCAACCCAACAAACCTATCTAACACTTACCCACTCCTGCACTCTCATCTAAGAATAAGGGACCTTCTAGTTCAATGCCTACCCTCATCCACACTATCCATATGGTTACTCGATCTTGGGCCCAATAAAATGATAAGGGAAAGGATAAAGTGTCTATTCCATGGACATATTCTTCCACCCCTTAACCTTCCAACCAAACTCAAGCACCTTCACCTTCACCAAAACCCAAAATATCCATTCTAGGTGCCTCACCCTCTAACCCTTCTAAATCTATCTAGTGAGTAGTTTTAAAATAACTTCACCAGACACCTATGAATATGAGCATATATGAACTAATAAAAATCTCACCCCATCATCACCAAGCACTGATAAAGGCCCTACAATCTATAGAGGTCCAACTTGAAGACCCTCAACCTCTTACAACCTTTATCAAAACTCTTTGACTTTATACCCTTGTGACATTAAAAGATTTTGAAATACCTTATGTTCATCTTGAAGATCTTGATCCTCCCCTCTTCATCAAAATATACATAAATCAAACCCACATCAAAAGGGTGATGATTAATGGGGGATTCAGTATTAACATTATCTCTTCACATGCTTATGAACAACTCTAGCCACCAAAGTATATCATGTCAAAAACCTTAGTGGTCCTCCATTACTTTAATGATACTATGGCCACAACCTTTGGGACAATCATCCTCCACATCTAATTTATACCTCACACACTTATAGAGATCTACATTGTAAAAGGTGAATTTTAATACAATGTCTTACTTAGATGCCCTTGGATCCATGCCATGAGTTATGTCCTATCCACCTTGCATTAATGTGTCAAGTTAGAACATGAGGGTCAAGTCATTACCATATAAGATGAACCTAGTCCTTTCACATATTATAACATGACATATCTTACCAATGATGTTCTTATTCCTCTCTCATCCACCGCACCACCAACCAACAACAACTCTACCCCTACCATCAATGAAGCTTCAACTAATTCATCTATCCCTTCTTCTTAGATTCCCATAGAGGACTCCTTGCAACCTATGTTCTAACATCTTTCACTAGGAGAGTATCACCTTTTGGCCTTGTATGCCTTCCCTACTCCTCAATAGTATGGTAATCTTAAACATAGTCCTAGTTATGATCCTAATATCAAAACCATCATTCCTTTTAGACTTCCTAACCACCAAACAAACTTTATCTATGGGGGACTTGATCATCCACTTCTCACTTCCTCCACCACCTCTTTTACCCAACCATTTACCTCCAAATTCTCCTATTTGGACAAGCTAAAATTTGCCAAATTGTATCTTCATATCTTTACTTATAAGGGATTCAGCCTTGGCCATTATGAACATGGACCCTAAAAGTTACCTTTCATAAAAAACTAGAAACCTCATGAGTTATTTGGCCTTGGGTTCATCCTACCAAAAGAACCCACTGATTCACCCAAACCCATTGCCACCATTGAGGAAAACATTCCATATTCACCAACCCCATCTTTTTTAAAGTTTTAGGATTTTGAAATCATCCCTTATAACGTTTTTTAGTCAATACCATTAGTTTGGGCCCCCTGACCTATCAAAAGGGTGGCCAAACTAAAACCTTTCCTCTAATTCATCCTAAAATGATAAAAAATTATTCTCCTACCATCCACATCATCCAACATCAAGATGATGATTCCATTCTCATATATCTTTGTGTAGGGGATTCTTGTATCCATAAATCCCTTCCTCCTAAAAACTAAACCATGTTGAATGAATCTATTATTGATGTCAACTTGGGTACTCAAGATAACCCTCACATTGTAAATATTGGTTAATCCTTAGATTCCTTAGAGCAATAGGATTACCCTTCCTTCCTTCATGACCAAAGAATAGCATTTGATTATTCCTATGAGGATATGATTAGAATCAATCCTTTCATATCTCTCCAAAACATCATCATATGTCTCAATGCTAAGTCTATTAGGCAAAAGATTCATAAGATGCACCCTCACATCACCATTCTAGTCAAAGAAAAGCTTTAGCACATCTTATATTTTGACTTCATCCAACCCATTTACTATTCCCAATGTGTTTCCAATATCATTACCATCACCAAACTCATAGGGGGACTTCACCTATGTGTTTACTTTCATGACCTCAATCTTACTTGTCCAAAGGATGACTTCCCTTTGCCTAGCATCAACTAACTTGGTGATCTTACCATTGGCCATGAGATGTTATCTCTAATGGATGACTTCTTTAGATATAATAAAAACTTGATTTCCCCCAAGGATCAGCATAAGATTTCCTTTATCACCTCATGGGGAACCTTCTACTATAGGGTCATGCTATTTGGTTTGAAGAATGTTAGAGCAACCTTCTAGTGTGTGATGACCTACATCATCCATGATATCATCCACAAAATCATAGAGGATTATGTATATGATCTCCTTAGGAAATAAAAATATTTCAAAGATCATCTAGAAGTTATCAAAATTATCTTTAAGCATATAATCCATTTCCATGTTTGACTCAACCCCAAAAAATGTGTTTTTAGGGTCTCATCTAGAAAGCTTCTTGGATTTATCATCTCTATTTGAGGAATTGAAGTAGACCCTACCAAATTTAGAGTGATCCTCAACATTCCACCTCTAACCCACCTTAAGTAACATCATAACCTGCAAGGGAAACTCTAATCTATTCATCACTTCATCTCTTAGTTATTAGATAGATGCCAACCCTTCCATCATCTTCTCAAGAAAGATATATCTTTTAAGTGGACTAAGGAGTGTCAAAAAGCCTTTGATTACATTAAATAATAGCTTATTTATCCACCCATTCTTTCCCATCTTAAATATGATCAACCCTTATACCTTTATATCTTCACCACTGACCATTCCTTAGGGGCAATGATCACTCACCATGATGAACAAAACAAAGAGGAATCAGTTGACTATATAATTCAAACACTTATAAACTATGAGACTCAGTACACCCATACTGAGAAGCTTTGTCTCAATTTAGTCTTTATGGCTTCCAAACATTTTCATTACCTCCACAATCACAATACCTTTTTCATCACCAACACTAACCCACTCAAATATATGCACTATAAACCATACCAAAATCAGCATATGGATAAGTGGCTCATGCTCCTAGCTGAGTTTGACCTTGAGTTACTCCAGCAAAAGTCTATTAAATGGAAAGTCATTACTGATCAATTGGACAAATCTCCTTTTCTAGATTACCAACTACTTCCTCTCACATTTTTTGATGAGTCCATCATGACTCTTTCACAAGAGGACATAACCTACCAAATGATCATGTTTTTCAATAACTCAAAGTGATAGCACGGTGGGGGTGTTATAATTATTCTCATTCCTCTAGATGGAAAACCTCTTCCTCTTTCTTTAAAACTTGATTTTGAGTGTACCAACAATATGGTTGAATATGAATCCCTAGTAATATGTCTCTAAACCACTCTATCCTTAGGAGTTAAGATGATCAATGTCTTTGGTGATTCGTAACTTGTGGTTAACTAGATCAGTAGATCTTACCAATGTAAGAATGATGTCTTGTAATAGTACAAAAAACTAGTAGATGTACTCTTGACATCATTTGATCATTACCTTATCCAATATATTTCATGATATACCAATAATTTCATAGATACAATGAATTCCTTTGCTTCCCAAATAACATCACATCTATCTAATTCTAATCTCTTTGTCACTGTTCATCATTTAATCACACCCTCTTATATCCAATCTGACCTTCCTACCATTTTTAGTGTGTAGGCATCTCCATCAGACATTTTGTATGAGAAAACCTTTGAATACCTTAACCTTGACATCATTCCTCCTAAACTCTCTAGGAATTCCCAAAGATCCTTTGTTCAAATTAACTTTCATTATACCATACTAGGGGAATACTTTATAAATGTGGTTTTGATTACCTCCTTCTCTATTGCCTTTGTATTCATGAATATTCCCATGCTATCAATTAAATGCATGATGGGAGCTATGGGGGGTACTTTAGTGGCCTAGCTATCACTAAATGTATCCTTAGCCTTGGCTACTATTGGCCCACCCTCAACCAAGACTACTATGATTATGTAAAGAAGTGTGTTAAATGTCAACAACACACCAATTTACATCATGTTTTATCCCATGGCCTCCAAGTATCTAAAGAATTTTGGCATTTCTCATAATGGGGACTAGATCTCATTGTGGAAATCAATCCTCAATATACATAATTACACCACTCCATCATCACTGCCACCATAAGTGGGTAAAGATTATTGCAAATGGATAGGCAGAGGCCTCTAACAAAACCATCAATAAAATGATAACCAAAGTGGTTAGTGTTTATGGTTAGGATTGGCATTTTCACATCCCTTTCACTTTATGGGCCTATCATACTAGAATTCAAACCTCTATGGGTGTTACCCCTTTCTCTCTAGTCTTCAAAGTAGAGGTGGTCTTACCTCTTGAAGTCTAGATTCCCTCTCTTTACATATCCATGTAAGACATCATTTTTAAGAGTGACTATCATCAAGAGCATCTAGTATGACTTAAACTACTTGTCGAGTGTCACCTAGCTACACTTACCCATCTTCATGTCTATGAAGAGTGAGTCAAGCATGCCTATAACAAGCACCTAAAAGAATGATAATTCAACATTAGAGACCTTGTCTTGAAGGAAAATTAACATGTAACTAATATATATAAAAGAAAGCGAGGAAATTTTTATTTCAATTGGATTGGACCCTACATCATAACCCATAAGTATGCATCAAGATATTGCCATTTGTCCCCTCTTAAAGGAAAAATAGAACTTGAGCCTCTCAATGCTTCGCATCTGCATCTTTTTTTTGTTAAATAAAGATCATACTCACATTTTATATTAAACTTGTCCCTTGATTTATGAAATTTTAACCTTCCTCATACCTTCATCCCATCCCTTTAAGGATAACTGATTATAACATAGAACCATGTGATTAACTATCATAAGCATAACCTAATCATAAATATGGGTACCTTAGCTCTACCCATGACATGGTTCTCATGGACACTTTTTGTCCCTAATTGAATGGAATCCCATGGTCATTATCCTTACAAACCACCCCTTTCACCTATCATTAACCTTCTTGTACTCTAGGTTTTTCCCCCATTAAGGTAAACCTTTAATCCTATATAGACTTGTCCATGTCTAAACCTAGCATCAAAACAATTTGGGATACCTAAATATCTCTAGCATGCAGACTGTTCCCTTAAAGGATAACTACCAAAAATCTAAATTGTTTTAAAATATAGACTACTCCTTTAAAGGACAGCTACCAAAATAAACAAATCAAAACTTAGACCACTCCTTAGAAGGATGGCTAAGTCAAAATTTGTCAACTAAATCATTTGAGGCTTGTTGCATCGATTAGATTCACAACCCTATCAAAATAAAGCAATCAAAATACCCTATATCAAAATCAATAATAATCTATCCCACGAAAGTTGTAATCAGATTTCATATATAGCATCCATAGACTTCTCGCATAGATCAGTCTACACCTTAACTTAAAACATGGAATTGTCTATTATGGTTTTTAGGTCACTTATAGAAGGGGAAAACCAACACATAAGAGGTTACAATCCCATTCACATCACCTATCACCTATCTTCCCTTTATACCATATACAAATCAAGGGATTCAAAGCGTACTTGACATGATGTGATCAAGACACCTTTTTAACAACCAACGTATGTTAGTTCAAAGTATTTAAAAGGCTTATGTTCCTTAAGTCAATCTAACTTTGGTTTTGTTTAGTCCTTACCAAAAAAAATCATCATGCCTCTTTCCTTATCCTCTCATAATTGGTTCATCTATTCACTTAGACATATGTCTCATGCATTTCATTTCTTTTCCCACATCTAGTTTGTTATCTAACTTAATTTATATGTTATTATCAATAAAATAACTATAAATTATAAATGAACACCATAAACATCACATCATCATAACATCATAACCATGTATAGAATAATAACCATGACTCATAAATCATAACATAACATCCATGATCATAACCATAATCAAAACATCATAACTATTATAAATCAACAAAATCAACCCCATCACATATCCATGATCATAACCATAAATCACAACATCATAACCATATATAAAACAAAACATCACATCATCATAAACATCATCACATGCCTAAGCTAGTGAGTCTATATCTCCTAAGTATAATCACAATAAATATAAGCATCAAAACATTACACCATGAACCATAAAATCACATCTAAATATAATCATCACATCATATACATCATGTCTCATCCAAATAAAATAGTACATGTAATAATGTGCATCTCTCTCAAAAAAAATATACATCTCACTGCATCGGCTTGTATGTCGGTATTAAAATCATATACATCTATACATATCATATCATATCCTATACCCCTGGGGTACCACTACCATCCGGTGTCTACCCCCTTAAGGCACCCACATATCCACTCACTGAAGTATCCCACTGACCTAGAGTCATTACACCTACACCACCTATCAAGCTGGTTCTATACTCACCCCATCAGGGATCCTCTAGACAATATGTCATAACTATGGCCTTATAATAACATAACTCCTCAATGGTGACCAAATACCATGTTATAGGGATGCTACTTGGTGGTCCTACTAGTTCTATAGCTCCTCCTCTCTATCTCAAGGTGTCCCTCTCCTGAGTCACCAAGACTAGTGAAGCCCTTGCTAGTCCCTCTCACCAATCATAGTGGCAACCTATCCTTGTAATGTCACCACCTAGCCCTATAATGTGGCCACTTGTCCCTGTAAATCTATAACCTATACCTACGTAATGGATAATACCACTCCTATCTATCTATCAAGTCCACCTCCCTATACCTATACTTGAAGACCCCTAGTAGCTAGGTCTATATCCATGGGTTGTTTTCCCCCATCATCCCATCCAAAATATGCCACTACATAGAGGGCCAAATACCATGTCGCATAGACATCAACAAAACCTATATCATTAATTTTTTCTCTGGTAGGTGACTCCTCATAATTAAGAATCATCTCCATTGATTATGGTTCTACAAGTAAAAACTTAACCTCCTCCTTCTTATACCTTAGGAATGGAGCCAAAATCCCCTATACCAACTCAAACTACCTAAAAACCCTATCAAAAGGGATGAACTCAGTATCACCCTCTCTCCTCCCACAAATACACTTGTATTTTTGCATTGACAAAATGTATCGAGTGTAGTGGGCCCACCTTAGAAAGTTGACATATATCCTTCAAACCACATCTCTAACCACCAGGGCCTCCAATACCCCTTAGAACCAATCAATGTGTCACACACCTCCTCTAAGTCTTGTGAGCACATAATCTTGCTCTTCCACCACATGAAACCCACCCTAAATTCCATCTAGGCATATCCCTCCCATAGTAGCCCCATCAGCCTTAGCACCTAAATGTGCTCATAAGCCTAGTAATGTAGCACAAACCCCACACTGATGCCATATCTCTTGTGAGATCTAAACCCCTATATCTCCCTATATATCTACACCAACAAAATAGGCACCCACCTAAGAACTATTTAACCTAATAACATATCCACCCAAACTCCTAGTAGTAGATAAGGAAACCTCCCACTATTTGAATCTATTAATGCAAAATAAGAGATCATCATCATCATCATCATCATCATAGTCGTCAATTGCTTTTCATCTCTATCCCTCTCATATAAATGTTCATAACTAAAGCCTCCATCATACCACCTGGTGAAGGCCTAATCCTCCCCATTTAGGATATCTATATAATCATCTCTCTCATCTCTCTCAATATGATATATCAGCTCCCCCTGAATGGGCAACCATGTGATCCTATGTACATCCTCTAGTAAGATGGTCATTTCACCTATTGGTAGGAAACATTTGTTCATGTCCAAATCCCATATCTCAATGAGGGACATGATCATCACAACATCTTGTGGCACATAATGAAAGTGCATAATCATGCTAAGGCTAACCTCCTCCATGTACATTTAGTCATCATCAATTATCCCATGGTATATCTCCACAAAGATTCAAGGAACCCGATCTTACATCTGGATCTGATCCCATGCCTACAAAATTCATTAGAAAACACACTTAGTCTTTCTATAAACTACTTTACCCATGGACTTCACCCTTTTTTCCCTCATTCACCCTACCTAATGACACCTAATTTTTCCCATATAAAATCCATCAAACTATTTTTCAACCTACCTTACAACCTAGCTACCCTTAACTTATTACTTTAACCACATTCTCATACTACAACATTCCACCTAATCTTTCTCCTTAAACCTTTTATCAAAACTCCTTGACCTTTTGGTCAACCATCGATGATCACTATGACCATCAATGGTTGGTTGGCTATTTAACATATGGTCTTTGACTAACAATGGTTAACTACAACTACCAATAGTTGGGTATGACCACCAACAGTCACTATGTGTGACCAATGTCTAAACCCCTAAACCTACCTACCCAAAACCTCCCAAACTACCCCTTTCCAACCACTAATTAAGATAATTATGTCCTTTACCTTACCCCTAACCTACCTACCCTCCCCATTTTAATTTTCACCTACAAATTTTCATAATAATAACACCAAACCTAAAACTAGGTCAAAACCCAAAACCCTCCCTAAACCAATCACAAATCAC
This sequence comes from Torreya grandis, assembly GCA_037957365.1. Taxonomy (NCBI): domain Eukaryota; kingdom Viridiplantae; phylum Streptophyta; class Pinopsida; order Cupressales; family Taxaceae; genus Torreya; species Torreya grandis. Next base: position 3,147,207 of record JARHVA010000984.1, on the reverse strand, counting down.
CAAAATTCAATTAACAATGACCCAAATCAAACTAATTTATCAATTTAATGTAACCCCTACCTCATTCCTTGACCATCATCGAGGATGGATCTTGGGTCCCATTGCCTGGTTATGCCCCTATCTACCCTACATCCTTATTTTGCCTTAACAATTAACCACTCAACATAAATCTTGATGTCAACCACTCAGCAACCAACCCCTTATCACTCTCTTATAACACACCAAGGATCTTGGTATGAACAAGAATCAAGGAGTCATAAAAGTCAAAAGTGAAAATGACTTACCTTTTTCACTTTTTATCCTTTATACTTTAAGGGTTTCCCCCTGATCATCAATGGTTAGCGTGACCATCGATGGTCAATTTTGGGACCCCTAATCATTGATGGTCAAGAAGCCCACTTTTTAAAAAATTTGGGAACCCACACTTTTGTACCCACTTTTAGATATTACCTTCTCCACTTACTATACCACCCATGTCCACCTCAACATTAGCTATTTTATCCCAAACTATTATATATTTTGTGATGACCTTGCCTAGTTCTTTTTACTATACCAACCAACATTACCATGTTGAACATTTAAATTTGCACCACCTAGTACACACTAAACCATTTTTGTTTTTCTTAGGAGCACTTCCTACCTTAGATACTTATGAAAACACTGACCCTATCTGGGAGACTTGGTAGGAATAATCCAATCAACTATGCCTAAACATTGTGGCCTAGTTACCTCATCCCCAATCCTTCTATAACTAACCTTATTTTTACCAACTATGGTAATTTATTCTATGCATGATTCTTGACTATCATACTTAGTTTTATTTTATGTATGTGTTTTCACTTCAAATACGTAACCCTTTTTGTCACCAACCTTATGACTCACCATAAACCACTTATCAAACCTACACTAATTCTACTTCACCTCATCAAATCCTAGTTTGAGGGGGAACACCTCCTCCCATGATCAAGGCAACCAAACCTTTGACCTGTAATAAATTTTTATTTTATATCTTGTTAACACAAAATTCATAACAAAAAGGGGCAAAATGTAAACACTATAAAACCACACACAATGGTTCTAGATGTTAAAAAACCCTTAGATCAGACCATTACCCAACCTTTGACCATGACCCTGAGTCAAGTTTTATAACTAGATAAACCCAACACACTAACCTACCCTTTTACCCTACTTAACCTTCAACCCTCAACCATTGACAATCACATCGACCACTGATGATCACCTTGATCATCGATGGTTAGGTCTTCCCCATTTGAATAAAGATAAGTTGAGTTGTGTGTAAGATAACATGTCAAAATTTAATATGGAAGTCAAGATAATGCATCAAAACAACCAACCAAACCTCCTATAGAACCTTCTACCTCCATCTTTATTTGCCTATAAAAGGAGGGGAGTAGGAGGTAAAGGGGGATCAATCATCCATTTATCAATCAAGCAATCAAGTTATCAACCAGCATCAAGAACTTATTTATAAGTCTTCCCTTCAATAAGTCATTAGCTACGACATAGACTTGAACCTCTATCAAAATTATTATTCAAGAAAAGTACTATTACTCTACTAAAATCAATCTATATTAACTACCAATTATTAAACAACTAGCTAAATATATTTCTAGTTTTCAAGTTTTAATTATTTGGTTTCTAACTTAGACCCTTTGGCATCATATCTTCTAACCTCTCATACCTAACTAGACTTCCATCCACTTACTAACCCCTTCTTCAACTTAAAATATACTCTTTTATGAACATCTTCAATACCCATAATAATTTTCATGGTCACCTTGACCATCGATGGTCACCTTCAACCACTGATAGTCACCCAACCACCGATGGTCACATTAATCATTGACGATCATCCCAACCACTGAGGATCACTATGGGAAGGAATAATAACAAGTTATTTCCACCTACTTACCCTTAGCCAAATTCTAATTTTTATGTCCCTACCTATTCATAGAGTCCCCATCTATTTTTTGGACCCATCTTGACCTATTTAGCATTAGTATTGACCTCTTATTTACTTAATTAGTCCATTTCCTTTATCAAGCAATTATTTCTTCTTGTATTATCTTTTAGTCTTTTCTACTATTTAATGCAATTACTTCATCTTTATTCCTTTTAACTTAACTATTTTAAGAGTGTGGATTGATAGCCTCCTAGTAAGTTCATGCTTCTTAGATCTATCTCATGCTAGGCAATCCACCTTGCTATCCATCTAACAACCCCTTTGCATTAGTGATTTCTTATCTACAAGTCATTCTTCTTAAGATAAAAAAGAGATCCTAGTAATCATCTAGATCATGCACACACACACACAAATAGGTTCTTATACCATACCCATATTTAGTTTATTACTTCTCCTTTAACTAAAAAATTAATAGAAATTGAGAGAAACACTAGTTAGACTTAGTTTAGGTAGGTTAGTTTAGTTTCCTTCTATTATTTCCTTCATGTCCCTTGTACATAATTTTATGTATATTTGTTGGCTTTCCTTTTGCTTCCTAATTTTTTTGCTTTATATTATATGTGATTTATTGATTTACTTCATTCTTTACTTCTAATAAGTCCTTATGGACAACCCTCAGCTCAGAGTTGATTCCAATTTCTCAATAACTCCATATTTCAGGAATGCTGGTATGAATCTTAAACAAATGTTGATCACAGATCTAAAATATGAGCTTAATGATATAGTTTAGATAAAATAATAAATACCAATATATAAGTTAACTATTTAATAAGATATTAAACATTATTTTGATAAGTTGGTTCTAAGAATAATTGCACATGTAGGATGAAAGCTTAAATTATTGGAACATAGTCATGTTTGAACTTAACAAACATCCTTTCTCAAGATGAAGGCTACAACTAAAGATCATTATTTAAAGACAAAACATCTGAACAAATCCTTAAATTTGGCTAACTTCATTCCCAAACTGTGATAGAAAGCCAAAATGATCTAAAACATATAAAAATAAGGGTTTGTTTCAAAATCAAAAGTTTTCCAAGCAAAGGTGATTCTAGTAATCTCCACCGGGGCTATGGATGTCTGGTTGGTAGTGGAGTAATGCCTTGAATGGAGCCAAAGGTATCTTTATTAGGGATATGTATGCTTGGTTGGTATTAGATCAATGTCCAAGCCTTCCCTAAACTAAAGCATGGTTCTTAATGAATATCCTAACATGTCACAAGTCAATGTTAATGGTTAAAGACATGAAACTTGGAAGTTGCTCCCTGAATCTCATAGCAAATAGTAAGTGGAATCAAATCACACACATAACATGGATAAGTTTTGATGTTTGATCCTAATTCTATGGGTGCAAGGTTTTTTTTAACCATAAATTAATCCTAATAATGATTTTGATCAAGTGAAATAGGTAATTTAGTTGTTTGTCTGAACCAGAGTCTTTGAATTCTAACATATTTCTATGTTCTCTTGAAAGTCACCATTTGTTGAGGTCAACATACCCCCATTTCTAAAATATGGGGAATTTTATGTTAAAATTATGCAAATTTGTAATTTAAATTTGAAATTCACTTGATCAGAGTGTTATTAACATGTTTGCACATTGTTATATTTAAAGATCATCCACACCATGTTTTAGTTGGTCTACTTGTTCATGGCTCTGGTTTAACCTTGTATAAACTTTGCTAAATTTGGATCTTATTGTTTTAGGTTATAGGTCTAATAGATTCCCATTAGAGGAAAAAAATCTTTGGATTTCATAATTTTAATGATTTTAGCTTAATGTGACCTTTTACTAGCCTTTGGTCTGTTAAAAGTCAAATTGAGTCCATGTTCAAGATTCCTAAATCCCTCATTCAGAAACCCTAGCTTAGACCCTTTGATTTAAATTTAAATTTTATAGGATTATAATTATGCAAGAAATTTTTAATATGCTATAGACTTAGTTGAATTTTTATACCAAGGCTTAGTTATATTTTTTAACATGACCAAACCTTAATCTAAAAATTATATACTAGGTCTCTTTTATATCCTAAGCCCTTTGCCCCCTTTTATTTTAATATGGTCTAACCTTTTATACATACATTCCCTCTCATATGTTATTAACTTAGATTAATTTCTTAATCCTAAATCCCTATTCATGTTTATTAAAACAAACAAGACCTTAGTCTTAAGACTTTATCCTAAGTCTTATATGTCTATGATCCCTGACTTAAACCATGTGCTTGTTTACATAATCAATATCCCATGTTTAATCAAGAAAATTTAATCAAATGATGCATATTGAATCAAAGTGTATGTGGAACCCCACTACATTTCATGAGACTTTAATTTGATATTCTTTCACCCAACGTCCATGAGGCCATCATTGACATTTGTGAGACCGTGAAATTTTATCCCCTATGGTTAGTTTTATAAGACTTAAATATGATGTTCTAATGCTCATCATTTGACATATACAAGGTTGTCAATGATGTTTATGATATCATCAAATTTTATCCCCTATGTTAAATTATGTGAGATTAAATTTGAAATTTTCATGCCCATCATTTAACGTCTATAAGGTCATTAATGACATCTATGAGATTGTTAAATTTTAGCTCAAGAACCAATCTTACTTGGAGGAATGAACATGTTCTTATTTATGTTGAAGGATCAATCAAACCTCATTTGGAGAATAAACATACTTAGAGTTCTATAATTAAATTTTAAAATTGATCATTCATTAACCTTTGACCTATCATAGACAAAGTAAAATTGTGTAGGAATAACTATAAACACCATAGACTAAGATTAAATGTTATCCTAAGATCGAGTCATGTTTTTAAACATTTGACCAAACCTTAGTCTAAAATCTTATATATCCCCAAGGTCCTTTGGTCTATTTTATTGGCTCGATATAACTAATGCAGGGTGTTATTATTGTAAGACTTAGTCTAGAGATTTTACCCTAAAGTTTTATCATGTTTATTAATAAGATTAAAATTTAGGTTAAGAACCTTACATTAAGACCCTTTTATTATTTAGGGTCCCTTTTTAATATGATCCAAACCTATCTTAAATATTTTAGCTTATGGTTCATTTTGTGTTTATTAACATGAAATAAAACCATAGTCTAAATTATTTAGGCTAAGTTATTTATATGTCATAATACTGACTTAAACATTATGCATCTTTAAAAGATATATGGCTCACATTCACATGGATGGGATTGATCTAATAGAGTGAGGTCGAGTTAAGGTTTCAATGGAACCTCCAAAATGGAGAGAAGGTGACAAGTGTCATGGTCATGACCCAATAACAATAATCATCCAATGACAATCCATCCCATAGATCATAATTGATGGCCCACATCTAACTAGACAAAGTTAATCAAACAGAGTGAGATGAGGATAGAATTTTCAACAAAGCTCAAGGAACTGTGGTAATGACACTTGTCATAACCATAAAAAACATAGGAAAGGTAGCCAAAGCATTTAAATCTTAGGATCAAGATCAATGTTTCATGTTGATCCATGCAATATGATCTGATGGAGTGAGATAATGGATTTTTTAAAAACCAACGGTCAATTTTTAAACATTAATGGACAAAATACTATGAAAAGTGCCATGTAGATGCCATGGTTATGCCACATGTGCATAAAATGGAAAAACTAGATATTTTGTGGCTCAAAAAATAAAAGGTATAAATGCCAAGGTCCAAATCAAATCCAAGGCAAAAATCCACTTAAGCTCAAAATGCATCACCATTAAAGCTTTAAAATACTTGAAAGAAAACTCTAGGTCTACAAAAGCCCTAATTCAATCACAAATTGATCATAATCAAGAGTGAGAGAGTTTAATTACCATTTAAACAAGTGCAAACTAATCTAGAGGTGAAATATAGACCACTAGTGAGAAATTTAAATAAAATCAGAGTCATGGTAGATTGAAGATAACATAGAGAGGACACATAACTCTATTTGACCATGGATTTAGAAGGGAGAGTCCTCAAAGATACCAAATTAGATGTTGTGGACTTAAATACAAGAGATAACACCTAATTCAAGATTTTTTGGAACATTGAGGAGCTACCAGCCATTATAAGAGGGGATGAAAAGATTGCATCAGTCAGTTAGAGATACTATGACCTGGTCACCATTCAAATGACAAGTCTTCACTATGCAGTTGCAAAGCTAGAGGTACTACATTGTATCAATGTTATTTCTCCTATTTTTAAGGATTGTAAAATTGATCAATACATGATAGTAAATGAGCTTAGTTTTATAAAAATGACTTATATCTCCCTTATTACCTTCAAGAATTACTACAAGTTACCCAAGTCTCAAGTGGATTTACCCATAATCAGATAATAGTCTAGTAAAAATGATCTAAAAACCATCTTTACTCCATGGTTATATTCAGGAACCCAAATATTCTCTGACCTCAATGGAAAGATCCCAAACACATAATTTAGGGTCGATATTAGGATGATTATGACATTATTGAACATATTGTTTGGGAGCCCGTCCACCACTTATGTCAATAAAATCTAGGTCCCTTTTGTGCATTTCATGGTTGAAAAAGGACTTACTCCCCCTATTGGAGAGATGATCAATATTTTCTTGAGGCAAAAAAAAAATTTCATAAAGAAAAAAACTATAAACCATTTATATATGATGTCTTATATTTTGAATTCCTTGCTAGACACTACCAAAATCCCCAACATAAAATAATGGTCACCTGATGGGAGACAAATAGTTTCTCAATATTAATTCAAATTGCATATATTCAAGTATAGTGACCATATTCATTTCATATATGATTATGTATACCCATCCTTGTTTGAGGCTATTATAGGGATCCCTATAATAAAGGTCAGCCCTTTGATCAAGAAGTATGTTGAGTTCATTTGGGAAATTTGGCTATATCCAAATTGTACTGTAATTAGGATTAAGGGACCCAATGCACCCCATGCAAGCTACTAGTATATGTACCAAAAAATTTAGATGAGTAATAAGTTGCATTCTAGATATGCAACAATATAGATGGTCTTTGTTAAACAAAGAGAAAGTGATTACTTCATACCCTCCCCTTAACCATTGGTTAGACTATGTTTCAGTAATAGGACAATGTGCAAGCTACTTCCAGATACAGGGACTCTTTCAAATTCCAACATGATGAATTAAGATAATGGTATCCCTATGATAAATTTACAAAACACTTGAAGGAAAAGGGGATCAACTTGATTTATGAGCACCATCTTGGTCCTCTTGACCATTGGTACATTAGAGCTTCTTCATTCACAAAAGTCTTGGTAAGATTGAAGAAACTTAATATTAATCTAGAAGCTAGATTACTAAGAGAGCAAAATCCAATTGAGGACCTATGGAAAATATGTCATAAGTAATATAATTTGTTACCAAGACCATATTCTAGACCTACTCCCATGCAGCCATAGGTAGAGACACAACATCTTGAAACATAAGTTGTATAAGGGCTAGATGATAAGAGACTTGAAGAGAGGAAACCTGATGAAGTAGCTTCATCTTAAACACTTCATGAATAACTAGGGTCACAAGTTGAATAAATTGACATAATTTCATTAGATCCTAAGGAGATAGTAGAGGATGCCTTAAAGGCACTAGCTAGTTCTTATGAATCAGATGAAGAATAAATATAAATAGAAGAACCCCAATCCTAAACTGAGAAGGAAGTAAAGGTAGAAAAGAAATGAAGTGGTTTTGGACTTAGTTCCTATTACAACCCAACCCAAAATAAAAGCTAAGCTAGCTTTGGTTCAATTAGGAAGCAAGAAGCCAAAGTTGACTTTCACTCAACCTTGGAGTGAAATAAAAATTTTTAGTGATTATAATCCAATTCATGGCCCCTCCATTCTAGAATACTTCATATATGTAAATTTGAAAAAGGCTCCAACCATGTATCACCATAGGGTTATTATAAATTCTATTGATATCCATATCCATGATGAACTCAAGCCCTGGATTATGACTTTGAAACAATAGGATAAATAAAGATGGATGACTACCCTTGGAGGGTTAAGTGGAACACATATGGATGCTCTTAGAACTTTAAGTGGAGTACAAGTTGAGATCCCTACTCATCAAGTGATAAAATCATCAGTGGGAGTTTGTTTAACCCAATAACTACCATCATAGAAAGAGTAATTGAGAATAAATCCATGGTTGAAGATGAATAGTTCACCTTTTAGAAGATATAGCCTTTTATTGTCCTAAATCTAGTGGTATGGCATAAGCTATGACAAGACAAGATGTTTGAGGAGAATATTCTTGAATTGGCCGAGGCTGAAAGTGATCAGTTACAAATAATGATCAAGGGCATATTATAAGAAAATAAGAATTTAAAAGAGTTTTTTGTCTTATCAATTCATGAGGATAGGTTCAAGAAGTTTGAGGACACCATGGCTGACCTATTCATCTCTTTAAATATAGTTAGGTCTAGACAAAGAGAAATAAAGAATCAGATCTCTAAAGCAACAAGACAAGTTGGCCAATGGCAAGTTGTAAGTGTTCAGGTAAAAGACTTGATTAAGGCAGTGTCCAAGAATACAGTCCCATATTTTATAACTATCATTAGGGCATATTTGAATATGGCCATATCCATATTGGTTGACAAGATTAAGGCCCTGTACAGCTAGTCTAAGATAATTGAAAATCTTGCCAAAGACTTCAAACAACTAGAAGATGGAATATCTCATATCTTAGAAAGACTGATAAAATTTACCATATCCCTCATCTCATTGGGTCTTATAATTGATGAATAGTTCAAACACAAGACCTTTTAGTTCATGCAAGAAGTAAGAAAACAAGGGAAAAACTTGATAGTGGATGGTAACCAAAAAGTCATGGGCTTACTCCTATCATTTGAGGAGAAAATGGGAGATGCTAGGGGAATAAAATGAGATAGATGGAGATGGAAAATAACCTTAAAGATGTATAGGATCATGGAAAGGAGTTTTCCCTAAAGCTATTGGTTGATCTTCAATTTATCAGTGAGCAACATTATAGATTGAAGATCCTTCAACAAAAATAAGAGGCAGTATCAACATAGGGCCCATATAGTAGTTAGGAATGATCTTTTGTAGATCCTTATAAATTTTTTAAAATAGAATATTATTTTGTAAATTCATGTCTAATTTGTAAAAGTGCATTGCGTATAAGTTAGTTCATTTGGAAACGTCTAGTGATTTTAAAAACTTTGTAGAAAGGAGAGTTGTCCTTACACTTGTACACTTGTAATTTGATATGAATGACCAGTATATTTCCCTATCATTATATAAAAGGGAGTATTACCATTTGTAAAAGGGGGGACTTTTTGATCTAAAAACTATTGTAATCTTTGAACAACTAGTGCAAGTAGATAATTATGAAAGGATTATCTCATTTTGTTTGTGTGAATTGTTATATGGCTTCTCTCTCAATTTCTTGTTCTAGATTTCAAATTTTAATTGTTCTTGTGAAATATTGATGTGTACATTTGAATGCATAATTGTTAGCTTGTGTTTATGCTAGGATAATTGAAGGTTCTCTAGTTTACTTCATTTTATTTTCTCTGCATTTGTAGATGGGCATCAACTATTTGCTTAAAGGAGTAAATATTTAAAGTAAGTTTAATTCTTATTTACATGGTTTCTTATCTTCCTTAGAAGTTCACCTAGTATATGTTATAATTTGAGCTTAAATTATTTTACTTTGTATATTTGTTTTAAGTTTATACCTAGGAAACATTTAAATTTTTTCATGATGTCTGAGATATAGATCAGTCATATATTTCTTCTTTCCCTTACCTTGCCCTTTTACTTCTTTTTTAACCAGGTCACTTTAGTCTAAATACCATTATAAATATTAACATATATTATTCTTTGGATTATAATTGGAACATAATTCACCTTAATTAGCATAGATCACCTTCTTATTTTCAAATATTTAACTAGCTATGATGGCTCCCAACCACAAAATTTTATAAATATTATGAGACAGTCATTTATTCTACCTTTGTTCCATCATAGATAATAGAATTATCAAAAAATACAATTCATGTTCTAAATTCCTTGAATTATAAAATGAGAAGTGTTTCTTATAAACTTTGAGTACCTTGTGATTCAAATTTAGGCATCAACACTACTCACAAGCCAAATTGCATAAAATAAATGACCAAGTGAAAAGACTTTAAAGTTTATGTTTAGATCACCCAAACCATATGGGTTTTGGGGAGAGCCTCAATAATGTTATTTTCATGCATTTAGATAAGGCACAAATTATGAGAAAGAATCACTTTGGGTCATTTGATTTTCCTAAATGGGATGGTGGGAGAGCATACACACATTCTTCATTTTGTGAAAAACAAACAAATATAAAGATCTAACACCAAATAAACACTTTTAATAATTTTCAATCTAAGTGTTAATTTTATGCAACAAATGAAGTTTTTATGAAATTTGGACCCTTAGCATTTGTTGTCAAAATCTTGAAATAAAATGAAAATGATTTAAACAAAAATATTCTTAAAACACCAATTTAAAATGTGAAAATTACAAGTTAGAAGTGTTTTAAATTTCTCCTTGTGGCCTTTGGATCCTAAAAAAAGTGTTAGGGGGTTTTTGATATTTTTTGAAACATTTATGAAACATGAAGGTGAAATTATAACATATTCTAAAATTTTAGGAGAAAACACATGGTTTAAAAAAACATCAAAAATGGAGTTTGGATGACCCCAAATGAAGATCCAAAACATGGCATATCAACTTGTTATTATGCATAAAGACCAACGTTGGTTCTGGGTTATGCATACATAGGTTAACATCGATTCTAGGTGAATCAATGTCATTCAAGAAAGATCAACTTTGGTTATGTTATAAACAATGTTGGTCTCTGTGTAATCTGTGTATCACTAAAAAATAGAATACATGAAAAAAAATGTTAAAACTTGGATTTTGAAGATTGTCAAGCACTCAATAGAAAGATTAAGATCAGTATTTTCATCTCCTTTTTATATGGGATGTTTGAAGGTCCCACTGTATGAGCTATTTTTTATCATATGAATCCAATAAGGGAGGTTAGTATAGTGTTAGTTAAAGTAAACAAAACTCAAATAAAAACACACTAAAACTTACAAGCCTAGATCTTAGGGGTGAGCTTAGTAACAAAACCAAATAAAAAGCACAACTAAAATTCAAAAGACACACAATATTTTACCTTCCTTGGGAGCTCCAAATGCATTTTTAAGTGGCTTTCTTGGCTTGTGCTCAAGAAATCTTTGAAAAATGAAGCTTGTTGGCTCCTTCTCTCCTTGGCACCATGGCTTATGTTATGGCTTGATATTGCTTGGCTCAAGATTTTGGTATTATAACCTTATTTGTAACAAAATGGGAATTATAACATTATATCAAAAGAGATTTGAAGTCATTTTTTCATGATAAATTTTCACTAAAATTGCTTAAAATTTAATAGGAAATCCATTGTATTTATAGCAAATGGATTTAACCCCAACCCAAGGTGAGTCAAGGTGGAGTTTAAACATGGAATGGGATAAAACCTAACCTAGGTGAGTCAAATATAACCCCAATAAAGTTAAAAATTATCAATTAATCATGGTTTGTAATGAATAGGCATGGGTCTCCAAAATGAGATATTTTAGGATATTTCCAAAGAGATTAACAACTCACAAAGGTCATGATGAAAGGCTAGGATATTTGCATTTTTTTATTTCTTTTTTTAGTTATTCATTAATTTCATAGGAATAATTCAAATAATATTAATTTTTTTTAGCTTATTAATTAATTATAATTAGCCATTTAGCTCTTTAAATATTTGATATTTGTTCATGTGCCCCACTTAATAAGTTCATAAGCCAAATTGATTGTTATGATGCTACAAGGTGCTTAGGGATGAATCCATGAAATGTTATTATTACAAACAATATGATATCCCAATTAGGGATGTCTCAACATGATTTTGAGGTTTTATGAATGATTCACAAGAAAATTTAAGATGTTCAATGATTTCTAGGCTTAATTAAAAATCATTGGTAGCAATCGATCTGAAATTTGGGCAGAAGCTAGCTATGGCCAATTTTATGTGTGTATAGTTATCACTCTAAATATGCACCCATCTGTGAATGGATCTTATGCATGCTAGCACGTGGCTCTTCTGGGCCTAGTGCCTTAGACCTACGTTTCAAAGAGAAATTTAGTGTCTTATCATAACAATGAGATAGTCCTCTAAGGTGTGGACTCTTATGCTCCTTGGGATGAACCTCCAAATTAGGTTGGCTTCCTTATATTCTAGATACACCTAGTTTAGGACTAGTGCACAGACCTATAAAGATCAGAATGAAATCTATAGCTAGTGGTAAACCTAAACTTGACAAAGGAGAAAAGGGAGGGAAAATATAAGAGATTACTTGAATGTAAAAGGTGATGCACCAAGAATAAAATGAGCACCTCGCCTGATTAAAAACATAATAAGACTAATAGACTAGATGAATTATATTCAAAGTGGGTGCATTGCATAAGTTTTTCACATGGAGGTAAGGGAAGATAACACAATGTTAGGAGGGACGATGAATGATCCATAGATAATGGCTATAGAGACATGTATATACATAACATGAGACCTGTAAGTATTTTTGGTTATGTGTAGAGGTACGAATGGGGAATGATAATGAGAGGGATGAAAATCCATAGGCAAATCTCAACAACCATGAATGCACATAGAACACAAATAATGAATAAAATTAAATCATTTCATATTAATTTAAAGGTCTAAGGTAATATTACAAATTTGAATAAAATGGATCTTTGTTATACCAAGAGAGGGATATTAGAGGGAAAATTTTGGTAGTATTACAGTGCTAAAAAAATGTCTCCCATTTATAATAAAAATCAAGGTTTATATAGCATGGGACAAGGCCCTACGTGATCAATTCTCCATTGGAGGTGGTAGGTAGGAATTTAAATTTATAAGCAGTGTCTAGAGCTTGAGGTTGATTAAGAGCATCAATATATTTTCAATAATTGATACAATCCAGGCTTATTCAATCTGGATCTAACAATTTTATCATGGAAGTAGATGGAAGGTCATTCATGGATCTATGTGTGTATCTAAGAATGAAGGACATTAAGGCAACCAAGGTTGGCATGCGATCATGTCCTAACACTCTGATATATACCTTGCATTTAATTATATTTTGATTTATTTCCTTTGATGTCTAATCAAGCTCAACTACCATCCCCATTTATGGTAATCACCTCCCAATCCACCTAGACTAGTATATTGACATGGGATTATGTAGGTGTATCTTTAGGTTCTACCTCATCATCTTTCATAGGTAGTAGAGCTATTGCTCACATCCCCCTTTGGGACCATATGCACACTAGATCATGTGCACTCCCTTATTTATGGATTTTTCCATGTAGTATTGCACAAATAGCTAAGTACATTCTACATAAAGGGTGTGCACTAAATATTGCATAGAGATTTGGATGTGCTTGGTAGTTATGAGTTTTTGAAGAGTGTTGAGGGAATATTTTATGGAAATGAATAAGGCCTAAGATTTTTATGTGCCTAGTATATTCTAATGGTCTTCACAGTCTACACCTTCATCTAAAATTTGTGCTAGTTTGTAAAGAGAACATTATGCAGTCTAGATCATAGCCTATGTTTTATAAGGGTTTATTTATTAAACTTTATGACTTGGCATAGGACTTCACCATTTGAGTATGAAAAAGTATTTGAATAAGAGCATGCAAGAATATTTGAAGATCTTGAATGCACTATTCATTATTTAGAATTGTTCCCTACATACTTCTTTCTTTTATTTCTTAAATTTGGGGAGACCTACGTTCTTTGAATTGTATGCCATGCTAGTGTGATGAAGGATTTAGGCATGGGACAAACATTTATAACTCCTTATAGGTGGAACAACACTCAGTCGATGTGTGAACCCATGATTATTGTTGAGTACAAGAGTAGAAGGCAATCATCTATGCATAGACTTAATTTTAGGTAAATTGACACCATACAAATTCTTTTTTTGTGAATTTAGCACTTATTGAAGTAGTCAATTAGAAATTCAACACTTTTGGTGACCTCTATAAGTCACTTTCATGTTAAGAAGGAATTTAGTAGCCTTGAAGTAATACATTGGGTATGGAATCACCTAGAATCTCTTACTCTTCTTTCTCTTGATTCTGAGTAGGTTTGATAATCTTAATTGACCTTAGAGGAATAATATACCTTCCATAAGGATAAACAAAGAAAAAAATTCCATTGAATGTCATTTAGAATAATGAAAAAACTAAGCTAATAGAACTACATATAAGCACTTGGAGGAAAAGAAACTACTCTAAACAATAACATGTGCACATGACACTTATGAAAATTAAAACATATAAACTATTTACAAGAGTGTTTATGATCATCATAGATAGTGTTTGAGGTTGAATCCAATTAATGGGGATAGTCAACACTTCAACATTTATCCTTGAAAGTTGGTAAGCATTGGTTTACTTACAACTAACTATGGTATATGGGCCACTCCATATAGCATTAAATTGTGCATGCTTATTAGCATTTGTTCTATCTACATCCCATTTGATTACCAAGTCTCCTTTATTGAATCTTCTATCAGTATCCCTTCTATTAAATGTTCTATTGGTTTTTTTCTACTAAATATCTATAGTGCACATGGCTTGTGCCTTGTGTTCTTTGAGTTACATTTACTCGATTAATCTTATTATTATGGGGTCACTTTCATGCACTTCTAATTGATGATCTAGCTCCAACAAAGTAAATTCAATAGATGCAATCAACCTTGCTTCCTTTCCATAGACTAACATGAAGGGTTAATTCCCCAACACCCTTTTTAGCATTATTTGATCTACCCATGATTAGCATACCATGATTGTTGATTTTCTTCCATGGTTTACTTAATTATGTGATCAAGTTCTTGTTAGTTAACTTAGATAAACTATTACCCTAGGATTAATAGTTTGAGGAGGTTTTTAGATGGATGTTATGTTTAACTACCCATTCACTAATTTTGGCTCTCAAGAAAACTAGTGCATTATCTAAGATAATAGTGGTTGTAACACCAAATCTTGTGATAATGCTTTCAAAAAAATCCAGGATGGAAACCTCATTATCTTAATTGAGCACTATTGCCTTCATCCACATTATGAATTAGTCAATTAATGTGAGGATCCATTTGTGTCTTGTGCTTGATGGTGGATTGATCATACCAATGAACTACAAGCCCCACTATGTAAAGGGTTGATTAGTTTATATTAAGAGCATGGATAGGGATTCCAATTTTTTTTTGACTAAAAATAAGGCACACTTATTGCATTCTCTCACCCATGCAATCAAATATTTGAATAGATTTGTCCAATAATAGCTAGCTCATATGATTTTCACTTTAGTGGTCTTAAGTGAATAATGACCTCCTAACGATCCATCATGGAACTATTCTAAGATCGTGTTCACCTGATTCTAATCTATTAATCACAAGAGGATTCCATTGATATCCCTTTGAAAATTTCACCATGGAAAATCACATAAGGAATAACTTATAATCTAATTTTTCTACACTTGGATTTATTCAATCCATGAAGATACACATCAGTTTGAAGGAATATCCTCATGCTCTTAGTATAGCTTGTTAGG
The DNA here is from genome assembly GCA_037957365.1 of Torreya grandis. Taxonomy (NCBI): domain Eukaryota; kingdom Viridiplantae; phylum Streptophyta; class Pinopsida; order Cupressales; family Taxaceae; genus Torreya; species Torreya grandis. Next base: position 3,131,541 of record JARHVA010000984.1, on the reverse strand, counting down.
GAACCTTGGTATTCTATTTGGCTCTCATATAGTGCAATAATTTCACATTAATTACTCTTCACATACTTTTCTCTCTTCTCATAGAGTCATTTTCCTCATACCGGCTTGTTGATTTGGATGTCTATGTTATATTCCATCACCTTTGTGACCTAAATGGCTCTCTTATCATCGATGTCCTTACTAAGTAATAACTCTTTTAAACTTTATTGTGAAACCATAAATTGTATCTTTATGTTAGAGAGCATATACCTAAACTTTTTGAGTGTTATCATTATTGCAAGGGTGTGCTTCTCTAAAAAGTTGTAGCATAACTCATAATCCTTAAGTCCCTGGATAAAGAAAGAGATAGGATACTCCAGTTGGTCATTGTTTTGTTATGAAAGAATGGTTAAGATGCTTTTTTCTATGATAAATTCATAAAGGATGAAATATTTATCGTAATGTGGGTTCATCAACATAGGACATTTTATGATGGCATGCTTGATGACCTCAAAACTACTTCAACTTTCTTGGGTTTAGATAAACATAACACTCTTCTTGAGCATGTTGCAAAGGGCTTGACCAAAGTTAGGAAACCTGGCACAAACCTTCTGACAAAGTTTATTTTTTCTAAGAAGCTTTGGATACCCTTCTTGTGACATAGGAGAGGGAGTGTTAGAATGGCCTCGACTCATTTAGGATCAATTATGAGTCTCTATATGGAGATGATGTGTCCAAAAAAAATTCCTTTATGCATTGTGAATATGCACTTGTTCAGGTTCATAGAGATCCTAAACTCTAGACATTTTTTAAATACTTACTCAAAATGACCCAAATGATATGTCGCACACTCTGATAAAATAGTTATATCATCAAGGTAAACTAAGATGATGTTGTGGAGGAGTCCCTTGAATTTTATATCTATGGTCCTCTAGAAGGTATCTCATGTGTTTGTCAAATTAAAAGGGATCCTTTGGTATGTGAAGCTACCCCACTTATTGGTGACTGTAGTTTAAAATTGATCATACTCTCACACAAGCACCTAGTTATAGCCTAAATAACCATCCAACATTGAAAACATTTCCGCACCTATGATAGTTTGTAGAATTTTCTCCATTGGTAGAAGAGATAGTGGTCTTTGAAGGAGGCATTGTTCAGGTCTTTAAAGTCTACACACAAGAATATCTCTCCATTCTTATTATGCACTAAGATCAGATTGGCCACCCATGAGGAATATTTGATTGGAAATATTATGTTGGCCTTAAAAATATTTAAGAGATCCTTTCTCAATAAGGGCTCAAGATTCAGATTAATTGGCCTTTGCTTTCTACTTGAATAGCTTGGTATTGGTGTCAATCTCAACTATATGTTGGGATAAGCCTAGATCAAAGCCTTAGAAGTCTTTATAGCTACATTCAAAAGTACCATCATACCTTTTTATTAGCTCAATGAATTTTTTCACTTTAGATGGGGAGTATACCTTACCAGATTTTAAGAGCTTGTCATCAGATATGGATGCCAATTTTAATATTTACTCCTTCACCATCATGTTTCTCCTCTTAGCTTTTAGTTAGTCATCATAATTAAAGATTCTTTCTAGTGTGACTAATCCCCTAGGTAGCTTGTTTCCCTTCAGTTGAATGATATTCTCTTCATATTGAGTTTGGAGTCAAGGTTTATTTTTGGTGTAGAACTCAACTTCATATTATAGGAATTTGATAATTTATTCATCACTCTCAAACACCTACCAATTTTTTGCATTATCAAGGATTTTTGGTCTAAATATGAGTTTTACGAGCTACTAAGACTTGTTATTTATACTACATAAGAGGTCATATTGTGCACCCATAGTTGTGAGCTAGTTATCATCATCATTATATGCCATTAGTATGAAATGGATATTAAAATCATTGAACCCTTTGATCATGTCCCATGCCCTATGTTTATAATTTCTTAGTAGATTTTTTTTGACATGTTCTATCCTTAGACCTAGTTTACCACCATCTCAATTTATTTGAAAGATTACAACACCTTGATTCTTTTCTTATGCACCAATTAGAGACCCTAAATCAATGCCTCGTATTCAATAACATTATTTGTGCAGCCAAATTACAATTTAAATGCATGGAAATACTTTTAATTTTGAGGGGATACCATCATAACATCATATCCTACACCATTTTTACTGTAGAAGCCATCTAATTATAACCACCATATGCTTTTGAGGTCTTCTTACACCTTTACAAGGTTAGGTAGCAAGGTGTCCTCCTTGAAAATGTAGTATGTGCCTAGCCCTATTTATTTTGCATTATTGTATGGGTCACACTTATAATGTTCATGCACCCATTCATCAAGTAAGTCTTTTGAGACCTCTTCAAGGGGTGTGGTATTCTCATGAAGAATTGAATTCTCTTCTTGGTTGAATAAACTGTAGTTTGCATCAATTAGGCTAGGAGTGTATGGCTCTATGTGATTATTTAAAATAATCTCAGACTTGATGGTCACCTTATTCCCATATCTAGTTTTGAGAAGCATGTCTAACCAATTCATAGATAGAAATCCACCCACCTTCATAGTGAAATATTTGAAGAGGCATATATCAAAATATGGGGGTAAGTTAATGATTGTAGTGTCGAGTGCAATGAAAAGGATCAGACATGTGTGTATCATGAGACTCAGACCCTTGATAATTCCCATAGTTATAACCATTGTTTCATCCAATTGGATGACCCATTTTGAGATGGGAGAATATGTTATGCCTAGCATGTCTAGAATTTTATTTGTCATGACTAAGTTGTTCATGCTTGAATCTATCATATAATTATGTATGAGATGCTTACCAATGATTAAAGATGTAGAATGGGGGTGTATTTCTATTTATGTGCACATTTTCCTTAGGTTAGCATAGACTTATGTGCACAGTAGGTGCAGTCTATGATGGCTCATGAGTTTGGAAGCTTTTTAGGGCATCCTATAGAAAATTCCTTTAGGAAGTAATATCAATAGCATCCCACATGGAAATATTTAGTCCAATTTTCTTCATCAAATCGACTATGTTAAAGTGGATTTAATTCCCTTTAATATGTTCCTTTTGAATTATAGTATATTCTCACACGTGTACTAGTCTGGGGCTAGATCTCTTTATGTGCAACCTATTCTATGTGCACCAAAAGTTGTGTAGGTAATTTAACTCGGGTATCTATGCATGGAACTTAGGATGTAAAATTTGAAGGTGATGAAGAAGAAGCTTCCTTCCCCATTGTTCTCTTTCTGAATCTTGTGTTAAAAGTAACTGAGTTACTTCCTATGCTTAGCACCTCATTCTAATTCACATAATTAAAGTCACCCTCTTACTAATTTAAGAGGGTGGATCTACACTATTATTTCATTTGTGCCTATGATTTATCCCTTGGTTGATATGAAATAAATGGAGGAACCTAAGGAGGTGGTGTATTTTACATTGTAGGTGCCTCATTCTTTGTTCCATTTGTGCACATGACTTAATCATATGGCCAATTACTTAGATAACAACATTCATAGTCATACACCATGTTATTTTACATAGGTACAAGAGATCTAGACATGCTTGTAGTATTAAGATTTAGTTCATAAGTTGGTTTATTATATGTGAGTTGGTTCTGAGTCTCTACAACATATTGGTAAGGAGGTCTATTTAATTGATATTTTTGGTTAAAGTTTTGATAAGGTCTGGAATGTTTTTATTGCTACCTTTCAAGTGCCACTAGCTCATTTCTAAATATCTTCAATAAGGACTTGACCTCGTGTATCTCATTCAAGGGTTTAGAAGTTGATGGGATTGGTTGGCTGATAGTAACAAGAAGGGAACCAAAGTTGGAATGGGAGGCATGGTAGATGAACTTGTACATGGGGGATCAGGATATAATGGCATAGGGGTCTAGGTGTAATTTTCCCTTCTTGAATCAAGCATTTTTTTTGCACATAATGAACTCATAGGAATCTAATAGTACTACACCTGCCATATATTGAATCATTATGGCCACATTATTATTCAACACTCTCAAAAAATATATGAACATAGTGTTAGGATTTGGCCTTACCAAGAGTGTAAATTAGTCCCAATTCCTATAGAATATAAAGTTGAATTTGACTATATGCTTATGTGGAACCCTATTTATGGTCATGAGCTACTCCATTGGTGATAGGTGGTCGCACTTTTATTCAAACTGCTTCCATAGTGTTGCACCCAACTCATCCTAGTTATGAATAGAATTTAGTGCCAAATTACAGTACCATTGGATCACTCTCGCTTTTAAATAAGAGGCAAGGAGTCATATTATTATGTTATCTTTGGTCACATTATGGATAGAGTAAATATTTTCTATATCTTGTATATGCTCTACCGAGGTAATAGAATTTTCTCTAGTAAATTAGGGGAAGATATTAAGAGAAGATATAATAATATCATTATATTGGGGAAGGATCAATGGTATGTTTCCATTAAAAGAAATAAATTAATGGTTTCTCTACGTAACCATAAAGGGATAGGGAATAATCTTCCTATATGCACATAAAATCATCTAAATGGGGGTATAGATTGAGCTCTTGGAGAAGGTTTTCTTATGTCACTAGCCCTTATGATATGAGATAAGGATTCTCTAACTCCCCTTCTTCTATAAACTATACGTAGCTCAATAAAATGGAAATTATTTCCACTTGAAAATGATCTCATATCTCTTGGCATATAGATGAAAGGCTAATCTTTATGAATCAGGAATGCTTGGAGTCACTAGGTGACCTATAGAGTGTTTTTAACACCTAAATCATAAGAGTAATAACAATATCTTAGTTAAATTTTGAACTTGGTCCCACTAGGTATGCCAAAAAAATGTATCACTCAAAACGTGTACTTCACATGCACTAGTGTGTGGATCTTTCATGACTAGCACCTTAGACCTACATGTTAAAGAGTGATATAATATATCATAATAATGGGACCATACCCCAAGGTGTGTGAATCTTTCATTCCTTGTTATAAACCTCTAGAGTGAGTTGGATTCCTTATTCCAAATACACCTAGTTTAGGACTAGTGCACAGACCTACAAAGATTAGAATGAAATCTATAGTTAGTGCTAAACCTAAAATTGACAAAGGGGAAAAGGGAGGGAAAAGGTAAGATATTTATATAATGTAAAATGTGATTTACCAAGAATAGAGAGATCACCTCACCTACTTAATGACATAATAAGACTAATAAACTCGATGCAATAACTTCAAATCGGGCACATTGCATAAGTGTTTTGTATGGAGGTAAGTGAACATAATGTAATATTAGGAGGGATGATGAATGGTCCATATATAATTCCGACATAAACCCATGTATACATAGCATGAGGCCTACATGGACTTCTATTTTGCATAGTAGTGCAAAGGGGGGATGGAAATGAGAGGGACAAAAATCTGTAGACTAAGATCAACAATCATGAATGCACTTAGAACATAGAGCATGAAGAAAATTAAATCATTTCTTATTAATTTTAACATCTAAGGAAATATTATAAACTTTAATAAATAGAGATTTGTTATAACAAGAAAGGGATCTTGAAGGGAAAATTTTGGTAGCATTACAGTACTCAAAAAAACTTTACCATTTACAATAAAAGTATGTGTTTATATAGTGTAGAGAAAGGTCCTGCATGATCAATTTTCCATTGAAGGTGGTAGGTAGGAACTTTAATTTAAAATAATCATCCAAATTTCAATGTGAATTAAGAGCATAAATATATTTTGAATAATTTCTACATTCCATGCTTATTCAACTTGGTCTAAAAATTTGATCATGGAAGTAGTTGGAAGGTCACTCGTGGATCCACGTGTGCATTTGAGTATGAAATATGTCTAAGAAGCTAAGGGTGGAATGCAATAATGTTTTGAAAATATAACATCCACCTTATATTTAATTTTTCTCTTGTTCAATTCAATTGATGTCTAATTGAGCTCAACTACCATCCCAATTTATAGTGGTCACTTGTCAATCCACCTAGACTAATATATTGATGTGGGAATGTACACATATATCTTTAGGTTCTACCTCATCATATTGCATAGGTAGTATAAATATTAAATGTTTCCCCCCTTGGTACCATATGTTCACTATCACATTTTTAATCCCTTCTTTACGTAGTCTCACATGTGGCTATGCATAAATAACTAAGTAAATTCTATATAAAGGGTGCATACTTAAGATTGTGTAGAGTTGATTTCACTTGGTAGCTATAAGTTTATAATGGCACTGAGGGAGATATTATATAGAAATTTACAAGGCCTAAACAATTTTTTTTCCTAATTTTTGTTGATGTCATTTTTATTTTACGCCTTCATCTAGAATTTATGTTGGTTTGTGAAGAAAATGTTGTGTAATCTATATCATACTCTACATTTTACAAGGGCATAGATGTGAAAATATATGAATTAGCATGTGAATTCACCATTTTATTTTGAGTAAGTATTTGAATAATAGTGCACAATATTATTTTAATTTATTAAGTTCACTCTTCATGATTTGGAACTTCTCCCTATACACTTCTCTCTTTTACTGATTGAAGTTGAGGAGACCCATGCACTTTGACTTGGACACCATTCTATTGTGATGAAGGATATTGGTGTGGGGCACACATTTATAACTCCTTATGGGTATGTATCAACACATATTTGATGTGTGAACCCATGTTGACTATTGAGTGTGGGCATAAATGGGAAGCATTTGCATATAGCCTTATTTTTAGGGAAATCAACATGATACAAATGTGCAACCACCTATGCAGTCCTTATGAGTTCAGTGCCTATTTAATGGATGAATTAGAAATTAAAAAATCATATAATAGAAAAAGATTAAAAATATAATAATGACCACATACATGTTCCTAACACATACTATGAACTATGTGAAGATGCTTTTCCTAATACACCCCATTTATCTCTAAAATTTATCATTATATTTCATCTTATTAATGGTTATAAAATACAAATACTTAAGCCTTTCATATAAATAATAGATTAATGTGATGAAATTGAAATTCATTCTCTCTCTAAAAATAACAAATGATGTGATGAAAGTGAAATTTTCTCTCTCTAGAAATCGTAAAAGAATTTGAAGAATGTGAAGTTCATTCTCTCTCTTGAAATGGCAAGAGAATGTGAAAAATGTGAAAATATTTATCCATAAAAATTTTAAAATAAATATAAATCTCCTATATCTCTCTAGGAATAATAAATGATATAAACACGTGATGATTATTTATCTTCTCTTGAAAGATAATGTCAAAATATCTCTCCAAATGAACATTTTAATGAGATAAAATGTGATGAGAATTTAAAAATATGCAATAATACAAATTTAGAATGTGAATCTATGGAATATCATGTTATACCTAAGTTTGATCATCTTTCTCAACCCGCTCTTAGTGTATACACCTAAATCTGCTCATCCTAATTATTCATACTAATCCCACTAATTTATCCCATAACCATAATCCTAACTAATTAATTGAATCCCATACCCTATTAAATATTTATTACATCCTAAAAACCTTTTTACACCATCATGACATATCAATCCCCTCATTATCCCACTAACACTCCATCTAACCACTAATCTCACCTCATTAATTAGCCACTAACCCCATTTTCCAATTAAAAATTTAAAAATATTATAACTACCCCCCTAGCCAAACTATCCCTTTCCTTTCCTACACCCCTATAATCCTTAAACCTCCCTAAACCCATAACAAATCCTTATTATTTCTTAATCTAATCTATAGACCTCTAGATCTAGAGACTTCCCTAACTTTATAGAATTCTCTAAACTAAAGAATTCTAAATGCATTAAAAATTCATCTAAATACTCCTCAATCAACCTATACATAGCCATGCTTAGAGAATGATTAAATTAATTATAGAGCTCATAATCAATTATTTCATCCATATACCAGCTATCCTAAGCACTTGTACCCTCTTACATCCACTCTAGCATCCAAAAAATCCATTATAGCTATCTTAAAACCATTATCAAGCAATCCAATAAGTGAATCCAAAAGCATTGAAGAGTCATTTCAAAGATCTTGGAGGGAATGCATTAGGATCAAGGTGATGGTAAGAGTTCACTTCTAATTTTTTATTGTTTTTATATTTCCTCCCTATGATGTTATTTTAGTTTTGGGTTAAGGTTACTATTTTTTAGTATTTTCAATCCATAGCTCAAAAATACAAGCATACATTGGTGACCACAGTCGGAGCCCTCCTTTAAAATAAATATTTTACATGTTGTATATTTTAAATCATCTTTAAATATAGGTTAAAATAATATTTGGCTTTGAAATTATCAAATTTTCACATCCTAGACAAAGTGTGGTTTTGTTCTACAAATGACATTATTGCACATGCAGTTTTGAGGATCCTAGTTGTAACATTGCTTAACTACACAGACTGACTGTTAACCATTGAATTTTTTTCATAGGTTTCTATCATTTCAAAAAAAATCCTCTCAAAAAATTTTATTTGAATATTATCTATGTTTTTAATATTCCAATTGCATTTTGGACGTAACACTATATTAAGGTCAAATATTAGTCATTATGTCTTCTTATTGGTTTCTATAACTCTAAGCTAATATAGTGGTCTTGCATGGGTAAAGAAAATTTTTTTCACTCTTAACATCAGAATGTTTTTCTTACTGATCAAAATCATATTTCCTTAGTCATGCCATTGATTTTTATTTGTGGTTTTGCTTCTATAAGAGGCAGTTTTGACTTAGACATAAAATTGCTAACTTAAGCCTATGGTTTTTTTTTGCTTTCTAATAGTTTTATTGTATTTTTCTAATTAATATATACTTATAATAAATGGGATTTTATGTCCAAATAAACATCAAACATCTCTAAAATCCCCCTTTTGACTATCTGGTGTAATACCACCTATTTGTAGAGGCAATTTTGATTTAGAATTGTGGTTTTGCATATTACAAAGTCAATTTTGTAGATAGCTAGATGTAGTTGTTATCATTCTATTTTTCCTTATTTTGAGTCATATACACTTATATTTTATGGATAGGTAAGATTTTTATTTTCATAAACAGTCTTAGTATCGCTTTGAATATTCTCTATATATTATCAAATTTTAACCTCTGTAATATCACCTTTCAGTAGAGTCAATTTTGTAGATAACTAGATAGTAGTTGTTATCATTCTATTTTTCTTGATTTTTAGTCATATACACTTAGCTTCTATGGATAGATAAGATTTTTATTCTCATAAATAGTCTTAGTATCTCTTTGAATATGTTGTATATATTATCAAATTGTAACCCCTGCAATATCACCTTTCGATAAAGGCATTTTTTATTTTCATAATTAGTTTTGAATATTGACAAGAATTTTTGAATAAAGTTGAAAACTTATTCATGTTTTTCATATTTAATTAAATTATCCTTTTTTTAGTCATTTAGTTTAAATTTTTAAATAATCTAAATATTTTAAAACATTAGTTATTCTAGGATTTTTGTATATATCTACTTTAATCTATTTGAAAGCAAAACCACCTCTCAACAAAGACTTTATTGATTCCCAGAGTTAGTTTTGAATATCCATAGTCAATTTTGACTTAGGAAATTCAATAATACATTTACCTAATTAGTACTTCATATATACTTGCTTTAATCATTTTGTAAATATTTCATTTTTAACTTATTTTAAGCATTCTATAAATATTTTAATATTTTGTAAATATTTTATTTATAACATGTTAAATTTATTATCTTTCATATAAGCTATAAAAATACATCTCGATAGGTTTATTATTTATCTCCACTTGTGGTACTTCACTAACCACAGGTGGTTTTGCCTAACTACATGGTTAGATCTAGTTAACCATCTACAAAACTGCATTTATCTTAGAAGGGATTTTGACTAGTAGTTGCAGTATTATAGTCTCTAGAATTGGTTTTGAATATTTTGATTCTGTATGTGTAGTTACAAGTTTTAGAATAAATTTTGTCTACTTATAAACTACTAATCATTTTGCATGTAGGACACCTTAGTGGGAGGCCCTAGATCAGTTTGCTAACATGTTTCTTTTTAGAATCAGGGTTTTAGTCTAGAATTTAGATTTTGAATTTGTGTGTGTGTGTGTGTTATATTTGTTTAATTATATAATTTACTCACATTGTTAATTGGTTGGTTAAATAAACTTTTGCTTGCCTGATTATTAACCCAATTTTGATTTTATAGGGTGCAATGTGATGTGGAATTCATTTCAATGCACTTGCCTAGTCATTAGGGGTTGGTGATGTGTATTTCATCATTGTGTATTCAACCACACTCTGTGTTCTAGTTTAGTATAAATATTAGGTATAGTTTTCATTAAGCTAAGCCATTGACCCCATACAGGGAATTCATGAAAGGGAAGAGTTATTTATCTGAACCAAAAATTAGACAACACCCTACACATATTTGGTCCCCATGTATCTTGTGTATAGCAGGGATGTCCCTAAAAACCTTATGTAAACCTATCTTAGGGCCTATCAACCATAATAGGCAACTTGTTTTTGGAGTTATGATCAATTCCCAAGTGACCATCAAGTGCAAATAAGGTTGAGAGGGTTCAGTAGATTTTTTAATGGACTATAGGCCTACACCCTCACCCTTGAAGCCATTAAATGGTTTAGTTATTGGGTTACACACCATTTTTATTTACTAATATTAGGGCTTGTGATTTGTCTTTATTTCATGTGTGTTATGCTAATATCTATATTATTTATGAGTTAAGTGAGCCTTATCCCTTTTTCACTAAAACACTTAGAGAACCTTTAGGGCACACTCCATCTTATGGATAAAATAAAATCATATTCACACCATAATCCACACTCTTTATTATTGAATTTTATCTTGAAAACTAAACTATAATGGTCCCCATCAATTTTAATCCTACTCATCACTTCATCCATTCTACCTTAATTAAACATTATCAAAGTCTATAACTCTATTAAGTTTTGTCTAACACCTTATTATCTTAAATCATCTTGCCTATTCATAACTATCACCCATATAATCATCATCTTTCTAGTGTGAAAAGGCATTTAGTCATCTCATCCCTTAGTCTCCTTGATAGATTGAACCTTTATAGGTTTGTCACATTGGTAATTTTGATCAACTTAGTCTTCAATCTCAAAATATAAATCCTACCACATCCATATCACATTTATTGACCACTCTAGTCTAAAATTTAATATAAGTCTAGTGTTCAAAGTCACATTGCTTTTTGTCCCACATGAACACAACACTTAACCATCTTCACATCACCTTACACTATCCATCATGTCAATCAAGACCCATGCCTAAATCCTAAGAATGGGATAAGGATAAAATTGGGAGGATGATGTCTTTAGGAACCTTGGTGATAAAAGTAGGGATAATGAATAAACTCAAATTAATATGCACATTCTTGAAGAAGATGAAAAACTCACTAATGAATTCTTTGATAGTGATGAGGTTAGAGCACAATTCAACCTATATATATATATATATATATATGAAAATCATGACCAAATCCTTTCTCAAGTTATCATAATATGGGAAAACTACCCCCTACATTTAATCCCAAAATCCTACAACACCTCATCCATCCATCATCTAAACCCAACACTCCACCTCACCCAAATAAAACTGACTAGGAACAAGGTAAACCTAAACTTGTAGACCATGAACAAGAGTTGGAAGAAGAAGAAGAACCCCCTAAAAACAACTACATTGAGTCTAAAATAAGTATATCCACCTTGTAAGATTGCCTAGATAAATTAAACCAATAAATTAATTCCCTTGATCTCAATTCAGTGCTAAAAATCAAAGACCCACATCACCAAGATGAACCACTAGAAATGATAATGCCAACCCATTAAAACCAATAACAAGACAAACTCATACCTCTAATCCCTTAATGATCCCTTATTTTCCCAAGAGTGGAAGATGATGAAGGAAACCCTTCAACATATTAACCCTTGCACTCAAGCAATGAGATATAGATATGAATAATTTTGCATATACCCATTGGATATGAGCATTTTACAAATACCCTTCTTGGCATACTTTGGGATTACAAAGTTCAACAAATATAAAGGGAGAGGTGACCCACACAACCATGTTCAAGATTTTATATGGCATATCATGAGGTCATGTATAATGATACGTATTTACTTAGACTCTTCCCCAAAAGTTTCACAAGACCCATACTTGAATGGTTCATACATTTGCCAAAGGGGTCCATTACTAGTTTTGAAGAGCTAATAGGATATTTTTTGAGAGATTTCTCCTTCAATATAGAACAATATGTATCTATAATTAATCTATATAACTCTAAATAGATAAATGGGGAAATCCTAGCATCATTTTTAGATTGATGGATAAGCCTTACCATTCGATTCCACTATATAGTCCCCAAAAAATTGGCCAAGATATTTATCGATAATCTAAATGCCAAATTAAAAAATGAACTAAAATTATAGTGTGCCAAATCCTTTGATGAAATTATATAGAATGGTATTTAGATAGATAAATCACTCATTGAAATGGGAACAATCAAATTATATATCATAAATGAATAGAGTTAAAGTCAAGACAATGTTTTTTTAGATAAGCCTAAAGTCTTCAAAAAAATAATAATGTAGCAGTAGATGGTGTCACTAACTCAAATCATGTACAGAAAATATAAAAATCTCCCCCTACAACCAAAAATCAAAATATCTCCAATATTACTCTACTAACAGGGAAACCAAATCCTAGAATGGGAAAAAGGCATCTTACTAGTCTTGGTGTACTTGTGGAAATGATCTCATAATACTTAATTATTTCTAATATGATCACTCTCCCATAAATTTGACCCTTGTATGATAATAAGCCATGCTCTGGTACTGTGAAGATGAGTTTTGTCAATACAAATGATTCAAAGGGCATGATACTAAGAAGTGCATGTAATTAAGGCATTTCATCCAAGATTCAGTAGAAAAGGGGGAAATAGAAGTTGATGGAGAGACTCAAAATAATCAATCTAAAAATTAAAAAAATAGGTATATACCAGGACCCTTTACCTAAGCATAATCAAAGGAAGAAGAAACCATCGAGGGATTAGGGTCAAGCTTCCACCTCCAATCAAATTGATTATCACTCCATTCCATACCACTTTATTAACACTGTCAAAATTAGATCCCCCCATGAGCCCACACATCTGCCATTCCCCATTCTCAAAATTAATAAGGCCAATGTTGATCGTGTAGTCACTACATGACATGGTAAAATCATAATTCCTGGAGCACATCCAAATGACTCACTTGCCTCCTCATATTTAAAAGTCACCATCCTTATAAAAGTTTCAAATTCTTCTAATAATCCCTATAATATCATTCTATAGCTCAAGAAGACCCATTCCCAAATATCTCTTATGGATCTTCTCAAAACATCATCTCTGTATTAGGATATATTAAATCAAGTATTGAATGGACTAAAAGTTCTTAGGGATATCGACACCATCCAATTTCAATCCTTAGTGGGTCATTTTTCCCCCTTTAAAATAAATCATCTTTAGTGTCAAGGATATGCCACCCATAGGCCCTTACCATAATTATCCATTGTTCATTACAATCTCCATCACCAATCACAAGATGTCATGGGTAATTATATATGAAGGATCAACCTTGAATTTATGTAATATTGACTTTATTAAGAAGTTGGGGTATTCTAAATCTTTATGGGAAACCCTAATAATTATTATGTAATATAATTATAATGAAAGGCCATCTACTAGGATAATATATCTTCCTATAGTGATGGGTTCTATAGTCTATCAAACCTTAATTCATGTAGTGCATGTATATCTCCCGTATAATCTACTTTTGGGATGCCCTTGAATCTATGAGATGAGAGTGGTACCCTCCATCAATGTCTCAAATTCACACATTTAGGAATGGATGTTACTATCCCAAGGGAAATCAAGAATTTTTTTAGCTATAAAATAGAATAATCCAATCTTGATTGTTATTATCCCAGTACCCAAAGTTCCTTTTATAATCCTAAAGTTATGAAATATGTTCACCTTGATAATCTATTACCCACCTCATCTGAATCACCAGATATCACTCATCTAAAAATCATTTCTAAGGGTTTTTGGGAATATGAATACAAAACTCTCTATGTCATAAAACTACCACTATCCCCATGTAGCTATGGGTCCTTGACTATGAGGCAAGGCAAACCTATCATCTATCAATTTGGTTCAATAGCATTCACAAGTGTAGGGACATTATTAAATGAATATTTTGAAGAACCTAATGATTCTTGGCTCATTAATGAAGATGAGGCCCTATATTTTCATAGGCAAAAATATCCCCAACTTTATAAAATGCTTCAAAACATGAATTATAAGGGTAGAGGACTAGGTTGGGAATAACAAGACAAGCTAAAACCTATTGGGATTCAAGAACATCCAAAAAATATTGGCCTATGGTACAAACCACTAGAAATTTACCTAAACATTATCACCATTAATACTCATTTGATTCCTAAAGAGTTTACTTATGACGAAGAAGTTGAGATAAGTTTTGTATATAGCCTCTATGAAGATCTTGATGTCACAAACCTCTTCCCTAACACTACCATTTCCACCATCAACATCTCCCTCTATTACCTTGTTTTAATAGTCTAGGATCATAAGAATGAGCTAGCCTTTGATATATTCTAAAATGATGAGGATATCATTGAGTATCTAGGATCACGATATTTTATGTCATCAGGAGATCATAAGAGATGATTCACTATCAATCTACCTATTTTGGAGAATAATAAGATTTATTAAATCACATAGAAAAAGATGAATATGATGAAGTTGATCTCTCTTCAAATATATAATAAATCAAGTCAAACCCTAATGAATAATATTCTTATCATAAATTAGATACAAAACTTCTAGATGAGTTTGCTTTAGGGGTGAGTTACCACTACCCCTAACCTATCTTCCAGATCAGTCACCTTATCTCATAGATGAGGTCATAGAAATTAATATTGAAATAGATGAAAATCTTAGAATTATCAAACTAGGGGAAATTCTCACTTCTGAGGAACAAAAAATTCTCATTGAGATTCTTAAGGAATTCATTGACATATTTGCATGGAGTTATTCTAACATGCCTGGATTAGATCCCACTTTGGTGGTACATCACTTAGTGGTCCATCCAAATTCCAAACCAATTAAAATAGAAGCTTTGAAAAATGCACCCCAAGGTAACATTATTGGTCAAATAATAATTAAAAAATTTCTTGGAAGTAGGATTCATTCAGCACATTGACTACTTTTATTGGATCTCTAATATCATACCCATTTCTAAACCATAAGGAGGGATATATATTTGTATTGACTTCTAAGACATAAATAAAGCATGTCCTAAAGATGACTTTCCTTTACCCAATATCGACATGATCATATAATCTACTATATGATATAAAATTATCTCCCTCATGTATGTATTTTCTCTTTATAATCAAATCAAAATTTCTCTTGAAGATCAACACAAAACTACATTTATTACTCCATGGGGAACAATATGATATCAAGTAATGCCTTTTGGTCTGAAAAATGATGGATATAGGGGCTCTCTTAGCTAAGAATTATGAGGAATGAAAATAAAGTTTTATTTATTATTTAATTAGAACATTAATTTCATATGAGCTCAATTACACCCCTATAAAGAAAGATTGCTTGGTTGTGGTGTTTCTATAAATTTTCACCTTTTTCTTAGTTTTTTATGAGAAAAGATAGAAACACAAGATGAAGGGTGTGTATCTAGTAAATGTGCAATAATTTATGAATATATGAAGAGATAAATCATTTTTGTCTTGGAAGGAATACCTGCAATAAGACAACACTACCACAAGTTTGTTGGTTAGATAAAGATGCAGGGTGGACCGCCTAACATATGCTAGATCCAAGAAGTTAAAGCTTCCTTGGATGACTGTCAATCCAATCCCTTAATAATAAATGAATATTATAAAAATAAATAAATGTAATTACATTTAAATTAATTATAAATTAAGTTCTAATTACAAAAGGAAATGAAATACTTATTTAAATAAAAATGACTAAATCTAGCACATGCTAAACTAGTCAAGGCAAAGCCATAATTTTGGGGTTTGGATAAAATGTTGAGGATCAAAAGGATTATTTTTTTGGGTTGGGTAAATTATCAAGGATGAAAATATACAAAATGGTAAATGTATAGATGATTCAAAGAAGATAATATGGCGAGTGTGGCAAAGAGGTGAAAGAGGTCAAGTGAGGAAAATGGCAAAGAGGCAAAATGGGGTAAAGGGGTAAAAGGGTAAATAGTAAGATGAGGAAGGGATGAAGACAAGAATGGTGAAGGGAGATAAAAGGTTAAGGGAAGGGAGGAAAAAAGGAAATAAATAAATAAATTGAAATAACAAAATAAAATATTACCTCAACGTTTGTAGATGTTTATTAATGAAGATGGTTTGTTGAATATTGTTGATGAGGATGTCCTGAGGCAATTTCGGCAGAGCTTCATTGCTTTGAATTATTTTCATCCAAGATGTGGAAGATAAATGACCTCCTTTAAATGTATGAACACTTTCAATAAAATTTTGGCAGCAATACTCTAAATTTTCAACCTCTCCCTTGGGTGAAGGAGAGGAGGGGTATTTGTAGTTTTTTTTGTGAGGAAACATGCCAAAAGAGGGAATCTTGTAAGTATGGTGAATTTATATCCAAGGTCAAGGATGGGGTTGGTGTAATATTCATATGGGGATTTTCAAGTCTCCCTACCTTTCATGCAAGTCTAAGTTTAAAAGGAATTGTGCACATGGTTTGAAAATGGGATCGAAGACTTTGTTACACCCTTATTTGTCCTCATTTATGACTTTTAAGAGTTATCCAAAAAATATGGTAAAATTTTTCAAGGGAGTATGGGTGACTCAAGTTGAGGTGGGTTAATATTATAATTTTGGATGATAAGTCTCTTATTGGGGCTAAGAAGTCCAAAATGGGGGCTCTTTGTCTCTCCCAAGGTGTGAAAGTCGTAGGTAAGACAATTTTGAAGGTTATTTTCATGTGAAAATGCAAAACCAAGTCAAATGATTTACCCTTGATGATAAATTCGACCCATTTCAAGTGGGGACCATTGTGATTCTTAAATTAGGTCATTAATCATCTTGGAAAAAGGGGCTAAAGGTGGGGTATCAAGCCATGTCACTTTGCCACATCATTTTGCCATGTCATTTTGCCTGTCACATGCCATGTCATTTGTCATGTCATATGCCATGTCACATGCTATGTCACATGCCATGTCATCATGAATAGTGAAGGTGGGTTCCATAGTGAATAGTGATGGTGAATAGTGTTTTTTTAATAGTGATTTCAAAAACTATTTTTGAATGTTATTTTCAAATAATAATTTTTAAATAGAAACGGGTAGAATAGGGACTTTGGTTAAGTTAGGAGGGTGGTAAAAGGGGTTAAGAAGGTCTTATAAGGATTTAAGGTGGTCCCAAGGCATTCAAACACCTAGAACTATAAGTGTGTAATTTTCTAATCTTGAAAATAAGTCTAAAAAGATCGGGAAGAAGGATTTGGTGATGAAAATGAGAGAGAAAGAAAAGGGAAACACAAGGGGTGAAAGAATGAGATGAAGAAAAGGGATTAAAATTAGGGATGATAAGAAGGAAGAATTAAAGTGGGGATACAAAGAATTAATACTCCTATAGATACAAAATATAAGTGAGTACCATGATGGAGAGCAAAGGGTAATTAGAGATAAGAAGAAAAGGCAAATTATGGAAGGCTTCTCTAGGATAAATACCCAAAGTGGGACTAGATGAGGGGGAAATAAAAAGACTGATAGAAATAGAAAATGGTGGGATAAGGAGGAATGAAGTGGAGGATGTGATGAGAATAGGGGAAATAGTCAGCAAGTAAGACATCTAGGATGAGGTGGAACTGGTGAGGAAATGAAAGGGAAAAAAGGAAGTGAGCAAATGATGAGAGTGTTAGGACACAAATCAGATGGAGAAGGGGAATGATAGACATGCCTAGCAAAGGTTATTAAGAGAGGTAAGGAGACAAAGAGGATGTAATGTGGTTCAGGGTGTAAGCAATAGAGAAAAAGTGTAGGAAGTGACAGGGAGGCCAACAAAATAGATGAGATGGTGGCTAGACAAGAGAGACAAGTGGGGAGTTAGGAAAGCTATTAATCCTTTTGTTAAAAGGGATTGATAAGCTATAAAAGTGATTAAAATAGATTTACATGCTGTAAAAAAATGGTAGACAATGTGGGTGGCATTAAAACCCAAGGGCACCAAGAAATAATGTTCAAGGCAGTCTTGGTTTAGGGCACCCTAGGTGAGGGGCATGATTAGCAACCTAAATTAGTTAGGAAATGGGGAGTTATTTATTAGTGGTCAAGCTGCCCATGAGTGGTGCCTACATAGTCAAAATAGACATCAAGCCAATGTATTTTGATTAAAAGGATGGCTGGTGGCTTACAAATGGGATGCCCCGATTTGAAAGACCACAAAGTTTAGGTCAATTTGGTTGGATGCAAAATTGGCAAGAGGTCAAAACTAGTTAAGGTTGGTTTTGTTTTTCTTATGGTTTATGGTGAAGGGAAGGAAAGGGAAATGTTAGTAGTCAAGTTGCTTGTAAGTGGCACCTACATAGTTCATAGACATCAAGCTAATATAGTTCTAAATAAGAGTTAGGTTAGTGGTGTCCAAGTGGGTTTCCCCAATTGGATGAACCACATGGGTTGGTTTGGGATAATGGCAGAGGGTTTTGGTGAAACAATAGAGGTGTTGGGTTATGGTGAAGGTAATGGTGAAAGTGAATGGGGTAGGTTGGTAAGTAGTTGCCACAATGATCCCACATTTATTAGGATGAGAGGCATGGATGGGTAAGGTAGGGTAAATAAGAAGGGAATATCAGGCCTAGTAACATAAATGACCTTTAATGGAATTAATCCAAAGAAGAGGTATCTTTATTAGGAGGTTATGCCAGTTGAAGTTGTGTGAGGTTACAAGTAAAGTGGTAGTAGTTATCACTATCAGCTGAGTTTTAGGAGATGGTTTTCTATCAGGATTTGCATAGTCATAATAGCAAATAGTCATCACTGTTATTAGCTAAGTTTTATTGGTTGTAGAGGAAAAATAACATGCAAAGAATTTATTTGGTATCTAGGTAGATTATACGAGTGATAAAACTAATATTATAGTGAGAGGTAGAGGATAGTTTATGTCCTACTCAGGAGCTACATTGATGGGCTAGGTCGAAGGTGTCCTTGTATGCACCCTCTATTCCTAAAATGATAATCATCAGAGGCCCTTTGATCAGGTAGTGATGTGTTGAGGGTTATGGAGCATGCAACTAGATAAGATGGTTATGCATCCACTGAGGAGGATCCAGTAGCTGGCATAAAAGAAAAGATTACCATACCAACAATACTAGTCACCAAAAAGAGGTGATTAGAATATGGGCCCATGGCAGTGCTACAAGATGACTGATTGGATCAAGAATTACGTGGCTATGTGAAAGGTTGGTGGACACGCTTACATCATGTCAAAAGATACTATGCAAATGAATGAATGATGTCATAAAATGCTCACATTGGTAGAGTGGATAATTATGCCAGTGAGAAAGGATGATCAGATGGTTGTGTTAAAGTAAGGCTTTGGGGATGAGGATGCATCATTAATCACTTGGCTACATAGGTCACTTAGAATGCTAAGAATGAAGGGAGATACCAATGGAAAACAACAAGATTAATGATGGAGAGGAAGGGGAACCTCCACATCTTGAAATAATTAACATGGTGAATGTCTAGATCTACCAAATGATTTAACACATGATGGTGAAAATAAAATTATTGCTAAACCATTAGGAAGAGGTAAGACATCCATGACCTGAGCTAGAACTAATGATATTGACTCCTTAGTAGTAGAGTAGGCAAGAAGTGTATTATGATTGGTGTGAGGTTGGAAGCCATGTTATATGGTGCATTCATGGAGGGAATCTACATTGCTTGAGGGGATGCACATAGAGGCAATAATAGATGGTGCCTTTGTGGGCTAAATAATTAGAGGAGGGTCATACATTGAGGGTTCTAGGTGAGCAAAATGAAAGATGTAGAGTGAAGCATGATTATGGCCCTATGAAAATTGATGTGATAGAGGAGAACAGAGGATGCCCTTTAGTGGCTATGAAGATAGCAAATATTATTGAGGATAGCTCCAGGAGTAATCAAGTGGAAGGAGGGATGACTATAATCCCAAAATCACCATTAAATCATCCAAATGTAAAGCAAGGAAGATGAGGTGTAGATAGTTAGATAGCTTTGTAAAATCCATGTGACTTCTCATACCTTAAATAAATAAATAAAAGATATTGCACAGTTTGTTTGTAAACATGTACAAAATGCTTAATGTGATTTATTCATTTATAGGTTGGATGAACATAATGATGAAAATGATGGGAAATGGTTAGAATTGATAAAAAAACATTTAACCATGCATTTGAGAGATAAATAATGGGGATTGATGCTTCATCATTGGCAAGGACCAAAAATAAAACCCAAAAGTGAGATAGACTTAATGAACATAAGCCTTGTAAATGCTTCACATTAGTGTGTATTTGTGGATAAAACAAGTTTCTTGATTGCTTGGTGTCAAGTAAGCTCACAATCCCTTGATCAAGAAGAAGAAGGGAAATATGGGTGATAGGTGGAGTGAGGAAGAAGGAAAATGTGAATGGTAACCTTATGTGGGTCAGTTTGCCCCTTTTATAGGTGACTACCAAATTATAGTAGACTATTCCATGTCTTATGATAAATGTATACTAGTCGATGTAGGAAGTCTACATGTAAAAGCCGAATATAGCTTCCATCTGATTATGTTGCTTACAAGTTGATTGTAGTTGGCAATGGGTCTTTTTGAGTTTTATTATTTGGGAAGTTGATTGATGTGGGAATCTTCTAATGAATTGCTTTATATTTTTATCAACGCTGACTTAGCCATCCTATGAGGGAGTGGTCTAAGTTTATGGGATTTATTTTTAATTCTTGTAATAGATATCCTTCAAGGGAGAAGTCTATTTTTTTAAGAAAATTTGAATTTATTTTGGGTAGTTATCCTTCAAGGGAGCAGTCTACTTTTAATTTTGAATCAATTTTTTTAATTTTGATTTTGGGGCAGATGTCCTTTGAGGGAGCAATCTATGATGCCAAAGAGTTTGACCTAGATAATATTTTACATTTGCAGAATAATTTTGATATTTGTAGACATAGACCAGTCTAATTAGGTTTGGAAGTTTCCCCTTTATAAGGATGTAACTTAAACATAAGAAGGTTTGTGAAAGGAGGAGAACTGAGAAACAACAACCATGGGATCCCATCATGTTAAAGATAGAAAGTATCCATGAGAACCATGCTATGGGTAAATCTTGGGTACCCATACTTAGGATTGGATCATGACTGTGATGGTTAATCACATGATTCTGTGTTGTATTTATTTATTCTCAAAAATGAGAAGAGGAATGTGAAAGGTAAATATCTCATAATCAAGGGATGAGCGTAAGTTAGACATGCAAACATGTTAGATTCATGTTTTAGTAAAAGAACTAACATAAATGTGAAGCATTGAGAGGCTCAGGTTCTAGTTTGCCTTCAAGGGAGGATAAATGATAAGCACCTAATCCATGCTTGTGGGTGATGATGTATGGTTAGAGCTAATTTAAAGCAAACTTGACCCATTTTCTTTTCTCCATGTTAGTTACATGTTGGTTTTCCTTTAGGACAAAGTATCCAATATTAAAGTTTTAAGGTTTGAGGTGTTTTTTATAAGCATGGGTGATACGCTCTTGATAGATGCAAAGGTTGGCAAGGGATACCAAGTAGTGCTCATCAAGGAGCTCAAGCTAAGCTAAATGATGTTGATTAAAGTCCTCTTCAAAAATGATATCTTGAAAAGAGATGCAAAGAGAGGAGATTTAGACTTTGAGGGGTAAGACTACCTCTAATCCAAAGACAAGAGAGAAAGGAGTAGCACCCATAGAGGTTTAGATGCTAGTGTAATAGGCCCATAAAGTGAAAGGGATGTGCAAGTGCCAATCCCAGCCCAAAACACCAACTATCTTAGTGAGCATTTTATTAAGGATTTTATTGGAATCTTACACTTAGCCATTGCCTTGAGGGTGGTATGGTGAAAAAATATCAACTTGTTCCCAAATTCAACACATAGGCTTTGAAATTGCTTGTTCTTGAAGGATTTACCATTATTAGTGATGATTTTTTGAGGGACACCAAAGTGACAAATGATATGATGATTGATAAAATCCATGATCCTTTCCTCTTTGATCAAGATGAGAGGGATAGATTCCACCCACTTGGTGAATTACTCAGTGGCTATGATGATGAATCTATGTCATTGTGAAGAATGGGGTTAATTTCCCCAATGAGATCAAGCCTCCATTGGGAAAAAGGCCAAAAGTCTTGAGATACTTGGAGACTATTAGCTGGTGCATGATGTAAATTAACATATTGTTGGAATTTAACACACTTTTTTACATAATCACAATAGGCTTGGTTGAGGGTGGGCTAGTAATAGCCAAGGTGAAGGATATTTTTAGAAACCACTAGGCTACTAAAGTGTCCCTCATATATCCCATCATGTATTTCCTTGATGACATGGGAAGCTTCATGATTGCACAAGAAACAAAGGACGATATTCTCAAAACCACATTTGTAAAGGATTCCCCCTAGTATGGTGTAATGAGAGGTACTCTAAACAAAGTTTATTTAAGCATTCTGAGAGAGGTCAAGAGGAATGAAGGTGGAGGTAGTTAAAAGTTTGGTCATACCAAATGTCAGATGGGGATTTCTCCACATTAAAAATGGTAATGGGGTTGGAATGGTTATAAGAAGGTGTGGTAAAATGGTGAATGGTGATAAATATTTTGGAATTAGAAGGCTAAGAAGGGATTTGAGAAGTAAGGCAAGCCATTGTATCAACAAATTTATTGGTAGATCAAGGAACATATTGGATTAGGTAATGTTTAAATGATGCTAAGAGTTTTTCAACTAAAAGTTTATATTTTTGAAAAACATCATTCTTACATTGATAAGATCTATTGACCTAGTTTACCATGAGTTGGGAATCACCAAAGATATGGATTGTCTTAATTCCTAAGGTTAGATCAGTTTGGAGACCTATCACTAGGGATTCATACTCAACCATATTATTGGTACATTCAAAGTCAAGTTTGAAGGAGAGTGGGAGGGGTTCACCATCAACAAATATGAGAATAACTCTAGCACCACCTCCTTGTTGAGACTTTGAACCATTGAAGAACATGGTCATTTGATAGGTTATGTCATCTTCCTAAAATAGGGTTATGATGGACTCGTCTGGAAAGGCAAGAGGAGGTGTTTGGTCATTAGGTAAAGGAAATTTAGCTAATTGGTCATCGATGACCTACACCTTAATTGACTTATATTGGAGTAATTCAAGGTTGAATTTAGCTAAGAGCATGAGCCACTTAGCCATATATTGGTTTTGATATGGTTTGGATTGCATGTATTTGAGTGGGTTGGTATTAGTTATGACAAAGGTTTTGTGGTTAAGAAGGTAGTGGTAGAGTTTGGTTTCTATAAAGGTTAAAGCTAAGTAGAGATTCTCAGTATGGGTATATTGAGTCTCATATTCTACAAGTGTGTGGCTAATGTAGTATACAACTTTCTCTTTATGTTGTTCATCTTGGTGAGCCAACATTGCCCCTAAGGAATGATTAGTGGTAGAAATATATAGGTAAAATGGGTGGTCATCCTTGGGGGGAATAAGAATTGGTGGAGAGAGAAGGTATTCCTTAAGGGAATCAAAGGTTTGTTGGTAGTCCTTGGTGCACTTAAAGGAGGTATCCTTCTTAAGGATATGGTGAAAAGTGTGACATCTATCTGATAATTGCTAAATGAAGCACCAAATGGATTGGGGTTTTCCTTGTAGGCTATGGAGTTGCATCTCCAATATTGCTTTGACCTTGGTAGGGTCCACTTCAATTCCTTAAAGAGAGATGATAAAGCTAAGAAGATTTCTTGAAATGACTCCAAAAACACATTTCTTAGGATTGAGTCTGACTTGGAAATGGATTAGGCATTCAAAGATGATGTCAAGAACTTTAAGATGATTTTTATGAGATTTGGATTTTCCAAAGAGATCATCAACATAATATTCTATAATGGTGTGGATGAGGTCATGAAATATGTAGGTCATGGCTCGTTGGTAGGTGGTGCCAGTGTTTTTAAGCCTAAAAGACATGACCCAATAGCAAAAGGTTCCCGATGGGATGGTGAAGGTAGTTTTATGTTGGTCTTTTAGAGAAATCAAGATTTGAATGTAACTTGAAAACCCATCCATGAGAGATAACATCTCATGGTTGGATATAAGATCAATGAGTTGATCAATGCTAGGCAAAAGGAAGTCATCTTTTTAAAAAGCAAGGTTAAGCTCATGAAAGTCAATGCAAAGGTGGAGTCCCCCTATGGATTTGGTGATGGGAACTATATTATAAACCCATTGGGGATAGTTAATAGGTTGAATGAAGTTTATTGATAGAAGACATTGAATATATTCTTTGACAAGAAGGGATATGTAAGGATGCATGCATCAAAGCTTTTGCTTGACAGGTTTGGCATCATGATGAATGAATATGTTATGGGTAGTAATGGTGGGGTTAATCCCAGGCATATCAATATAAGACCAAGTGAATGATATGTTATAGTCTTACAGGAAAGAAGAGAAGTCCTGAAGTTCCTTAGTATTTAGTGATTGGCCCAAATTGATGATGTGGAGGTCATTCAAGATACCCAAGTTGATATCAGTGGTAGATTCATTTAACATGGTTTGGTTCTCCAGAGGAAGAAATTTATGGATGGAAGAATCCCCCACACCAAGGAAGGTGAGAATAGAGTCATCATCTTGATGATGAATGGTATTCATGGTAGGAGAATCCTTTTTGACCATTTTGGAATGGATGATGGGAATGGTTTTGGTTTGGCCACCTTCATGATAAATTAAGGGGCCGAGGCTAATGGTATTGATAAAAAAAGTTAGGGGGGTGATTTTAGGCTCTTCAGGTGGGGAAAGTGGTTGGGTTGGTGAAGATGATCTATCTTCCTCTATAGTGGCAATGGTTTTGGTTGATTTGGTAGATTCTTTAGGTGGTTTATACCCTAGGCCAAATGACTCATGAGGTTTCATAGTATTGACATAGGGTAACTCATGAGCTCCTTGTTTATAGTGATCAAATCCAAATCCTTTCTAGGCACACCCATGGAGATATAATTTAGCAAATTTAGGTTTGCTAAGGTAGGAAAAATTTGTGTTGAATGGTCAGGTCGATGAGGTAGTGTTAGGAGCTAGAAGTGGTCGATTAAGTCCCCCATAAACAAAATTTGTTTGATGGTTTGGGATCCCAAAAGGGACAATGGTTCCAATGTTGATCTCATAAGAAGGCTCATGTATGAGGTTCCCATGTTTTTGGGGAGTAGGGAAGGTATCCAAGGCCAAGATTATATATTCCCTAAAGTAAAGGCATTGGAATGTGGTTGTCACAAGGTCTTTTGTAGGAATCTAGGAAGAGGGGATAGATGAGCTAGTGGAAGCCTCATCAACATTAGGTGTAGGGATGTTATTGGTTTTGGTTGGTGAGGTTATGTTGTTAGTAGAGGTTTGTGAGGTGGATGGAGGAGGAAGAAGGAAATCATTAGGTCAATATGTCATGTTTCAAAATGCAAAAGGATTAGGGTCAGCTTGGATCGTCACAACTTGTCCTTCATGTTCAAACTTGACACAATGATGTAAGGTGGAAGGAACACAACCCATGGCATGAACCCAAGGATGTCTGAGTAACATGTATTGGAATTCTCCTTATACAACATAGAAGATCTTAGGGATAGTTTTGGGTCCTACATAGATATGGAGGATAACTATACCCAAAGTAGTCACCATGGTATCGTTGAAGGAATAGAGGACTGTTGAGCTTTTAGACATGATGTTTGTAGGTAATTGTAGTTGGTCATAATCATGGGAGGAGATAATATTGATGTTATCTCCTCCATCAATCTTCCCTCTTTTGACATGGGTTTGATTGATGTATACAGTAATGAAGATTAGGGGATCAAGATCCTTTAAATGGATAGAATGTATTTTGGTATTTTTGAAGGTGACAAGGTTGGAAGTTTGAAGGACACCAACAAATGTGGCTAGAGGTTCAGAGTCATTAAGTTATACCTAAATGGATTGTAAGGTTTATATGAGTGATTGGTGGTGATGGGAAGAAGTTAATATTAACTCATACAAGCTTATCTTTGTTGGAGTTTGGTGGAGTTGTTTGAGGATAGCTTTCTTGATTGATATTTCATATGGATTAGGATATGGAGGGTTAGATGGAGAGGCTCCTAAGATAGATAATTTGGGATTATTTGAAGATGGATACGGTTGGGTATTATTTCTTTGGAAATTTGAGGAGGGGTAAGTCCAAGGAATGGATGCCTCAGCCTTCCCTTTATCCTTCTGATGGGCCCAGGATCGGGTGACCATGTGAATAGTGTGGATAAGGGGGTTTTCTAGATTGGGTGGTTGCTTTGGTTCCTCCTCTTCATTATTAGGTAAGATTTAAGGTTGGATGGGTTGAGTTGGTGGTTGGTTTGGTGATGGGGATGAAGGAGGTTTTTCTAATAACATATCATCATTTTCACATAATAATAAGTGCTTGGAGAGCTTTATAGTTCTTGATGTCATGTCCTGGTGCCCTATGGTATGCACATATTAGGTTATCATTGAACCATTTTTTTTGAGGATGTGAAGGTTTAAAATTTTTGATAGGTTGGAAAGGCTTGATAGTTGGTAAGGTTATGGAAGAGGTTTTTAACAACCTTTAGAGAATGGTTGAGTATGACTCCACTAAAGGTGGTAGGGGTTTGGTGGTTTTTGGTTTAGGTGTCAAGGTAGAAGATTATTTGGAAGAAGGTTTTGAGATAGGTGCTTTTAATTTGGTATGTTTTCTTGATGGGTTTAGTTTAGGTAATACAGTTGATGGTCTAGAAGGAGAAGATGGTAAGGTAGGTAGCTTAGGTATTGTCAGTGTTGGTAGGAGAGATATTTTAGAAAGGAAATGTGACAGTGTAACTAGTAGAGGTGGTAGGGTTTTGGTATAAATAATGGGATTCATGCTCAAGGTAGAGGGATAAGGACCCAAGATGGAGGGCAAGGTTGAAGGAGGTAAAATTTGGGATTTTGGGTTCTTTTTTGGTTTTAATACCTTGGTTATTTTTGTTGGTTTTGAAAGAGGTTTAGATACTTTATTTGTTTTAAGTAGTTGAGGGTTGGTTAGTTTAGTAGAGGTTTTAGATGGTTGGGTGGAGGTTTTATAAGTGCTATGTTGGTTCACCAAAGAAGGTGTTAGGGGTTCTAGTTTAGTTTTCTTACCCTTATCTTGACTTATGGTAGAAGGTTTCATAATTATAGGTTCAGTGGATGAGGCTATCTTTTCTTGTGAGATAGACTTCAAAGAGGGAATGGATGGTTCTATAATAGGGGAGATATGTGTGGAATCTTCTATTAAAGGTTTGGGTATGGTTACTTCTTCTATTTGGGTGTTCAAAGGGGTAGAAGGTAACTCTACTTCTTTCATAGGCAGAGGGGAATTGGTGGGTTGATGAGTAGGTTCTTTATCATCGAGCGTGTCATGAACCATGTTGATGGTATGGGTGTTGGGAGAGAATTCAACATTATTTCTCTTATTTTTTGTGGGAGAATGGTTTGGAAAAGGTTATCTAAATATGTTAAGAGCTTGATTTGGTGGAGCATTTAGGTTATCTAATCTAAGCTCCCCCTTGTCAATCAGGGATTGGAGAAGATTATTAAAGGTGTTACATCTATTAATATCATGCCCTATGACCTAATGAAAGACAAAATGGTCATTCTCATATACTATCCTGGCATGGGGTGAGAAAGATCAAACTATTGATGTGGTTTAAGTGGTGGAAGTTGAATGATGTTGGCTTTTAACATTTTTTCCAAAATAGAAGCATATGGTTCTCTAAGTGGAGTTAATTACTTATGATTATTCCATGTTTGGTTTATTTGGTTTGAAGTATTTGAGGATTTATCAATTTGGTTCCTCGAGTTTAGTTGGTTGGTAGATGGTAAAGGTGTGGCTTTGAGGATAATAGCATTGGCGGTCACTTTTTTCTTGGTATTGCTATTGGTTAGGTTGTTGGGTTTGGATGAAGAGGGTTCATTGGGTTTGTAAGTTGAGTTTTTATTTTTTAACTTTAACTTACCTTATTTAATGGCTCTATTTTTTATTTTATGAGCCATGGTAAAATCTTTAACAAATGTCTAAAAACTTTGGACATGCAACATGGAGGAAATGTATTTTTCACATGCTCAAGCAAAAATCTCTATGAGTTCCAGTTGAGGTAAGGGGAAGGAAATTTGGTTTATTAATCTTATCCAATGAGAAAAAAAGTTGACAATAGACTCATCTTCATATTGTTAGATAGATTAGAGGTCGATGATGGAGACTTTCTTGGAGATATCGATTGAAAAGTATTCCAAGAAAGTTTGGGCCAATTGAGTGAAAGAGACAATATAATGCTTAGGCAAGGCACTATACCAATCTAAGGCTAGTCCTATTAGAGACATGGGGAATGTATAGAGAAGTAAGGAGTCATCATGGACAATTAGGTAACATGAATGCTAGAATGCCCTAAGATGCTATTAGGGGTCCTCCTTATTTTGGAACTTAGTAAATTTTGAGAGTTCCCATTAGGGAGGGTAGGCATGGATTGGGATATATGGATGGATGGGTTTGTTACATATTTTGTCATAGGAAATGAGGTTGATAGATCCTAAAAATAAATATTCAAGATTTTTAACTTTGTCGATTAACATCTTGACCAAGTCAGTTTGGGGTTAGGTTGGGGGAATGGTAGAATTGATAAACTGATAGGATGGTTAGAAAGAGGTAATATGGTGGTAAGAGGTTGATTCTTATTGAGGGGGTACTCTATAAGATCTTGTGGGTAATAATGAAGAGGTAGGGGGAGATATATGGCTTTGTGGGTTAGCCACATATTGATAAGAATTGGAATCTATTTGTTGGGGAATAGTTGTGGTTGGGGGAATGGATGTATGAGAGGATTGGCTTTGAGAGGTTACCCAAGTTTGGATAGGGGGAAGTTTTTGGGGTATCAAAAGAACCAAGTGTTGAAGAGGGGTGTTGGTTGGTTGGATAGCGGTAAGAGGGGAAGAGGAATGAGTGGTAGAAGTTTGACCTATGGTTGGTAGGGTATCAATGAGAAGGGGTACACTCACCTCCATGTGATATGAGTCAATCAGGGTTGAGGGTGCTTGAGTGGCAATTAGGAAATTCAATTGGGTTTGATTTGTTGGAGGGCCATGAGTTGAGGAATAAGCATGAGAAACAAAATTTCAAGTAGAGGTGACACACACCATGAGGTGATGCAACATGCCATAAGGTAGATTCAAGAGAGGGATGGAAGAGGTTGGGGTGCAAAGGGCCAAGGTGGTAAGGTAATGCTACAAGGACACCAAGTTATTATATAGATAGGTGGTGAAGTCAGCATCCCCTTCAGGGACCATCTAGGGTCTATTAGGTGAATGAGGCATATGAGGAGAATCATGGGGTATCACCTTGATGTCTGAGATGTACTCCATGGGTAAAGATGAGGAAGGAGGTGGGGGTAGGTTAGTTTGGTTTCTCACCTGTAGTCAAATTAAGACCATGTGAGAAACCAAAGAGAGGAAGTCAAACCTCAAACTTCAAACAAGAAGTAGTTGAAAAAAGAAAAGAAATCGAAAGAAATATACATTCTCTAGAGAATGTTAAACCCTGGAGTTTTAATTATCTCTTGTTGGCTTAAGCCTTAAATGAGTATGAATGGAATTAGCTTAAAAAGGTCCTAAACAAAGTTGTCTAAGTTTAGTTTTGGGATGTTTAGGAACTCAAGAGTCAATTTTGCACTGAACCAGGTATGTGGCTTGGTATTGGGGGCTTTCTTCCCACACTTCACAAATTTTAAGTTGAGATAGGCCGCTTAACCAAAATATACCATTTGTTTAAAGTTTATACTCTGCCAGAGAATGGAGTTAGTTAACCCCTTGGTGATTAAATCTGAGTATGAAAATTGGGTAAGGGTAAGTTTGTCACTTGGTGATGAAATCCAAGTCAGACCTTGTCTCAAGTATTATTTTGGTGTGTTGATTATGAAAGTGGTTTGGTTTGTGTGTGAAGAAGAAAAGTGAATCTATGTTTAATTTACCTATTTAATTAAATCTACGTGAGCTAATTAAGCAAGCAAACCATGAATTCACTTGATTTTAAACCAAAGGAAAATTTTATTTCTTTAAATGAGCATAGAATAATGTAAAGGTTTATTTTATTCCAAAGGAAATTTTAGATTCCAAATTGATGAGAATAGAAGAATGCAAGGATTTATTTTATGCCAAAAGAAATTTTGGATTTCAAATTTCATTTGATGAACATAAAATAACATAAAGATTTAATTTATGCCAAAGGAAATTTAAGATTTTAGATTTCATGAGCATAAAATAAAGGAGGAGAGAATGAAAATTCAAACTATGAAAAATTGGAAGAAAATGGCACCTAGATGATGCTAGGTACTACCAGGCATGCCAAAATGTTTCTATAATTTTTTGCTTTTTTCTTAGTTTTTTATGATAAAATATAGAAACATAAGATGAAGGGTGTGTACCTAGTAAACATGCACTCATTAATGAATAGACAAAGAGAGAACTCCTTTTTTTCATGGAAGGAATACCTGAAATAAGAGAACACTACCACAAGATTGTTGGTTAGACAAAGATGCAGGGTGTACCACCTAGCATATGCTAGATCCAAGAAGCTAAAGCTTCCTTGGATGGCTGTCAATCCACTCCCATAATATAAAATGAAGATGATAAAATAAAATAAATGTAATTGGATTTAAATTAAATGCTAAGTACAAAACTAAATGAAATACTTATTCAAAGAAAAATGACTAAATCTAGCACATGCTAAATCTAGTCAAGGCAAGGCCATAGTTTTGGGGTTTGGGTAAAATGGTGAGGGTAAAAAGGATTATTTTTTTGGGTTGGGTAAATGAACAAGGCTGAAAATATACAAAATTTTAAATGGATAGATGAGTCAAATTAGAGAACATGTCAAGTGTGTCAAAGAGGTGAAAGAGGTCAAGTGAGGAATATGGCAAAGAGGCAAAATAGGGTAAAGGGGTAAAAGGGTAAATGATAATATGAGGAAGGGATGATGAAAATAATGGTGAATTGAGTGAAAATTTTAATGGAAGGGAGGCCAAAAGGAAATAAATAAATAAATTGAAATAACAAAATGAAAGATTACCTCAATGTTTGTAGATGCTTATTGATGAAGATGGTTTGTTGAAGATTGTTGATGAAGATGTCTTGAGGCAATTTTGGCAGAGCTTCATTACTTTGAATTCTTTTCCTCCAATATGTGGAAGATTAATTACCTATTTCAAATTTATGAACACCTATAATAAAATTTGGTCAGCAATACTCTAACTTTTCAACCTCTCCTTTGGGTGAAGGAGAGGGGGGGTATTTGTAGTTTTTTTGTGAGGAAACATGTCAAAAGAGGGCATCTTGGAAGTATGGAACATTTTTCCCCAAGTTCAAGGATGGGGTTGGTGGAAGATTCCTATGTGGGTTTTTAAGTCTCCCTACCTTACATGCAATTCCAAGTTTAAAAAGAATTGTGTGCATGGTTTGAAAATGGGACCGAAGACTTTGTTACACCTTTATTTGTCCTCATTTATGACTTTTAAGAGTTCTCCCATGAAATATGGAACCATTTTTAAAGGGGGAATGGGTGAGTCAAGGTGAGGTGGGTGAATATTCCAATTTTATTTGATAAGTCTCTTATTGGGGCTAAGAAGTCCAAAATAGGGGCTCTTTGTCTCTCCCAAGGTGTCAAAGGGGCAGGTAAGTCAATTTTAAAGGTTATTTTCATGTGAAAATGTAAAACCAAATAAAATGACTTACCCTTGAGGATAAATTAGACCCATTTCAAGTGGTTACCCTTGTGATTCTTAAATTAGGTCATTAAGCATCTTGGAAAAAGGAGCTAAAGGTGGGGTACCAAGCCATGTCACTTTGCCACATCATTTTTCCATGTCATTTTTCATGTCATATGTCATGTCCCAAGATATGTCACATACCATGTCATTTTCCATGTCATATGCCATATCATCATGAATAGTGAAGGTGGGTCCTATAGTGAATAGTGATGGTTGTGAATAGTGATTTCAAAAACTATTTTTGAATGGTGTTTTCAAATAATAATTTTTGAATATAAATGGGTGGAATTGGGACTTTAGTTAAGTTAGGAGGGTGGCAGAAGGGGTTATGAAGGCTTTAGGAGGATTTCAGGTGGTCTTGAGGCATTCAAACACCTAGAACTACAATTGTGTAGTTTTCTAGTTTCTACATGTGGTTTTCACCTCACAAAAACTAAGGCATTATATGTTGAATAACCAATTCAAGCTAATAAAAAAAATTGACCCACTTAAATACATGCTATCTAAGTCAACCCTAACTAGAATAATGTCCAAATGGATAATGTTATTAAGTGAATTTAATATTGAGTATGTACATCAAAAGGCCATCAAGGGGCAAGTTATCATGGATTAATTAGCAGTGGCACCCATAGTATACATAAAACCATTAATCATGGCCTTCCTCAATGTATCTATATTAACAACTGAGGAATTACTTGGATGGAAATTATACTTTGATGTATCTTTTACCATGAATGTTGGGAGTAGGAATCCTTTTGATAAACCCAAAATATGACCTAATCCCTAAAGTTTCTTGAATCTCTTTCCCATACACCAACAACATTGTTGAATACAAGAAATTGATTGCTGGATTAAAAATTTCCCTCCAGTGGAAACTTTAGCATATTCAAATCTTTAGGGATTCCTAGTTAATTATAAAATAGGTGAATGAAGAGTTACAAACTAAATATGAGAAGTTAATTCCCTATAAATAAATGGTTGATCAATTGAAGCAACATTTTTAGTCTATAAATTTTTAAAAAGTTTATAGAGGAAGTAACAAAGTTACCAATGCAATGGCCACTATTGGATCTTTAATAGATATTCTAGAAGATGTACTCGAAGGAAATTTTATATTCAAATAATTATTATTGCCTGCTCATCAAGCATTGGCTCATTATCAAATTTGTGCCATACTTGATCCTAGTCAACCCTGGTATCATGACATTTATACCTACCTCCATGACAATATCCTATAACCAGACCTCAATCACCACTGGTGTAAAGCCTTCATCCAATGCACATATTGTTACACCATCCTTGATAGCATACTCTATTAATGAGCCTATGATGGGACCTTGTTAAGATGTCCAATATTAGAGGAGGATATTCTCACAATCAAGGATATCCATGATAGTATTTATGGAGGCCATGTTAGTGGGATGGCCCTGGACAAGAATTTACCCTAGACTAGATATTATTGACCAACCATGGATCATGATGCTTATTAGTTTGTACATAAATTTATATCCTTCCTGAAGCATAAGAATCTAATACATGCCCCAACATAATATTTTCAACCCATAATGAGCCCATGGCCAATTTTTATTTGGGGACTAGATCTTATTAGTAAGATTAATACTATGTCCTCAGATGGACATAAGTTCATTATCACATCCATAGATTATTTCACTAAATGGGTGGAAGCAATGTTGATTATATATATCATAGGTCTACAAATATCTAAGTTCATTTTGAATCAAATTATTTTTTTCTTTCAAATCCAAACTAAAATTATATTAGACAATAGAAAATCATTTAAAAATTAGGAATGTAATCGTTATCATATTGAGCAACATTTATCCACACCATACTATCCCTAGGGTAATGGATAAGCATAAGCAAACAATAAAATACTTATTAATATTCTTAAGAAAATAGTTAATGATGTTGGCATAAACTGACATCTTCAACTATATCCTACCCTTTGGTCCTATAGAACCAATATTCAAACACCTATTATGTCTACTCCGTACACTTTGGTATATAGAGCATAAACAATCTTGCTTGTTGAAATTAAGCTTCCATAATTATGAATATATTTGTAGGGCATGATCAAAAATAATTATTATAGATAGAAGCAGCTACAAGAGCTAGAGTTATTAGATGACAAGTGCCAAAATGATTTTAATCACCTAAGGGCATATCAAAATAAGCTTAAGGTCCAATATCGTAAGAAGATCCAATCTAGATAATTTAAATTTGGTGACCTAATCATAAAATAAAATTATAAAAGCACTAATGAATATCATGAAAATAATGGGGAATTTGAATCAAATTAGCTTTGGCCCTATGTTATTATTTCAAAATTTGGGTTAGGGGCATACAAATTGGACACTTTATATGGTGATGAGCTTGCTAAGCCCATGAAAATTATATACTTGAAATGGTTTTATATCTAAAGGGCTCAAAAATTGTCCATCTATAGGACCCTAAACTTGGGGGCATGTTCATTTATCATTACTTCACTTCCATAATTTTTATTCTTCTTCCATTTTCCCATCTTGTCTACTCAATTCCATCTGACCATGATCCTAATAGTGGGTATAAATATATGTGATTTTTCAAAATTAGGAGATATGAGTTTCCACAAATGGGGTATATTATTATTGAAAGTGCAGAGGGGACACCTATTGAAGTGTTATTTGGAACATCTATCCACTTTCCAAACCAATAGTTCCATTTTGACATCCTAATCCAAATCTCAATCAAATATTCCCAAAGAACTCTTCTTCTTATCATCCTTAATCACACCAAACTTTGTCCATCCCCATTCATTTCCTGTGTATACATCCATAGGTACCTACTAGCTTCATTACTAAAGAAGGGTCATAAAATATTTCTCCTCCAGGATGTATAACACATTTTGTACATAATTGAATCCTGAAATTTTACTCTAGATCCCAAGATTGTCATTATATCCAAGTTGATCCTTATCTCAATTATTGAAAATATTATTTGGAATCATTTAACATTCTTTGTTGTTTTGTTAATAACCCACTTGGCTAACAACCATTGTGAATAACCATTTAGCTATGTTCTTAAAAATCATTCCTCTTGTAAATACATTGTCTTCTCACACTTTATATATATTAGTCATGTCCTGATTAGGTCATATTTATATTTATCATACAATTTCAGGGTATTAAACCATCTTAAAAATAATCTTAATCATTTTTCCATTTTATTTAGACCATTTAGTTGTCTTTTTAAGTTATCATTTAAAAACTTTTTATTGAGTCATCTTGTTAATATTCAATGTGTACATTCAGTATTTTAATCCACATATAAATATTTTCATTAGGTTTTCTTATTAATATTTTGTCATGTAAATATTTTATTTTAATATCTCTTGTTAATTTTTCATAATCCATTTTGTCATTATACTGTTATTTTATCCTTTTAAGTGTTAGTTTTTAGTTTGTCATTTTATTACTGGGAATGAGGATGGATTTTAAATGACTACCCATTATGAAAATTTGGAAAGGTCATTAACAGAGTTACCTCTCCAATTCTTATGCACTCTAAATGAATGTGACCTCAACTATATTAATGGTGTAAGTACACTTATAATCAAAGTGAAATAGCAAAATTGGATTTCCTACATTTCTATTGGCTTTAAGCCTCAATGATCCATATCCATACCCTATAACATTCCACTACCCTATTTTCCTTCCCAACATACTAATTACAACCCCCATATCCATTTATCCATCTTATTGTCATATTTAATCACATTCACAATCATTATTCTCTATCCCCAAGTTGTTTTAATCATTTTCCAATATATGGTCTTCCATTCCCCCACTCCTTGTCTAATATCTCGAGTCAAAACTACATCAACCTGAGGTCCCTTTAGACTATACAAGTAGTACTTGGCCACTTTTGAGTGCCCAAGGATAGATCAGCCACTAATAATAACCAATCCATATGTCATCCCCTTCAAGTCACTCAAATATATTAAAATGTGTTGATATATGATCATCATATCAAATCTTTTTATTATCACCAATCATTTTTTGTATATCCTTTATCGGCCTATAGTTGTCCCTTGCATGCATATTTTCCTAGGAAATGTCACCGTCTTTTTCCCTATTTAATCTATCCATTTCCTATACATATTTCATCATCTCGATAATCTTCATCTTCTCACATAAACCCACTCACCTTTCTCCTCAGCATTGGTCTTTTGATAAGGACTCATCCTATGAGGATAATCATTATTGTTTAAGTGTATTCTCCCTTTGGATTGGTCTTACCCCTATAACCTTATCCCCTTGCATTTCCTATTAGGGCATATTATTATAGCTCAACAATCATTGAGGGCATCCCAAACCCTCATTGGATTGATTTTATACCTACCCCATGGATCTCTTTTTGAGTGGCCATCCATATTGTACCTCCCTGCATGTCCCCTTGAGGGGGAATCATGCAACCTCATTTTAATAACCTATCCTCACAATGGTTCTTATTTGAAAGGACATTATTCCCCATTTCATCACTTACAATTCCCTTTTAAAGGGGCAAAATTTATACATCTAAATTTTCTCACCCTAATTATTCATACTAGTCCCTCTAATTTATCCCATAGCCATAATCCTAACTAATTAATTAAATCTCATTCCCTATTAAATATTTCCTAAATATTATAAATGTTTCTACACCCCTATGACATATTAATCCCCTCATTATCCCACTAATACCCCATCTAACCTGTAATCTCACCTCATTAATTAGCCACTATCCCCACTTTCCAATTAAAAATTCAAGTATATTCCAACTACCCTCCTAGCCAAACTATCCCTAGTCTTTCCTACACCCCTATAATCCTTAAACCACCCTAAACCCCTAACTAATCCCTATTATTTTTTAATCTAATCTGTAAGAATCTAGATCTAGAGACTTTTGTAACTTTTTAGAATTCTCTAAACTAGATAATTTTAAATGAATTAAAAATTCATCTAAATCATCCTCCATCAAATTATAAATTATACATGCTTCAAGCATGGTTAAATTAATTATAAATCTCATAATACATTATTAAATCCATATACCAATTTTCCTAAGCACTCATACCCTCTTGCATCTAATCTAGCATCCAAAAAATCCATTATATCCATCTTGAATCCATTATCAAGCAATCCAACAAGTGAATCCAAAAGTATTAAAGAATCAATTGGAAGATCTTGGATGGAAGCCATTAGGAGAAAGGTGATGGTAATAATTCATTTCTAATTATTTATTGTTCCCATATTTCTCTCTCTTTTATGTTATTTTAGTTTTGGGTTAACGTTACTATTTTTAGTATTTTCAAACCATAGCTCAAAAATACAAGAATACACTTAGTATACATTTTTTTACCTAAACCTACTTCATCCATCCCTAATAGTGTACCTATGGAAACTTAAAATAATAAATTTCATCCATTAAATTAAAATTTGAAGGATATTAACATGCCTTCCTAAAATTTATCTCCTTAATCCATGTTGTGGGTTCCTTATAAAATAAATCATCACCTAACCATAAAAATCAAATCATGCCATGTTTGGGTCGATTCTAATGCTATATATAGAAACGAAATTGTTCACAACATTCTAAGTTCACCATTATCGCAAAACTTCCTCATGCCTATAGTTCATATGTTTGATGTAAATAGTGGTCCTTATCTATATCTTAGAGATTTCAAGGTTTCTATGGATAGATATGATAGTAGTTAGATTTTACTAAGTGTTTCCAAACAATCAATTGGAAAAGCTTTGGATTGGTTTCACTCTTTGAATTTTGGTTATTTACACTCTTATCTTGAGTCATAAGAGATATTTTTAATATGATTCATTCAAAAAAAGGAGATAATAATAAAAAATGAACTTTACCTTCTTTTTATCAAGGAAAACCAGAGCTAATTTGTGATTTCATTTTACAGTTCAAGGCTTGTATGCACCAATTGATATATTAACCAACATATTTGGAGACACAATAAATATTTTATAGAGGCTTCATCTATCCTCTCAAAGTAAATCTGATTTATGACACTTGTCATTCATATAAATCTCTTTATTCAAAGACTATATCACTAGAAGAGAAGTTGACACCTAATCCAAATCCAAAGAAGGGGCATGCATACATTAATCTAAAAAAGAAGTTATACACAAA
Source organism: Torreya grandis (assembly GCA_037957365.1). NCBI lineage: Eukaryota > Viridiplantae > Streptophyta > Pinopsida > Cupressales > Taxaceae > Torreya > Torreya grandis. The sequence continues at coordinate 3,093,155 of JARHVA010000984.1, read as the reverse complement.
AAAATTAAGGAAAACATCACACTTCCTAAGATATATATCCCAATAAAATGAAGCCAAGTCAAGGTCTTAAATAAAAGGAAATAATAAGTTTATAAATAATTAGTAAAAGTGAATAAACCCACTTTCAATAAATAATAACCACTCAAATTTGATAGTTTCATAGGTTGATCATATGATATTATACATACATTATTGGATAAAAATATAATAAATTTACCTCCTAACTATTTATCAACCTCCTCACCATCTCTATGAAATCAAAGGTAAACCATTTTGCATTTATAATGGTATTAATGGACATTGGGGTAATGATTGTTATGATTTATGATAAAATATTACATAACTTGTAGATAGAGAGGTTATTACATTTAAAGTTTTTGAAACTAAATCAACAAGACTCTTTTCTCCATATACTTCTACAACTCATTTGACAAAGACCCATATATACTAGGTCATTCCTGAAAAGGAACCAATGATTCATTAGATTTATACAAATGATGTTTCTATGAGAATATAATTTTCTAGTTCACATTCTACTACAAATGATATATCCTAAGGTGTTACCATTATGAAACCAATGGTCATTCAAGATCTAACTAGAAAAAAACCTAGATAAGTAACAGTTGTAAAGGATAAGGCACAATATAATGTGAGCACAATTACAATTCCTTATAAAAATTATGGATACCAAAAATGAATCAAGAATATATAAATTAAAGGAAAGTGAAGCAATCAATATCTCACAACAACAACAAATAGAAATCCATTAAATTTATTCCAAAATGGATTAGCAATCAAATTCACAAGATTAAAATAACTCCTCATTAACCAATGTGTGGGGATATCATTATTGAGTATCAAGGATAACATACAATACTATTGATTACTCTCATTGAATATGGAATTAATTGATCGACCACATCTATTCTAAGATAGTACATAAACAAAAATTAAAATAAGGAAATATAAGTTAACCATTACATTTATAAAAACATGTAATTAACATTAGTTATATGTGAAAATCAAAAATAATATGAGATAATAATAGCAAAACTCATCATGTATAATCTAGGGAAAATTTGAGTGGTTATTTATAGCCAATTGATTATAAGTAAGTTTTTTTTATTTTGAAAGTGGTTAATTATGAAAAAATATACATAGGTCAAATCTCCAAAATTTTATATAATTTCATAGTTTGGGACACAAATTTGCCTTATAGATTATACTCAATCCTATTTTCAGACACATATTCACCAGAATTACTATACATGTATGTGTTTGATTCACCAAAAAATTATATGAGACATGTATAGGTTAGTTTGGAATCACCATGTGTGTGTGTGTGTGTGTGTGTGTGTGTGAGAGAGAGAGAGAGAGAGAGAGAGAGAGAGAGTATAAATAAATAATAAGTACCACCTATGACACAATAAGCTTATATGAAAATGTTTTGAATATTCTTTTACACCACATGTTCTTCCTTCTATATGGTTTTAATAACTAAAAAACTTAATAATAAATAATTTTCAAACCTAATGTTTATTTTATTTATAGCATTGAATGTGGTGTAGGTGGAATTAAAGCTATAGGGATTGAGGTTTAGATTTTTCCCAAATTTTTAGTGAATTGGCACTAGCATATTAAGGGTCCCCAAGGCAAAATTCAATGTTGGTCCAACACGTCACCTACAGGATTAATATAATTTTCTCGACACATTACCCATAGGATTAATGGAAGTTGATTAAATATATATGTGACAAGTTTTCATTTTTTCTTATCATTAATGCAAGATCTTGGTAGAAGTGAAGCTCTGGTAGTAGAAAATTAAACTCTAGTACTTAGAAGCAAAGATTTGGTAGTCGAGGTTAGAAATGAAGGTGTAGACAAATTCTATGTTGGTTTTCTTGTGATGGAAAGGTATGGACTTGCATTTTTTTAGTTTTAACGATTGAGAGAAGTTGTTTACATGCACAGTCATTTGTATTGAAATAAATAAATATAATAATATGTTCCCTAAAAAATATTTGTTTAAAAATATTTACTAAAAACATTGTGCATGTTGATTTTCTTATAAATTTTATGTATATCTAAAAATATTTTCCTTAAACTCAAATTTTCCTAACACATGCATGTTCCTAACACATCTTATGAACTAAGAAGTGAAGATGTTCTCCCTAATACACCCCATTTATCTCTAAAATTTATCATTGTACTCCATCTTATTAATGGTTATAAAACACAAAGACTTAAGCCTTGAATATAAATAACAAATGAATGTGATGAAATTTAAATTACTTATCTCTCTCTAAAATAACAAATGATGTGATGAAATTGAAATTCTTTCTCTCTCTAGAAATGGTAAAAGAATTTGAAGAATGTGAAATTTCTTCTCTCTCTTGAAATGGCAAAAGAATGTGAAAAATGTGAAAATATTTCTCTATAAAAATGGAAAAATAAATTTAAATCCCATATATCTCTCAAGTAACAATAAATGATATAAACACATGATGATTATTTATCTTTTCTTGAAAGATAATGTCAAAATATCTCTCAAAATGAACATTTTATTGAGACCAAATGTGATGAGATTTAATAATATGCAATGATACAACTTTAGAACATGAATCTATTAAAGATGATGTTACACATGAGTCTCATTATCTTTCTTAACCCATGCTTAGTGTATGCACCTAAATCTGCTCACCCTAATTATTCATACTAATCTCGCTAACTTATCTCATAGCTATAATTCTAACCAATTAATTAAATTTCATTCCCTATTAAATATTTCCTACATCCTAAAAACCTTTATGTACCCCCATGACATATTAATCCCATAATTATCCAACTAACATTCCATCTAACCACTAATTTCACCTTATTAATTAGCCACTAGCCCCACTTGCTAATTAAAAATTCAAATATATTCCATCTACCCCCTAGTCAAACTATCCTTAGCCTTTCCCACACCCCTATAAGCCTTAAACATCCCTAAACCCCTAAATAAACCCTATTATTCCTTAATATAATATATAAACCTCTAGATCTAGAGACTTCCCTAACTTTCTATAATTCTCTAAACTAAAGAATTCTAAATGAATTAAAAATTCATCTAAAACATTCTCCATCAACCTATAAATATCCATGCTTAGAGAATGGTTAAATTAATTAGAAAGATCATAATCCATTATTGCATCCACATACCAGCTATCCTAATCACTCATACCCTCTTACATCTACTCTAGTTGTTTCACTAAAATTTTGCTTATTCCTTAGGAAGAAAGAGTAAAACTTGAAAGAAGGGTGAGGTTAGTAGAGCATGATATGTTGTGCATGAATTAATCTAGATTGTTAATAGGTACTCCTCTTTTTCTAGGGAGGAATGACCCATAGGTAAGAAAGCACTAAATAAATGGTTGATTAGTTGGGTATTAGGGTGGATTGCCTAGCACGAGCTAGATCTAAGAAGCACAAGCTTCCTTGGAGGCTATCAATCTATAATTAGATACAAGAAAATAAATAAATAAAAGATAAAATATAAATAAAATGAAAGATAAATTACTTGCATAAATGATAAAAGATACTAGGATTAAATACAAGAGGTGCTTGAAAAGAGAATAATTTTACTAATTATAGAAATAAACTATTATATATTAATGCTAAATAAATAAAATGTGGTTTAAAAAATAGGTTAATGTTTTGTGATCAAGAAGAAAGTTAGAAATTTATATTTGGTTAGGGTTTGATAGGTAGAATTGGGTTACTATTGGAAACTAACACATAGTGATCATCAGTGATTGGGTAAGATGAGCAGCGATTAGGTGACCATCATAAGTTAGGAGAAGACTATCAGTGGTTAGGTGACCATCGATGGTTACTATCAGATTTGGATTAGGTGAAAATAATTTTGATTAGGAAGGCTGGAGAGAATTTCTGGAGGGTGGGTTAGAAAAAAAATAATGAAACTAATTACTAAAAATAGATATTTACTAAAATCAAATACTTATCTTTAATGTTGGTTTGAAAATAATTGAGGTGGGTGGATGAAAAAAATTTTATGGATATTAGAGTAATTCTAGTAGAGTGATGATGCCTTGGATGTTAACTAATGAGAAACAACACTTTTGTTCTTTGTCATGGTTGCTTATTCACTAGAAGTCTTCCTAGATTCACTAGGAGTGAGAAGAATGCTTGCACAAGAAACTTTGATGCACAAGACTCTGATGATTACTAATTTATCCTCCCTTTCACCTCTTCCTCTTCTCTTTATATAGGAAAAATGGAGTGGTGAAATAAGAGTTTCAACAATAAGTTTAACAAGTTGTCTAATTTTAGCATTAACATGCATTGATTATGCACACGGATCAAATAGCTTAAAATAAAAAAGTTTTAGTTAAGTGACAGTTAACCCTTGAGGTTATTAAAGGTTAACCATTGATGATCAAGGCTAACCATCATTAATTATCAGTTGATTATCGATGATCAAGAGGACAAAGGTAAAATGACTAAACTTAGCCATTGTGACTTAGGATTGGTGGTTGAAAAGTTGTAGAATAGTACCAAGGGGGTCCGGGGGTGATTTGAGGGTTAGTGCAACATCTAGAACCATAGTGTATGGTTTTCTAGTGTCTATATTTTTCCCCTTTTTTATGCAGTTTGTATCAATAAGATATAAAACAAAAAATAGATGGTGGGTCAAAGGTTCAGCTACCCCAAATATGGGAGGAGGTGTTCCCCATCAAACTAGGAATCGATGAGGTAAAAACAATTTGGTTGCAAGTTTGAAAAATGGTTAAGTGGGTGATATCATTAGTTAGAGTGAGAATCATGGTTCAAATATGTGCATAAATGTGACTAAGTATGATAGCATAGATCATGCATAGATTAGACTACCATAGTGGAAGTAGTTGGGTAAAAACATGGGTTGACTCTAGAAAGACAAGTGATAAGTGGACCTAGTGATCACATTTAGGCATGGTGGTTAGGTTGTACTCATAAATGCAAGTATATTAGGAAAATTTAGTGTATTCATAGGTATCCAAGGTAATAAGTTCTCTTGGGAAGACATAAATGGGTCTATGAATAAAATTAGCACCAGTTTAAGTATTATAGTATGGTAATGTATTCATTATGATCAAAATGACCAAAGCAAGTTTGTCTCAAAACATGTAAAAATTTGGGCCTAAATATCCTATGTCATGTGAATTGGTTAGTTTATTATTAGGTAGAGAAGGTGATATCCAATGTTTTAATGGTTCAAGTAAGGTTGTTTAAAATATTTTGAGTGTGGGTTGTAATGATAGGGTAGAGTGGGGATAAAAAACCTAAGGGGGGTCAACCGTTGATGGTCAAGGTTAATCATCAGTAGTCACCAAGTTACTGTCAATAATCATACTTTTACCCTAAAAAGGTGATGGTAAAAGGTCTATCAAGGGTTTCTATTTGCTCATTTGTGCATTTACAACCTATGATGATTTGAAGCTGCTTTGAACAAAGAGAAATAGTGGTGGTTGGTTTGTGATCTTTTGGTTGTTGGGTGAGTGGTTATGTTGACTGAGGTTAATCAAGGTGGATTGAGGATGTAGAGGGGTCGAAGCAGAGCATAGGGCCAAGTGGTGATAGTTTTGATGGCACTTCCATGTTGGCAGTCAAATAATGAGGTAGGTCTAGTCATTGAATTGATATTTTAGATTTGAAGTTACAAGTGTTTCATTGTTTGGTTGAATTTTATGTTGTTTGTGTAGACCTAAGGTTAGGGTTAGCATTTGTTTTATTGTTCATGAGAATCAGCTAATAAATTGAATAGTGGGTGGGTAGAATTGTGTTTTGAATGATGGAAAAAGGTAGCTAGTATAGGTAAGTGAAGAAGTGTTAGTGTTTTTGGTTATTTATAGGTAGTTTTTCCAAGCCCTAGGGCATGAGAATCATTGATGATCACTACATATTGGCCATCGGTGGTCACTATCAAATGATAATGGTTGATAGGTAACCATCAGATGGTCATTATATACATTATCAATAGTCAACCACCTGACCATCAGTGATTGATAGTTGATTAGTGATGGTTCCAAAAGTAACCATCATCAATTGACCCTTGACCATCAGTGGTTATGAAAAGGTTTAGAAATAGGGTAAAGTTATGGTAGAAGGTAATGGTTAAGTGTATGGGTTAATATTTTAGGTTAAAGGTAGGATTGTTATATGGGGTGAAGTTGGGGTAGAAAGTTTAATAAGTAGGATTTGGTTTAAGATGAGTCTTAGATTGAGATTAGATTAGGTGGATGTAGGAGGTAGAGGTAATAGGTAGAATTTCTAGGTGATGTTTGATGGACTATGTAAACTATTATACCAGTATATCCTTACAATCAAGGGAGTAGTTGTAGATGCATGATCGAGTGCCCTAAATACTTGATGAGGTATGTCAAAGTATGACTGATGTATTTTGGGATCACATGATAGATGTGGGCCTCGAAGGCATGAGGTACTATTAGCATGTGCCTTGAGATGTAACTATGTTAGTGGCACTCATCTAGAGATGGGATCCTACCACCAACATATTCTTACTTTTGACTAGTGAGATCATTATTCTACTAGAGGACATCCACCAGATAGTATAGCTACCAATACAGGGTGAACTGATATACCATATTAGCAGTGATGAGTGGGATGGGTATATAGATCATTTATATAGAGAGGACCTTGTGCTTGTGAGATGGAATTTAGGAGGATTTCAATACACACTATTGTATCACCAACATAAGGACATTAGGTGGCTATTTATGATGATGATAGCTATTACATATTACACACTATTAGATTCAAGTAGTGGGATATATCCATACTTTTTGATGGGGGTGTTTGTTGATATGTGGTTGGCTCATATAGTATTTTCTTGGGTACCTATATTATTAGTTTAGATCTATCAAGAGTTGTGGGGATATAGTGCCCATAGGAGATATGGGATTAGTGTTGGTTTCATGTTATATTGTTAGGATTATGAGCACATTAGGGTACTTTGATTAGGGGGACTACCATGTCATGGTTTTATTTAGATGGATTTTAGAGTTAGTTACATGTGATGGAGAGGTGATTACATGCTCATCAAACTAGAGGGAAGATCCTAAGACCTATATTGATATAGAGATCGATTAGAGTCACTGGTTGAGGGTGAGGTAGTTTTTCACCCATATTTTGGATTTTTAACATGGGTAAGCTATGCCAGACATAATTTATCATTATAGAGCTATAGGTGGGTGTTTGGGAGGTGAGACCATGAGGTGGAGCTCATTCCTTTTGATAGGGTGAGGAGATAGTTTGTGCTTGTCTAAGATATTTCAAGAGATTTTTTTAGATATAGGAGGGAGGATTCAAAGTTCTCATTTCCTACTCTAGATCTAGAGGACATGTTCATTGATCATGAGGAGTTACTGGTGAGGGCTAATGTTGATGATATGGGTATCACTAATGACTACCTTACATGGTTTTTGGCACACTATAATGTGGCCATTTTTGGATATGATGATGTGCAATAGTACATTGATGTGGATATAAAGGTGGGGGTGGGGATTAGAGAGGTGAGCATACCCCAAATAGATAGGCACTAATTATTGAGAGGGACCAAGCACAAGCAGTACTATCTATAGCATAGGCATCCTTAGTAGTAGTGACCCAAGAGAGGGATGTAGCATAAGGTCAAGTGAAAACTCTTACTACAGAGAGGGATTAGGCTAGAGCTCAGCTAGCCATGGTTACATATAAGAGAGATTCTCTTAGACAGGTAAGAGTGTGAGTACTAGCACCTATAGTACCATTAACAACTATATTCATGGTGATATATGTAGTGAAAATTGAGGAGTTGAGGTATTATGAGGCCTTAATTTTCACACATATTCTAGATGAGCCCAGATGGGGTGAGTACAGAGTAGGGATCACTAGAGGATCTAGTAGTGTGATACCAGGTCAGTGGGTTACATCTACAAGTGGACAAGTAGGCCTAGGATGTGGGTAGCCTCTAGGAGGTAGTGGTACTCTAGGTGTTTATACTCATATGAGACCATGTATTTTTATGTATTTTATGATTTTGATCCTACCCTACAAGTTGATGTAGTGAGATGTGTATACCCTACTAAGAGATATGTATTATTATGATTGTTTATAATTTCATGATAGATAGATGTGATAATGGTTTATGGTTTGTGTTGATAGTTATGGATGTGATGTTATGATGATTATGATGTTATGGTTTATGTGTACTCACATAGCTAGGCATGTGATAATGTAGCTATTTAATGTATGCTCATGATGATATTTAATATTGATGGACATTTTTTATGATATTATGATGATGATTATGATGTGGTTATGGTTTATGGATGACCATGTTTATGATGTATGCTCATGATGATATTCGATATTGATGGATGTTGTTTATGTGATGATGATTAGCATGTTATGTTTTGATGGGCATGGCTATGATGTTTGTGATTATTGTCATGGTTATAGATGACTATGTTCATGTTGTGGCTAAGGTTATGATATTATGATGTTGATATGATTATGTTTATGATGATTATGCATGTGCTTTAAATTAATGAGTTTAGGCTTCCTTAGCTAAATTAGGCATGTGGTGGATAACATATGTGAATGACTCATTCATTTTTTATGTATGATTAAATTTTGGTAGCTATGATAAATGGTTAGATGATGTGAGTGATCACTAGATGATGTTTGATGTATGAGATGGTTAATTCATTAAAATGTTAATAGTTAATTATTTTTAATGAATTGCATTTGTTTAGATGAAGGTGAAGTAATATTAAAACACAAAGAGTAAGTTAGATAATGAAACTAAATGTGAGAAAAGATAAGACAATCAAAATACAAGCATATTAATGAATGTATCACCAAGTAGGTATGAGAGAAATATGATTCTTCTTCATTGGCAAGGATTGAGATAAACTTAAGTTAGATCAGCTTATGAACATAAGCCATTCGAATACTTCGCATTAGCATTCATTAGTTGGTTAAAAAGTTTCTTGAGCACCGAGTGTCAATTACGCTCAAAAATTCCTTGCTTATAAAGGATATAAAGGGCATATGAATGATAATGGAACCTTCTTGGGAGACTATAATGCCTCTTCTATAGGTTAACAAAGAGCCAATATAAATAATTCCATGTCATATAAGGTGTATACTGATCAATGTGATAAGTATACTTATGAAAGTCAATTATGGCTTCCAAAATTATATGTGTTGTTTATGATTTTGATATAGGGTATTTTGATATTTTTCTATTATTTAGAGGGATTGGGGAAGCTGATCGATGTAGGAAGCTTCCAAGAAATTTATATCCTTCAATAAATGTTTTACTTATCCATCTTTCAAATAAGTGGTCTAATTTTGTGAGATTTATTTAAGGCTTTTGATAGTTTTCCTTCAAGGGAGTAGTCTACCTTACATTGAGCAATTTTGATTGGTTTTGGTAGTTTTCCTTCAAGGAATTAGTCTAAAAATGCTTGGATAACCCATAGGATATATGAAATTTTTCTTTTTTTTTTTATTTTTTTTCTATTGACATGGATTTGCTTATATAGGCTCAAAAAGTTCACCTTCATGAAGGAAAAACTAGAGCACAAGAAGTTGATGAGGGGTAAAGGAAGTTTAAGTGACAATGACTATGAGAATCTATCCTACAAAGGGATGGAAAGTACCATGAAAACCATGCCATGGATAGAGTGATGGTACTCATGTTCAAGATTAGGCAAAGGCTGTAATGAATAATCATATAATTCAGATTTAATTAGTTGTCCTTAAAGTAAGGAGATGAATGTTGGTGAAAACAAGGGATGAGCTTAAGGTAGGCAAAAGTTGTGTTCAATCCTATTTAACAAAATAAAGGATGTAGATGTGAAGCATTGAGGGGCTTAGGTTCTAGTGTCCCTTCAAGAGAGGATAACAAGTAAGCTTTTGATCCATACTTGTGCATTATGATATAAGATCCAAACCAATTGAAAGCAAACTTACCCTGCTTGCTTTTCTCCATATTGGTGACACATTGATTTTATTTTAAGATGAGATCTTTGATATTTAATTATTGCACTTTGAGGTATTTTTCATAAGTGCACTTGATGAATTCTTGATAGATATGAAGATGGGTAAGTGCATCTCAATGACATTTGTTAAGTAACTCAAGTTGGGCCAAATGTTCTTGATGATAATTGCTCTTAGATATGAGATCTTGTATGGAAATGCAAAGAGATGTAATTTGGTCTTCTAAAGGCAAGATAGCCTCTAATCCAAACACAAGAGACAAAGGGGTAGCACCTATATGGTTTTGAATACTACTATGATATGTTCATAAGGTGAAGGGGATGTGTAGGTGCCAATCATGACTAGATGAATTAACCATTTTAGTTAGCATATTGTTGAGAGTTTGGTTAGAGGATTTGGCCTATCTATTTTCTTATGGACAATAAGGTGATGATAAACTTAAATTGATACCAAATTCATCACAAAGACCTTGGACTTATTTATTCTTAAAATATTTACCATTATTGATGATAATTTTATGAGGAACATTAAAATGATAGATAATGTGATGGTTGATAAAATTGATAATATGTTTGGCTTTGGTTGAGATGAGAGGAATAGAATCTACCCATTTGGTGAAATATTATATCATATTAATGATAAAATTATGTTGCCTTAAAGAATGGGGGTTAATTTCACCAATAAGATCCAGACCCCATTATAAGAAGGGCCAAAAATATTTGGATACTTAAAGACTATGGCTAGGTACGTGATGTAAATTGGAATGTTGTTAACATTTAACAAACTTCTTCACATAATAATAACAATCTTGGTTATGTGTGGTCCAATAATAGCCAAGGTGAATGATGCATTTAGCGATGGCTAGGCCACTAAAGTGTCCCCCACAGATCCCATCATGCATTTCCCTAATAGCATAAGAGGCCTTATGACTATGTAAGTAATGGAAAATAAATCCATATAAGCCATGATTGTACAGGATTCCCCCTAATATTGTGTAATGATAGGTACCCTGAATGAATGCCCTTTAGTCATTTCTAGAGAGATTGAAAAGGAGGATGGAAAGGTTGAGATAGTCAAAGATCTGCTTATACCATAGGTCAGGGTGAGTTTCCTCCACATTGAATATGGTAATAGAGTCTAATTTGATATATTAAGGCTTATTAAGATGATAGATAATGATAGATATCTTGGAATTAGAAGGTGTAGATGGGATCTGGAAAGTGAGAGAAGCCATCGTATCGATAAATTTTTTCATTGATCATGGAGTGGCTTGGAAGTGGTAGTATTCAAATTATGCTAAGAATACATCAACTAGATATTTTTACTATTAAAATAAATCATTCTTACATTGTTAAGAGCCATTGATTTAGTTTACCACAAGTTGGGAGTCACCAAATATGCTGATTATTTTGACTCTCAAGGCTAAATCAATTTGGATACCTATCACTAGGGCTTCATACTCAGCCATATTATTAGTACAATCAAAGTCAATTTTGAAGAATAAAGGAAGAGGTTTAATATCAAGGTAAATAAGGATGATACTGGCTCCCCCATAATATTGACATTTTGATTCATCAACTAACATCATCATTTGATAGGTGATGTCCTCTTGAGAAAGTGTCATGATGGATTCATCAGTAAACTCAAGAGGAGGAGGTTGGTTATCTGCTAAGGGTGCTTTAGTTAATTGGTTAGTGATGACTTTCCCTTTTATTAACTTATGATGGAGTAACTCAATATCAAACCCAGCTAAGAGCATGATCCACTTAGCCATACGCTAGATTTGGTATGGCTTAGAATGTATATACTTGAGTGGGTTGGTATTGGTTATGACATAGGTCTTGTGGTTGAGAAGGTAATGATGAAGTTTGGTGGCAAAAAAGACCAAGGAAAGATAATTTTTTTTGGGATAAGTATATTGAGTCTCATACTCTATAAGCGTACATCTTATGTATTAAATAGCTTGTTCTTTATGTTTCTCATCTTGATGGGTCAGCATTGCCCCTAAGGAGTGGTTGGTGATGCAAACATAAAGATAAAAAATTTGATCTTCCTTAGGAGGAATGAGGACTGGTGGAGATATAAAGTACTCTTTAAGTGAATCAAAGTCCTTTTGATAGTTTGTATTCCACTTAAAAGATACATCCTTCTTTAGAAGGTGGTGAAAAGGTTGGCATCGATCTGAGAGCTGAGAGATAAAGTGATAAATGGATTGGAGCTTCCCCTACAAGCTATGGAGTTGTTTGAGGTGGGTGGGAGGAGGCATGTCAAGGATTACTTTGATTTTGGTAGGATATACTTCAATTCCCTGAAGGGAGATGATAAATCCAATGAGTTTTCTTGATAAGACCCCAAAAATAAATTTCTTGGGGTTCAGGTGGATATGGTAATAGACGAGTCATTTGATGATAATCTTAAAAATGTCCAAATGATCTTTATGACATTTGGATTTTCCAAGAAGGTCATCAACATAATCTTATACAATTTTTTGAATAATGTCATGGAAGATATATGTCAAAGCACATGGGTAGGTTGCACGAGTGTTCTTCAGGAGAAATGGCATGAACTTATAGCAAAACTTTCCCCATGGGGTGATAAAGGTGGTTTTATGTTTATATTCAAGGTCAATTAAGATCTGAGTATAAGCTGAGAATACATCCATAAGAGATAGCATCTTATGGCCCGTTATAATATCAACAAGCTGGTAAATGCTTAGCAAAATAAAGTCATCTTTTAGGAAATCAAGGTTAAGGTCATGAAAGTATACAAAAATGTGAAGTCCCCCTCTGTCTTTGGTGATAGGGATGACATTCAAGACCCATTAGGGATAATTAATAGGTTTAATGAAATTTATGGATAGGAGACATTAAAGTTATTCTTTGATGAGAAAGATTATGTGAAGGTGCATCCAATGAAGTTTTTACCTTACTAGCTTGGCATCATGGTTGGTGACTATATTATGGATGGTGATGGAAGGGTTGATTCTTGGCATGTCACTAAAAGACTAAGCAAATGATATGTTATGATCTTACAAAAATGAGGGTAAATATTAGAGATCCTTAGAATTTATTGATTATCCAATTTTGACAATGCATGGGTTATCCAAACTACCCAAGTTGATATCGATGGTGGATTTATTCAACATGGTTAAAGTTTCAAGAGGAAGGGACTTATGGACAGAAGAATCTTCTACACCAAGATAGGCAATAATGGAACCATCATCTTGATACCGAATGGTATTAATGGTAGGATAATCATCCCCTATCATCTCAAGATGAGTCATAGGAATGGTTATGGTCTTCCCATCCTTTTGATAAGCCAAGGTTCCAAGGTTGATCATATTGATGAAAAAAAAGTTAGGGGGAATGGTAGAAAAATCTTTAGGTTTTGATGGTGAAAGGATCGATGAGGATGGGACTTCCTCATCAATGATGGTAATTGGGGATGAATTGGTTGGATCTTTAGGTGGAGTGAATCCAAGATCAAATCTCTCACAAGGATTTTGGGTTTTACATGGAAACACCTCATACGGTTTGTGCTTGTAATGTTTGAGACCAAATCCCTTCCAAGCACACCTATGGAGGTATGTCTTTATTAACTTTGATTTATCTATATAAGAGAAATCAAAGGTGAATGGTTGAGGAGTATAGGAGGTAGAGGAGGTGGAAAGTGGTTGGTCAAGTCCCCCATAGATGAAATTGGTTTGTTAAGTTGAGGGATTAAAAGGAACAACAGCTCCAATGTTAGGTTCATAACTAGATTTTTGGTCAATATTCCCATACTCTTAGGGAGTAGGGAAGGAATCCAAGGCTAAGAGGTGATACTCCCCCAATGAAATATTTTGGAAGGTTGTTTCTAAAGGGTCTATTATTGGGATTTAGGTGGAAGATATGGATGAATTGGTAGATGCTTCATTGGTATAATAAGATGGGGTTTTGTCTTTTGTTAATGAAGTATTATTAGATTAAGGAAAGAGAATATTATTGGATCAATATATCATATTTCATGATGTAAAAAAACTTCGGTCAGCTTGTATGGTAACAACATGACCTTTGTGTTCAAAATTGATACATCGGTGCAGGGTAGATGGTACATAGTGTATGGAATGAATCTAATGGCATCCCAAAAAAACATTGTACTAGAACTCACATTCTACTATGTAGAATAAATCAAGAATCATACAGGGTCTTAGATAAATGTGAAGGACAACAATGCTTAAAGTTGTGACCATGGTGTCATTGAATGATTAGAGCACCACTAAAGTTTTTGACATAATATCATTTAGTAAGTTGAGTTGGTCATATGCATGGGAGGAGATAATGTTGATGTTAGCTCCTCCATCAATCATAACCCTCTTAATGTGGGTTTGTTTGGTTGATGTGCATTAATGAAGAGGGGAAGATCTAGATCATCCAGGTGGATGGAGGGTATTTTTGAATCCTTTAATGGTAACAAGGTTAGAAAGCTAAAGAGCTCTAATAAAGGCTGCTAAAGGTTTTGGGTCTTTTATTCAAACCTCTATGGAATACATAGCCTCTATCATTACCTAATGGTGATGAGGTGAGGTATTGATTAGTTTATATAAACTCATCTTCACCGGTATTTGGTGAAGTTATTTTAGAACCACTCATTAGATGGATTCAAAAGGATTAGATTAAGAGGTTACCTAAGATCGACACTTTGGGTTTGATTCAAGGTAAAGGTGTTTTGTGTTAGTTGGGTGATTAGGTGGTGGAAGTGGGATATGTCAATGAAATGGACACCTTTGCCTTTCTCTTATCTTTTTGTTGAGCTTGTGACCATGTGACCACCTAGATGGTATGGATTTGGGAAATATTCAAGCTAGAGGATTGCTTTGGTTCCTCTTCACTTTAAGTTGAGAGTGGGGGAGTAGGTAAGCATTTGTTGATAACTCTTAGGTTTTGGATCAGTGGTGGGCTCATAGGAGGCTCATCTAATAATAATTCATCCTTGTGATATATTTAATGGATTAATACTTGGAGAGCCTTACAATTCTCTATATCATGCCCAAGTGTTCTATGGTATGAGCATACTAATTTATCATTATACCAGGATGGTTTAGGACTATGTAGGTTAAATGGTTTGATAGGTGGTAAGGTTAAGTAAGATTATTGTAATAACCTTTACAAGATGGTTGAGTAGGACTCAAGGTAAAGGTGGCAAGGGTGTGAAGGTCTTAGGTTTGGTGGTTTAGGTGAAGGCCCTTTTAGGAGTAGGCTTAATGGTAGGAATTTTGGGTGAATAAGTGTTCTTTGTGTATGGTTTGGGTATAGATTTCTTGGGGGTGGATTATTTGGAGGTGAAAGGTGTTGGGGTAGATGATTGAGAAGTAGGAATTTTGGTTATAGAAGGTTTGGTGAAAATAGGTGAGGATGAAAGTAAGAGTGATGGTATAACCAAAAGTGGTGGTTGGATTTGGGTTTTTTTGGGATGGTTGGTTTCCTTACTAAGGTAGAAAGGTGAAGTCCTAAAATAGAATGAAAAGTGGAGAGGGGAGGTAGAGTTTTGGTTTGTGGTATCTTGGGTGGCTTTACCCTCTTTGTCAGTTTAGTTTGGGGTTTCTTTGTTGGGCTTAGTGGGCTGAAATCCACTTTTACTGATGGGTGAGTAAGCTATGAGTAGGAAGCATGAAAAAAAAATTAGTGGGCTAGGTTGTAATGATAAGATGTAACTTGGTTATTCCATATGGGTTTGGTTTGGATGGTTTGACTATGGCTTGGTTGGTAGAGATTTATAATAGTTTAGTTGTGATGATGGTGGGTTTAATAATGGAAGTGGTAGGTTAGGTTGATAATAGTGTGGTTGAGGTCTCTTTCTTGGTTAGGTAAGGAAGCCTGAGATGGTTTAAAAATGTGGCACAATCCATGTTGGGTAGAAATAGGTATCTTATGTTTTGGACAGTTGAGAGAAAGGCTTGTAGATGAGTTTGATTCCTTTAGCATTTGTCTCAAAGTAAAAACCCTTAGGTTGAGAGAGGGGAGTGGTTACCTCATCCTCTTCCTCAATCAAAGGCTCTGCGGCTTTAGAAGGTGGTTCTTCTATGAGAGGAGTAGGTAGAGTGACCTCTTCATTAGAAATGTTTTCCAAAAAGAGAGTGGATTTTTGTCTGATAGAAGAGAAAGGTGTGAGGGAATGATTGTCTCCTCTGGTATGTCTTCTAAAGGAGAGGTTGGTAGCTCCACTACCTTGAAAAGTGTAGAAAGGTGAATAGTTATTTCAATTTTAAAAGGAGAGGTTGGAGAGTCCACTACCTCAAAATGTGGAGGGGAAAAGGAGTGGTTTGGGTAATGGGTTATTTAGCAATGAGCTCACTAAGAACCATGTTAATGGTGTGGACCTCATGGTTGTGAGAAGATTCCACTTTGTTGTTTTCATTATTCATGGATGGAGCATGGTTAAGAAATGATTTCCTAAAGATGTCAAGTGATTGGTTTGGGGGTGTGTTGGGGTTATCCAACATAAGTTCCCCCTTGTTAATGAGATTTTGGATGACATTTTTGAAGGTATTACACCTAATAGCATCATGTTTAATGACATGATGGAAGGCACATAATTCATTCTCCTTATACTAAATAGGTACAAGATGAGAGGAATCAAATTGATGTGAAGGTTTAATCAGAGGAAGTTGTATGATATTCACTTTTAACAACTTCTCTAAGACTGAAGCATATGACTCCCCTAGTGGATTAAATTACTTTTAGTTGTTGTAGTTTGGGTTTTTAGTGTTCTGATTGGAGGAACTAGAAGATTTGGGTTGGTTAACAACTGGTGGAGGAGCAATTTTAAGGACAACTACATTCATGGTTCCCTTATTTTTGGTGTTAGTGTTGGTTTGATTGTTAGGTTTGGAAGAGGAAGCCTCATTTTATTTAAAGGTGGAATTATTGTTTTTCAATTTTATTTTATTCTCATCGATGGCTCTATTCTCTAGTTTTTGTGCCATGGTGAAATCCTCATCAAAGGTCCTAAATATTTGAACCCACAAAGTAGAGGAAATGTGTTTGGCACATGCCCAAGAAAAAAACTCAATCAACTTAGGTTGGGGTAGAGAGAAAGAGATTTGGTCTATCAAACTTCTCCAATAGGATATGAAGTCAACAATGGACTTATCTTTAAATTTTTAGATGGAGTAAAGATCGGTGATGGAATTTTTCTTAGAGATGTTTATTGAAAAGTGATCTAGGAAGGTTTGGGCTAGTTAGGCAAAAGAAAAGAGAGAGTGCTTGGGAATAGCACTATACCAATATACTATTGGACCTAATAGAGACATGGGAAACATGTGAAGAAGAAGAGAATCATCATAAGCAATCAAGTAGCAAGAGTGCCTAAATTCTCTCATGTGTTGTTGAGGGTCTTCCTTGCTTTAAAATTTTTAAGGTTTTGAAATCTCCCATTGAAGAGGATAAGGTTGGATGGGGATGGATAGGTGAATTGGTTTGTTATAGATTTGGTCATATGATAAATTTTTTTGGGAATGAGAAATAGATTACTCTAAAGTGGTCATTTTTTCCATTAGAATCTTTACTAGATCCATTTGTGGTTGTGCACCCCCATAGTTTTAGGGAAAATTATGTTGGGTTTGGGTAGGTGCAACATAAGGATAGCCAGTAGATTATTGGGAGGTTTCCACATATTGATATGTAGATAAGGATGGTTGAGAGGGTACCAGGAATTGGTAAGTAGATGTGTAATGTTGAGTAGAGGATGGATCCATATATCCCTATGGGTTCATAATATATCTTGGTTTAGGTGCAATAGAAATTTATTGAGGAATTGACATGGGTTTAGTTTGAGGTATGGTTAGGTTGGTAGGTTTGGGATAGGTGGTGACCTTGGTACTAATGGGTAGAAGGGTAGAAGGTATGAGAACCACCAAGATCTGGAGTGGAGTGGAGGTAGGTAGGTTGGAAATAAGAAGAAAGTTGGCAACACTAGTATAAAGTATCCCAAAGGTAAGTGGGGTATGGGTGGCCAAAGGTTGGGTTGTCCCTATCTTAGAAGAGTTGTTGATTAGGGTAGAATGTGTTTAGGTGTTGGTTGGTTGGGTAGGTTAGTTTTGGATAGTGGTATTAGTGGTATTATTGGTAAAAGATGATGTTTGGGTGACTAAAGGTAGGGTGGAAATGGTGTCAATAGAGTTTTTTCCCATAAAGTGGGATGGCATACCATAGGGCAAATCAATATATGGAATCAAAGTAGGGTTAGAGTTGGATATAGTGTTGAGGTAATTTTGGAGGTCTATGGGTTGTTATCCAAAAAGGTAGTGAAATTTGCATCACCTTAGGCAACCATCTGAGGGATTCTAGGACTTTCGAAAGGATGAGGAGAACCATCTACATCTGAGACATAGTCCATGGATGAAGAAGAAGAGGAAGATGGATGATTAGGAGGTAGATCCTAATTTTCTTGGTTTTTTAGTTGTCGTCTAGTTAAAACCATGCAAATAAGGGAAAATGGAAGATATAATCAATCTCACAATTCAAACAAAGAGAAAAGAATAAAAAGTCTAGGAAATGAAATGCAGACTAAATCACGTTAAATCCTAAGATTATTTTTAGTCTCTCTTATGGCTTATGCCTTAAGCTTTAAGAATTATGTGACTCAAATTTGGTTTGTAGAATGGGTAATAGATAAGAAGTCTATGGTTGGTTTCAAGTAGTTTAGGCTCTCAAAGGGATCTATGTTTGAAATCAATACGTGGCTTGATATTGGGGCCTACCCCCTCACTTCACATACCATAGTGATAAGGGTGTCAAGTGCTTAGCCAAGATATATCGATTGCTAGAGATTATACTCAGCTAGATAACTAAGTTGGTTCTCTCCTTAGTGATGAAATCCAAGTAGGATAGTCGAGGAAAGGTGACCACTAGGTGATGAAATCCCAATTGACCCTTATGTCAATGTTTTTATGCTTGATTAGGTGTAAGTGGGTTGGTCTTTTGTGTGTGATGAGAGTGAATCTATGATTAATTCACTTGATTAGTTAAGTTATGTGAGATAAAATAAGCAAGAAAATAATGAATGTAATTAATTTTAATCCCAAAATAAAAATTTTATTTTGTTCTATGAGCAAAAAATAAGAAGAAGAAGAAGAAGAAACACCTAGATGCAACTATGAACCCAAGAAAAGACTTAAGGGTCCCAGTGGGCATGATAGAAATGTTTCACTAAAAAAAATCTTATTCCTTAGGAAGAAAGAGCAAAATTTGAAAGAAGGGTGAGGTTAGTATAACCTAATATGTTTTGCATGCATTGATCCAGATGGTTGTAGATACTCCTCTTTGTCTGGGGAGGAATGACTTATAGATAATAAATCACTAAATAAATGGTTGATTAGTTGGGTAGTAAGGTAGATTGCCTAGCATGAGCTAGATCTAAGAAGCACAATCTTCCTTAGAGGCTATCAATCCACACTTTTAAACAATTAAGTTCTGAAAATTAAAGATAAATTACTTGCATAAATGATAGAAGATACTGAGATTAAATACAAGATGTGTTTGAAAAGAGATGAATTTGACTAATTATAGTAATAAATGATTAGATATTAATGCTAAATAAATCAGATGTGGTTCAAAAAATAGGGTAATGTTCTATGATCAGGTATAAAATTAAAAAGTGGGATTTGGTTAGGGTCTGATAGGTGGAATTAGCTTGATATTATAAATTAATACATGGTGACCATCAGTGGTTAGGTGACCATCAATCGTTAGGGGCAGACTATCAGTGGTTAGGTGATCATTGATGATTACTATCAAATTTGGTTTAGGTGAAAATAATTTTGATTAGAAAGGCTAGAGAGAAGTTCTGAAGGGTGGGTTAGAAAAGAAACAATAGAATTAATTACTAAAAATAGATACTTAGCTTTATTATTGGTCTAAAAAACATTGAGATGGGTTGCTAAAAACTTATTTGTGAAGCCTAGAGTAATTATAGTAGAGTGACAATGCCTTGGCTATTGATTGATGAACAACACCACTTTTGATAGCTATCATGGTTGTTTGTTTGTTCAAAGTCTTCTTAGATTCACTGGGAGTGATAAGAATGCCTACATAAGAAACTCTGATGCACAAGACTCTAATGATTAATGATTTATCTTCCCTTTCACCTCCTCTTCTTCTCTTTCTATAAGAAAAAGGGAGTGGTGAAATAAGATTTTTAATAACAAGTTCAACAAGCTATCAAATTTTAGTGTTAACATGCATTGATTATGAACATAAATCAAATAGATAGAAATAAAAAATCAAGTTTTAGTTGAGTGGCAGTTAACCATTGAGGAAGTTAAAGGTCAACCATTGGTGGTTGAGGCTAATCATCGATGGTTATGGGTCAACCATCAGTGGTCGAGAGGACAAAGGTAAAATGACTAAACTTAGCCATTGTGACATAGGTTTGGTAATTGAAAAGTTTTGTAATGGTCTCAAGGGGGTCCAAGGGTGATCCAAGGGTTAGTGTGACATCTAGAATCATAATGTATGATTTTCTAGTTTCTACACTAGCATCCAAAAAATCCATTATATCCATCTTGAAACCCTTATTAAGCATCCAATAAGTGAAGCCAAAAGCATTGAAGAGTTATTTTGAAGATCTTGAAGGGAAGACATTAGGATCAAGGTGATGGTAATATTTCATTTCTAATTTTTTATTATTATTAGATTTCTCTCCTTATGATGTGATTGTAATTTTTGGGTTAAGGTTACTATTTTTAGTATTTTCAATCCATAGCTCAAAAATATAAGCATACATTGGTGATCACAGTGGGAGCCCTCCTTTAAACTGACCATTATGCATGTTATATGTGTTAAATCATCTTGTAAGATAGGTTAGAAGAAGATCAGGCTCTGAAATTATCAAATTTTCATGTCCCAAAAAAAGTGTGGTTTTGTTCTACAAATTACGTTATTGCACAAGTAATTTTTAGGGTCCTAGTTGCGACATTACTTAAATACATGGACTGACTACTAACCATTGAGTTTTTTTGTTAGTTTTCTAGAATTTTGAAAAAAATGCCTTTTGACAAATGTAATTTTGACTATTAGTAATGGTTTTAATAGTCCAATTAAATTTTTGACATAACACTATATTAAGATCAAATATTAGTCATTATGTCTTCCTATTGGTTTCTGTAACTCTGAGCTAAT
Organism: Torreya grandis; assembly: GCA_037957365.1. Taxonomy (NCBI): domain Eukaryota; kingdom Viridiplantae; phylum Streptophyta; class Pinopsida; order Cupressales; family Taxaceae; genus Torreya; species Torreya grandis. The sequence goes on along the minus strand of JARHVA010000984.1, from coordinate 3,071,949 downwards.
CTAGTGGTCTTATAGGGGTAAAACAAACTTTTATCACTCTTAACATCAATAAATTTTTTGTAATGATCAAAATTGCATTTCCTTAGTTGTGCCATTGATTTTTAGTCATGGTTTTGCCTATGTAAGAGGCAGTTTTGACTTAGACATAAAATCACTAACTTAAGCCTATGGGTTTTTTGCTTTCTAACAATTTTATTATCTCTATTTGAGTGATATATACTTATATAAAATGGAAGGTTTTATCCAAATAAACATCAAACATTTATAAAATCCCCCTTTTGACTATTTGATGCAATATCACCTATTTACGAAGGTAATTTTGATTCTAAGTTATGGTTTTGAAAATTATAGAGTCGATTCTATAGATAGCTAGATAGTACTTGTTATCATTTTATTTTTTCTGATTTTTAGTCATATACACTTCACTTCTATGGATAGATAAATTCTTATTTTCATAAATAGTCTCAATATCTCTTTGAATATTATGAATATATTATCAAATTTCAACCTCTATAATACCACCTTTCGATACAGGAATTTTTTATTTTCATAATCACTTTTGAATATTGATAGGGGATTTTAAATAAATTTAAAAACTTAGTCATTTTTTTCATCTTTAAGTAACTTATCCTTTTTTTAGTTATTCAATGTAAATTTGTAAATAATCTAACTATTTTAAAATATCAGTTATTGTAGGATTTTTGCATATATCTACTTTAATCTATTTGAAATCAAAACTGCCTCTCAACAAAGTTTTTATTGATTCCCAGAGTTAGTTTTGAATATCTATTATCAATTTTGAATTAGGGAATTTAACAATATATTTACCTAATTAGTACCTCAATATAGACTTGCTTTAATCATTTTGTAAATATTTAATTTTGAAATTCTTTTAAACATTTTATAAATATTTTAATAATTTGTAAATATTTTATTTTGAACATGTTAAATTTATTTTCTTTCCTATAAGCTACAAAAATGAATCTTGATAGGTGCATTATTGATCTCCTCTTATGGTATTTCACTAACCATACATGGTTTTGCCTAACCATGTGATTAGATTTAGTTAACCATCTACAAAACTGCATTTATCTCAGAAGCAATTTTAACTAAGAGTTATAGTATTGTAGTCTCTAGAATTGGTTTTGAATATTTTGATTGGTAAGTGCAGTTTTGTAGGTTCTAAAGCAATTTTGTCTACTTAGAAACTACTAATCATTTTGCATGTAAGACACCTTAGTGGGAGGTCTTAGATCAGTTTGCTAATGTGTTTCTTTGCAAGACTAGGGTTTTAGTATATAATTTATATTTTGAATGTGTATATATCTCTATTTGTTTGATTATGTAATTCACTCACATAGTTAATTAGTTAGTTAAATAAACTTTTGCTTTCCTGATTATTAACCAAATTTTGATTTTATAGGTTACAAAATGATATGGAATTCATCTCCATGCACTTTCCTAGTCATTAGAGATTGGTGACATGGATTTTATCACTGCACATTCAACCACATTCTATGTTCTAGTGGAGTATAAATATCAGGGATAGATATCATTAGGCAAAGCAGTTGACCCCATATAGGTCATTCATGAAGGTGAAGATTTATTTCTATGAACTAAGAATTAGACAATACCCTACATAGATTTAGTCCCTATGTATCTTGTGTATATCAGGGATGACCCTAAACACCTTGTGTAAACTTAGCTTAGGACCTATCAGCCATAATAGGTAAATTATTTTCAAAATCAGGATCAACTCCCAAGTGATTGTCAAGGGCAGACAGGGTTGAGAGGGTTTAGTAGATTCTGTAATGAGTCATTAGCCTACTCCCTCACCTACAAATCCATTAGATGGTGTAGTCATTGAGTTACACACCCTTTTTTTTTACTAATATTAGGGCTTATGATTTGGCTTGATTGCATGCATGTTGTTTTAAGACCCATATTATTTATGAGTTGAATCAGCGTTATCCCTATTTCACTAAAACATTTAGAGAACTTTTATTGCACACTCCATCTTAGGGATAAAATAAAATCATCTCCACACCATAATCCACACTCTTAAGTATTATATTGTCTTGAAAACTAGACTATAGTGGTCACCCATCACTTTTAATCCTACTCATCACTTCATCCATTCTACCTTGATTAAACATTATCAAAGTCTATAACTCTGTTAGGTTTTGTCTAGCACCTTATCATCTTAAATCATCTTGCTTATTCATACTAGGAACCCATCCAATCATCATCTTACTAATGTGAAAAGGTATTTATTTGTCCCATCCCTTAGTCTCCTTGTTAAGATTGAACATTTATAGGGTTGTCACATTATAGGGTTGTCACATTGGTAATATTTGATCATCTTTGTCTTTAATCTCCAAATTTAAATCCTACCACATCCATATCACATATATTGACCTCTCTAGTTTAAAATTTAAGACAAGTCTAGTGTTAAAAGTCACATTCCTTTTCATCCCACACCAAAATAACACCTAACCTCTTTACATCACCCTACACTATACAAACATGCCAATCAAGACCAGTGCCCAAATCCTAAGAATGGGACAAGGATAAAATTGTAAGGATGATGTCTTTAGGACCCTAGGTGAGCAAAGTATGGATAATGTATAAACTCAAATCGATATGCACACTCTTGGAGAAGATGAACAAATCACTAATGACTTCTTTAATAGTGATGAGGTTAGAACACAATTCAACATATATATATATATATATATATATATATATATATATATATATATATATATATATATGAAAATCATTAACAAATCCTTGCTCAAGTTATCATAATGTGGGGAAAACTACCCATACATTTAATCCAAAACTCCTAAAACACCCCATTCATCCATCATCTAGACCCAACACTCTACCTCACCCAAATAAAACTAACCAAAAACAAGGTGAACCTAAACTTGTAGACCATGAACAAGAATTGGAAGAAGAATAACCCCCTCAAAACAACTGCATTAAGACTAAAAGAAGGAGATCCACCTTGGAGGATTGCCTAAATCAATTAACCCAACAAATTAATTCCCTTACATCTCAATTTTGTGATAAAAATTAAATACCCACATCACCAAGATAAACCAATAGAAATGCTAATGTTGACATGTTAAGACCAAGAACAATCCAAACTCATACCTACAATCCCTTAATGGATCCCTCATTTTCCTAAGAGTGGAGTATGATGAAGGAAACCCTTTAACAGATTGACCCTCAAACTTAGGCAATGAGATATAAATATGAAGAGTTTTGCACATCCCCATTGGATATGAGCATTTTCAAATACCCTTCTTAGCACACTTTGAGATTCCAAAGTTCAAAAAATATAAAGGGAGAGGGGACCCATGTAAAAAATTTCAATATTTTATGTGGCATGTCACAAGGTTGCATATAATGATGCTTATTTACTTAGACTCTTCCCCAAAAGTCTCACAGGACCCACACTTTAATGGTTCATACATTTGTCAAAGGGGTCCATTACTAGTTTTGAAGAGCTAACAAAACAAATTATGAGACATTTTTACTTAAAAATATAACATGATATATCTATAATTAATATATACAACACTAAATATATAATTAGGGAAATCCTAGCATCAATTTTACAATTATGGATAAGCCTTACCAGTCGATTCAACTGTAGGTCCCAAAAAAAATTAGCCAAGATATTTATTGATAATATAAATGTTAAATTAAAATATCAACTAAAATTATAGTGTGCCAAATACTTTGATGAAATTATAGAGAAGGATATATAGATAGATAAATCACTCAATTAAAGGGGAACAATCAAATTATATACCTAAAATTAATAAAGTCAAAGTCAAGACAATGTTTTTTTGAGAAAGCCAAAAGTCTTCAACAAAAACAATAATGTAACAGGGGATGTTGTCAACTAATTCAAATCATGTATAGACAGTATAAAAATATCCCCTACTACCAAAAATAAAAATATCTCCATTAGTATTGTACCAAAAGGGAAACCAAAGCCTAGAATGGGAAAAAAGCATATTACTAGTCTTTGTGTACCTATGGAAATGGTCTTATAATGATTAATTATTGATAATATGATCAATCTCCAATAAATTTGACCCTTGGATGATAACAAGCCACACCCTGATTAGTACCGTGAAGATGAGTTTTGTCAATATCATCGATTCAAAGGGCATGATACTGAGAAATGCATTCAATTCAGGAATTTCATCCAAAATTTAATAAAAAAAAAGGGGAACTAGAAGTTGATGGAGGGACTCAAAATAATCAATGTAAAAATAAAAAATTAGGTATATATCAAGGCCCTTTGACTAATCATGATCAAAGGCAAAAGAAACCACCAAGGGATTGGGGTCAATATTCCACCTCCAATCAAATTGATTATCACTCCATTCCATACCACTACATTAACACTATCAAAATCAGAGGCCCTCAAGAGCTTACAAATTTTCCATCCCTCATTCTCAAAATTAATAGGGCCACAGTTACATCATGTAGTCACTACATGACATGGTAAAATCATAGTTCTTGGAGCACATCTAAATGACTCACCTACCTCCTCATATCCAAAAGTCACCATCCATAGAAAAGTCTCAAATTATTATGATAAGCCCTATGATATCATTCAACAACTTGATAAGACCCATACCCAAATCTCTCATATGGATCTTCTCAAAATGTCATATGTGCATTGAGATATACTAAATCAAGTCTTGAATGAACTAAAAAAATTTAGGGATATCAACACCATCCAATTTCAAGCCTTAGTGGATCACTTATCCCATTCAAAACAAATCATATTCAGTGCCAAGGATATGCCACCCATAGGCCCTTACCACAATTATCCATTATTCATTACAATCTCCATCACCAATCACAAGATCTTGTGGGTACTTATAGATGGAGGATCAACCTTGAATTTATGTAATATTGACTTTCTTAAGAAGTTGGGGTATTTTGAATCTTCACTAGGGAAACCCTAATAATGATTATGACATATAATGATAATGAAAGGACATCTATTGGGATAATATATCTCCCTATAACTATGGGTGGCTTAGTACATAAAACCTTAATTCATGTAGTGGATGTATATCTCCCTTATAATCTACTTTTGGGATGCCCTTGGATCCACAAGATGAGATTGATACCCTCCACAAATGTCTCAAAATCACATATTTAAGAATGGAGGTTACTATCCCAGGGGAAATTAAACATTTTCTTAGCTTCCAAATGGAACAATAAAATCTTGATTTTTATTACCCTAGTACCCAAAGTTCCTTTTATAATCCTAAAGCTTTGAAATATGTTCACCTTGATAATTTATTACCTACCTCATCAAAATAACCAAATATCACTCATCTCAAAATCATTTATAAGGGTTATGTTGTCACCAAATCTTGCACCCTATATTTGGTTTTTCAATCCACCTCTAAGATTTTGGAAACATTATAATACCTCTAGGCCTATGGGTTACCTATGGTAGAGGTAAACCTCTAGGTTTAAGGGTTAGCTCCCTAGATTGATATTTAAGTATTTGTCACCTACACTAACTATTTGCTAGGATGAAAAAGGATAGAAGTAGACATTAAATTAACCTACTCTACTAAGGTGATACACTATAAATATCTCCACTAGACCATCATACAATTGTATTAAGAGACATGACTCACAACACTAGTCTTAGGATCCTAAATTTCTCTAACATTACTATTTCAAACATGGAGGTGATATGCATGAAACTACTCAAGGTAAGTGAAACAAAGATCATATGTAGACACTAAGGATATTTTTACACTTGAAAATATACCCATACACTTAACAACACTTCATGTGACCTATTAGAGTGGAAACAACTTGTATCAAACATGAAAAGATTGAGAGAAAGCAAGGATAGATATCAATCACTTGAATTTTCACTATACATCACATACTTAGACAAGATAGTTGGTGAAATCACAAATAGATTGCATATATTATCTCAAATGTAAATTACAATATCAAACTAGTATGACTTCATCATACCAGGTGTGGAATTAGATTCCAAGAGTCAAAATGGCTTACATTTGTAGAGTGTGAGAAGAGAGAGAATAAATTGGATCTCAAGGGTCACAATGCCATATGTAAAGGTATTAAACTATTTAAATTTAAAAATAATGAAGTGAATAATAGATTTATATAAGGTCTTATTGTAAAAATGTCCATCTACAGCATAAAACTCTCCAAAACTAGGATAGGGTTTCTTCAAATAGCCTTCTTGAAAATTGCCTCCATGATGAGGCATCTCTTGATTGCTAAAAATTTCACTAGGGAGAGTTGACACATGTGAACTATATTATGGGGGTTAGAAAAATTCCATAATAGTCATTATATGTGTCCCTAACTCATAACCTTCTTTTGGACACTTATTATCACCATTTACAGTCATTCATTAGCCCTCTTGGCCTCATTATTCACATTTATCACCCACGTGGCCTTAAATTATTAAAAAAAATACATGTAATATGTGTAAGGACACATTTATATATTCCATATACCTTACACTCCATCATGTAGACCTTAAAAACCCCCAAAATTGGACTTCTCATCTTCTCACTTGGCAGTCACTCTTCATTTTCACTATCTGTCAAAGACTGGCTGAGACAAATGAGTTAGAAAAAGTGTTTTACTGCCTATATATTATTATAAATTTACATAGGGAATTATAATAGGTCCCAATTTACCTCCTCCAATGGTTCTCAAATATTCATCTTCTTTTATACTTGCAAAACAATCATAAATTTATAAAAAACCCTATTTTGTACCATGTCCATACAAGTAGGGTACATACCAATTAGGTGGGAAAGAGCACAGGAGATTAATTTATAATTAAAAAGTCATTTTTAGGCTAAAATACCCCTATTTAATGCATTCCCACTCATTTATTTCCAATCAATTTTACATAAGGGTTTTAGGTGGGTTTCTAGTGGTTTTGGATCTTATGAATGATTCATAAAAACCAAATATTGAATATCTAAAAAAATTTAACTAAAAGTAAGTGTAGGACCTCTTTCAACTTTCCCCAAGTCCTTGGGTCACCATGCAGTGTGTTTTTATAGGTGTGATCTCTTGAAGATAGCCTATCAAGCTTTAGAATGCATTCTAGACACCCTAAAGTGAGTTTTAGCCAAAAATGACCCCTCTATGGTCATTCTCTACAAATAAATGGTCCTAACTCATCATAAAATATCCCATAAATTTAATCAATGGGGTTGGAATGGTTTTATGGTCTTGGAAGTGAAACTAGACCCTTGAAGGGCTTAGGTCTAGCTTTAGGCCTAATAGGCCTGACTGTGATTGAGTTATCTAGGACCACTTGTGAATATTTTCTAGTAGATATGAGTGATTCAACACCTTTGTGTATCCTAATACCAACTATTCACACCTTCCTGTTGATCATGAGAGTCTATTGCATTTATTCATTTTGTTTAAAAGAAGCATCTTGCATGCCATTATTTCACAAAGTAAATGAGTTTCTTTTTTGTTTAAAACAATCATGTGGTGAAGACCAACCACATAATATAATTCATTTTATTTTGTGTATTGTTTATAATAAGTATCTTTCACACCATTATTTCTTAGAGGAAATAAATTTCTGTCAGGATCTTTCTCCTCAATAAGAGCACATATGATTACCTCTTGTATTAGCAACTAAACACAGAATTTAACCAGAATGATAAGTAACTAGAAATATGAAACAACACAGGATATGAGAGACAATACACAATTGTATTAATAATCACTCAAAAGAAAATACAATAAAGAAGATGCCACTTCTTTTTCCACCTCAAAGGCTTGCCACACCTCGAGGACTTCTTCCCTCTCTCTCTTATAGTCCCAACAATCAACTCAAATATAGAATTGATGTTCACTTCCACCAGTCAGTAACACGCTGCCAGTACACCAAGCACACAACCGTACTCCAAGTAGATCTCCCTACTCTTTGCTGCCACCTGCAAAACACCAGACCTTACTCACCATTGTAGATCTCCAAACATGGTCATGCACACCTGCTGACCAAGATCATACATACACAAAGAACCCTTCTGATTCTCCAAACCAGCACCCACACTTGGTACTGTGGAACTAGGAGGAACACACCATTGCTCTCTTCTCTCCAAAGGAGCTTATTTTGCTCTCTTACTCTCTAGCACTAGTTTAAAATACAGCCCATGAGTCTATTATATAGATCTCATGCTTACAATAATTAGACTATCTTAATTACAATAATTAGACTCGCAACTCTAAGACTAAAGTAAGTCTTTACATGCAAACTGCCTGTCCAAAAATAGACCTGTCTGGAATCTGCATGCACACTGCTTGCTCACATAGGTTGCCGACATTGGCTACTTCCTGACTGATGTCAGCCGACTCATAACCAACATCAGTTGCTTTTGCACTGTACTGTGACCGACATCAGTTGATCAGACCGACGTCGGTTGCCTTGAAACTCATTCTGAAACTCTCCGCAACCTCCATAACTCCTCCTGTTTGCATCTTGGTGAAGCTTTTAGCTCCACAACCTAACAATCTCCCACTTGGAGATAAACAGTTGCACCTATACTTGTACCTATACACCATCTAATTTATTCCCTAGCTTGTATCCCTCTTTAAGCTCAATCCTGAAGACCAACCACCACACATCTTATGATGCTACACCTGTCATCCAAGTAACCTGCCACATCTGAACCTACAACTCCATGTAGTGAAGACCTTGACCCTGCATAACATGTTAACCTGCTATTAGTCCCTCTCAGATACCTGAGAATCCACTGAACTACCCTCCATTACTCCTTCCCCAAATTGGCTCCATACTTTCTGACAACTCCCACTGCTTGGGAAAACTCAGGTCTACACTAGACCTCATGTGATTTCGAACACTATTCTAAGCTCTACTTAAACTGTCCAGCCCTTGGTGTGCTTACCGATTCTACATCCTATGAATTGAACCCTGTCAACACCTTCTTCACATCAGCTCCTACTGGAGACAAAATCAACCTGTGATCTTCCATGTCTCTTATGCCAAAGAATTTCACTGCTCCAAATTCTTCGTGACATACCTCTGAACTAACTTTACCTTTAGCTCAGAAACTCCCTGCATGTGTAACCCTGCAACAAGCAACCACACCACATACAGTAACAGAATAATTTTGAAATCATTATCCACCTAGTAAATAAAACACAACGGTTACAATGACCTTGACCAAAGCCATGTTTTGTCATATCCCTGTCAAAACCTGTACCACTATCCTGCAGCTTGCTCAAGACCATATAATTTGGCCTTCCGTCTCACGTGTCCATTCTTGCTCTTCATCTTGAACATCCATTCATCTCTCAGTGCTTTCTTCCCGCTGGAAACTCCACCAAAAACCCCTATTTGATTCTTCTCCAAAGAATCACAATCCTCATCCATGCCTAGCTCCCACTATTTCCTGGATCTACCTGCTCTGCTTCTTTAATGACTTCCTGATTCTTGACCATCAATGAGCAACAAGTAGTGTAAAGAAGGGAAATGATTAATTTGAGGCTTAATTACCCTTTCAGTCCTCCATATGGGCATTTTAGACTCCTTGACAGCTTGCTGTCCACCCAAAATCCATCTCAGTAACTGATGCCGATCACATCTCAGTCTACACCTGACCGTCATCGATTCCCTGCGACTGCCTCATCGCCAACGTCGGTTCTCCATGACTGATGCCAGTGTTTATCTACCCCTGAGTTGCCAACATCGGTCTTCACATAGCCGATGTCAGTCCCTACATGGACGCCGATGTCAGTTTTCTAACCGATGTCAGTCTCTGTGTTCTCCTTGTGAGTGATAACTTTTACCCACAAGCTCCTTTTGGGTCAAAACCTTGTTCAAATCAACACAGCCCTGCTCAGAATTCCTCAGCCCCTTAAACTGATCTCTGTCTATCATCTCCTCCATGAAAACCAAGGCTTTCCAGTTCTTAAGTTTGTCAAAGACATCTAACCTCCGCTTAAAAACATGCATTCCCCTCTTACATATGTGACCAAGCCTACAAAGCCACATCTCTACAACAGAAGGTGAATCAGTAATATAAGTAGATAGATAAAGGATACCTACTTTCTTACCACCATCTAATTCAAGTGCATCCGCTGTGAGAGTTACTATGCATCTCTCATCACCCAACTTTCCTAAATAAATTAGACTCATCTCCAAGACTGGTCTCTGAATGACCTCCTTCAACACCCATGTGTTATCCATCTGCAATTTCAGCTTCACTTCCCCTTTGCCAACAATCTGACAAGGCTCACCAACCCCTAAATAAATCTCTCCAAAGTCTCCCTGGACATACTCTTGAAAAGATACTCTATTTCGGGTTGCATGGAAAGAGGCAAAAGAATCTATAAACCAAGATTCTACTTTATCCAGAACATCCTGTGCAACATCTGCTCCTCCCTTTTCTTCATACTGATCTTCTACCAACCAGCAATCTTTATTTACCTGCTCTTTCTTTCCATCAATCAGACCATTGGTGCTATTCAGTTTCTCCATTCATAGCTTACTTTCTTCTTCCATTGCTATACTCCCACTCAATCTGAAACCCCTGTGAGTGACCTGTAATCAACAAACACTAACTAGATCTGAAACCACCTGTTAGTAGCCCAACCAAAAGCTCTGATACCAACTGTCAGGATCTTTCTCCTCAATAAGAGCACATATGATTACCTCTTGTATTAGCAACTAAACACGGAATTTAACCAGAATGATAAGTAACTAGAAATATGAAACAACACAGGATATGAGAGACAATGAACAATTGTATTAATAATCACTCAGAAGAAAATACAATAAAGAAGATGCCACTTCTTCTTCCACCTCAAAGGATTGCCACACCTCAAGGACTTCTTCCCTCTCTCTCTTACGGTCCCAACAATCAACTCAAATATAGAATTGATGTTCACCTCCACCAGTCAGTAACACGCTGCCAGTACACCAAGCACACAACCGTACTCCAAGTATATCTCCCTGCTCTTTGATGCCACCTACAAATCACCAGACCTTACTCACCATTATAGATCTCCAAACGTGGTCCTGCACACCTGTTGACCAAGATCATACATACACGAAGAACCCTTCTGATTCTCCAAACCAGCACCCACACTTGGTACTATGGAACTAGGAGGAACACACCATTGCTCTCTTCTCTCTGAAGGAGCTTATTTTGCTCTCTTACTCTCTAGCACTAGTTTACAATACAGCCCATGAGTCTATTATATAGATCTCATGCTTACAATAATTAGACTATCTTAATTAAAATAATTAGACTCACAACTCTAAGACTAAAGTAAGTATTTACATGCAAACTGCCTGTCCAAAAATAGACCTATCCAGAATCCGCAGGCACACTACTTGCTCACACAGGTTGCTGACATCGGCTACTTCCTGACCGATGTTGGCCAACTAATAACTGACGTCGGTTGCTTCTGCACTGCACTGTGACCAACGTCGGTTGATCAGATCGATGTTGGTTGCCCTGCAACTCATTCTGCAACTCTCCGCAACCTCCTTAACTCCTCTTGTTTGCATCCTGGTGAAGCTTTTAGCTCCACAACCTAACAATTTCTTGTTTATTTAAAATAAGTATGTGGTAAAGACCAACCGTATAATATAATTTATATTTTTCTTTGTGCATTACTTTAAATAAGTATCTTGCATGCCGTTATTTCTCAGACGAAACTAGTTTATTATTTGTTTAGGGTTTAAGGTGGTAAAACTAAAGACCAACCAAATAATATATTAAACTAAGTAAAAAATTATGATAAAAATATACATCTATATGTGTGTGTGTGTGTGTGTGTGTAGTCTTGCCTTATGGCCCCATAGTCAGTTTATTATTTATACTCTATACCCTAATTTTTTGAAACAATTTTGCTATACTAAGTTTAATATATTATTTGATTGGTCTTTACCACATACTTATTTTAAACAAATAAGCAACTAATTTCCTCTGAGAAATAATGGCATGAAATATACTTCTATGAAAAGTGAGGATGACATAACTAAAAAATATAATTATTACCTTAAGTTTATATCATCAATATATCGGTGCCAATTCACTAAAAAATAGGGCAAGATCTAAACCTCAATCCCCATATCTTTAATTCCACCTACACCACATTCAATGCTATAAATAAAATAAACATTAGGTTTGAAAATTATTTATTAATAAATTTTTCAATTATTAAAACCATAAACAAGGAAGAGCATGTGGCACCATAGAATAATCAAAACATTTTCACATAATAAATATAATTATTACATTAATATTATTGTGTCTTTAGTGGTCCTTATTTTATATATATTTATATATATATATATCATGATTCTAGACTAACCTATACATGTCTCATATAATTTTTTGGCAAATCAGACCCATATAAACTATATAATAAGGTCTACCAAAATGTTTGAAGTGTGAGTTATGGTATGTACTCAATTTATACTAAGTACTACACATGATCTTACTATATGTACTACACAAAAAGAGTCTTAGAGCCTCATGATATTACTGTATTTTATTTTTAAATGTTTAAGGTAATAATTATATTCTGGCTGACATGATTTGTTAATTGAAATAAAAAAATATTTGAAAGACCAATATGGATTGTGAAAGAATAATGCATGGCATGAGGATTGTGAAATAATAACGCATGGTTTTCTTAATCTTGTAGTTATTATTTCGGTATGGTTGTAAATAGGATGGAATGATTTATTTTATACACAATAGTGGTTATATAAATATTAATTTGTTTTGTTTCAAATTAAACAATTTGATGCATTGTATTTTTAAGATAATGAAAATTATGAAGTATTTGAGGTCAGTTATATAAAATGCTTATTTTAGCATATTTTATTAGATGTCAGGGTAGAATCTAGGTTCAAATAATATAGGTAGAGATGTCTGGGTCATGATGATGATCAATGTAGTGAGGCTACTCCTTCATGAGGTAGGTCTTGAGGTGGTTGGTTATTTCATGGTTGCAAGGTTGTTAACACATTTGCTAGGCCATTTAACTGAGGAACCTGTGTTTCCTTACATTTTGATGCCAATGAACTTGCCTTTTAGAATGTTCTCAACTCTTTACCTGCTAACTCTTTGAATTTATATGGAAATAGAGGATAGAGGGGAGCACATTGGAAGAATCATCCTTGCAGACAAGGCATTCTTAATGAACCCCCTCAATACATTCATATTCATATTTTCATTCAGCCTAATGAGCAAAATTTCCACTGCCTAAACCACCTCAACATGAAAATATTCTTGAATTAACTACAAAATTGATATCTAATGAAATTGTTCCACTTAACACTAATATTTCACTCTTTGAGCTTGAAAGATCTGCTTCTTATAGTAGGAGATGTGCTAACATCCCTATAGCACAACCTATGGAAGTCAAAATGTTAAAAAAGGTTAAGTTGAAGGTGGATGATTATGAATGGCCCTCAACCTGCTTGATGGAACTTTCCACTACTTCCATGGAGTACACTAAGTACTTGATTTATAAGGGTGACCCTTTAATAGATTTGGTTTCTGATATAGACTATGATTAAAAATTAAATTCTCATGTTTAAATTTTTATTAGTACTTGGTATTAAATATTGTCTTAATATTTTTAAATATGTTGATATTATTTTTGGCATTTTTGATATATACATGGAAGTATTTTATTTCCTTTATAAAATTATGTTTGAATGATTCACTCTTTACTGAATAATTATAGAAACACACATGGATTTTAATGTTTTATAAAAAATTTAAAGTTGTTTCTACATATTTATCATGTTTTAGCCTTGCCAAAATTAGTAAATAAATGTGTGTAACATGATCAAGATTTAATATGAGCTTGAGGGAGAGGTTGAAATAAATTTTTTTAATCCTTCATGTCCCAAAATTATGGTTCTTGAGGGCCCTTTTTATGCAGTACATATGGTAATATCATGTGCAGTACTTAGTATGCATTGAGTACAGACATCTGTAAGTCTTTCAAAAGACTAATCTAAGATATAAAATGGATATCAAGTGATTTATATATAAGAGACTAATTTGTAAGTATATCAAGTGATTTATATATAAGAGAATAATTTGTAAGTATACATTGAGTCTTTTTCTCTTTTGGTTGCTTTTATTTCATTTCTTTTTCCATATTTTTAGCTATTTAAATATAAAGGGGATATTAAGAGATTGATAAAACACTTTGATAGAATAAAAAAATCTTCTTTCAAGAGATTGTATCTTTTATAGGCTTTATTCTATTGGATAGGTTAGATTATATAATTTTAAATATGATCACATATACATATATTTGATAAGTGAGATATAAACTATAAAATAAGGTCTACAAAAATATCTTAATTATATCCATAATCAATAATGGCCTTTCAAATATATTTTTAATTTAATTAGCAAACCATGCCAACCAAAATATTATTATTTTAAACCAGTTATGGGGCCATAGGGCAAGACAACTATGAAAAATGAAGATGGCAAGCCAATATCTTTAAATAATTTTTTTGTAGAAAACTTATCATTATATTTATTCATTTCAAGACAAATGACTGTGCATGCAAACAACTGCTCTCAGTCTTCTGTTTGATTAAGATAACATGTCTATAATAGTTGTAAACTCTATTAAAGAGAAGCATATGTATTCAAATATAAGTAAGTTGCTCAAATACATATGTGATGGTTTCTTTATTTTTATTGTCATTGATTCAAGATATTGGCATAATCAAAGATCTATTAGTCAAAATATTGGGATGAAAAGTTAGAAACAAAGGTGCAAACAATTTCTAAGTTGGTTTCCTTATGATCGCAAGGTATAGATTTGTGTTTATTTTGTTTTGAAGACTGAGAGAAGTTGTTTACATACACACCAATATATCTTAAGATGAATAAATATAATGATAATGTCTTATTCATGTCCATAATCAATAATGATAAGGTCTACCAAAATATCTTAACAATATCTATAATCAATAATGGCCTTTCAAATATATTTTTTATTTCAATTAACAAACCATGCCAACCAAAATATAATTATTACCTTAATATTATTGTGTCCTGAGTTACAAGTGTCCTTAAAATATTTATAAAATTGAGTAAAACAAACATGTTCTTCCTTTTATATGGTTTTAATAACTAAAAAACTTAATAATAAATAATTTTCAAACTTAATATTTATTTTATTTCTAGCACTAAATGTGGTGCAAATAGAATAAAATCTATTGGGATTGAGATTTAGATTTTGCCCTTTTTTTAGTGAATTGGTGCTGACATATTGAGGGAATCCAAGGAAAAATTTAATGTTGGTCCAACACATCAGCCATAAGATTAATGGAATTTGTTTAAATATATATGTGATGTTTTTCTTGATTTTTCTAGTCATTTATGCAAGCTATTAGTAGAAGTGAAGTTGTTGGTCTAATATAGATATTTATAGTTCACTACACTATAGATACTCAAATAAGTTTGGTATAAAATAACAAGGGAAATCTACAATATACTTATGCATCTCTATAATAGATTTTGTAACTATTATAGATATGTTCTCTTTATCAAATAGAACATAAAAATATACTTACTTGGTAATAATTTTCAAACTTAATATTTATTTTATTTCTAGCACTAAATGTGGTGCAAATAGAATTAAATCTATTGGGATTGAGATTTAGATTTTGCCCTTCTTTTAGTGAATTGGTGCTGACATATTGAGGGAATCCAAGGCAAAATTTAATGTTGGTCCAACACATCAGCCATAAGATTAATGGAATTTGTTCAAATATATATGTGATGGTTTTCTCAATTTTTCTAGTCATTTATGCAAGTTATTAGTAGAAGTGAATTTTTTGGTCTAATATAGATACTTATAGTTCATTACACTATAGATACTCAAATAAGTTTGGTATAAAATAACAAGGGAAATCTACAATATACTTATGCATCTCTATAATAGATTATGTAACTATTATAGATATGTTCTCTTTATCAAATAGAACATAAAAATATACTTACTTGGTATAAAATAACAAGGGAACACCACAATATACTTATGCATCTCTATAATGAAGTTTACAATTGTTATAGATAATTTATCTTAATCAAACAAAAATAAAAATACATAATTTTTTTATTTTGTTCTTGATAATTGTTATTTAAATTCTCTTCAAAAGTTGTTGGACTTAGTTCTAGTATTGTAGAATTGTAGTGTGTTTGAAGAATTATTAGTCAATCCTCTTCTTTCAGATGTTAAATGTCAAATTGCTAGAGCTCGATCAAATGGAAAAATGAAGACATTGTATCTAGTTGTATAGACTCAAGCAATTATCCATTTTTTGTCAAGCTTGTTTTTTAACTTTGAATTTAAAAATTACAATGCACTAAAAATGATCTTATCTTTCATTGAGCTCAAAATCATTGTTTTTCATAAATTAGCAAGATTAAAATATTTTTAGATACCATCACAAATATTTCACTCAAATTTAAGGTAGTTTATAGTCTAGTGATCAATCCATATTCAAAATTATGGTCCAACACTTGTGGAAAATTGATCAGATCACTCCCTTAACTTTGGTAAATATAAAATGCCTTCAGTTTGTTCACCATTAAATTCTACACTCTTACAAAAATTTTGGGCCAAGGTTTTGATTTTATTCTTAAAATATGATGAGATAACATTTTCCCAATATTGAGGGTACATCACAGCCATGAATTCTAGTAATTCATCCCAAGTAAAATGATATCTAATCTCTAAAGAGAAACATTTTACAATTTTTTTCAAGGTGTAACTTATAGATGATACAACCTCAAAGAATTGATCCCTTGTAATAGGAATTTCTTTGAGTCTATCAGATTGACCAACTTTGTCAAAAGTGGAGTTATGGTCTGTACTCAATTTATACTAAATAGTGCACATGATCTTACCATATGTACTACACAAAAAGAGTCCAGGAGCCTCATGATCATATTGTATTTTATTTTTATGTGTTTAAGGTAATAATTATATTTTAGTTGGCATGGTTTATTAATTGAAATAAAAAATATTTGAAAGGCTAATATGGATGTGGCAAAGATATTTTGGTAGACCTTATTATAGAGTTTATAATTTTAAAACTATGAAAATGTTTTGAATATTTTTTTCCGATATGTCATCCTTGCTTTTCAGAGTTGTCTTGCCCTATGGCCCAATAGTTGGTTTATACTCTATACTATAATGTTTTGTCACTATTTTTGCTATACTTAGTTTATTATATTATCTGGTTGATCTTTACCACATATTTATTTTAAACAAACAAGAAATTGATTTTTTCTAAGAAATAATGACATGAATGATACTTATTTTAAATAATGCATAAATAACAAAGTGAATAAACACAATAGAACCTCATGATCATACTATATTTTTTTTTTAAAATATTTAAGGTAATAATTATATTCTTATTGTTATGGTTTATTAATTGAAATAAAAAAAATATTTGAAAGGTCATTATTGCTTATGGATATGGTTAAGACATTTTGGTAGACCTTATCATTATTGATTATAGATATGGTTAAGACAATAAAAAGATAGTGTTTTGATCGAATATCTTTAAATACATACTTTTTAGGAAACTTATCATTATATTTATTCATTATATTTTTGTTATACTCAGTTTATTATATTATTGGTTGGCCTTTACCACATTCTTATTTTAAAAAAACAATAAATTGATTTCCTCTAAGAAATAATGACATGCAAGATACTTCTTTTAAATAATGCACACAAAAAAAATTGAATAAATGTAAGAAAACCTCATGAGCATACTATATTTTGTTTTTAAATGTTTAAGGTAATAATTATATTCTAGTTGGCATGTTTTGTTAATTGAAATAAAGAAATATTTGAAAGGTCAATATGGATGTGATTAAGATATTTTGTAGACCTTATTATATAATTTATAATTTTAAAACTATGAAAATGTTTTGAATATTTTTTTAGTTATGTCATCCTCACTTTTCATAGTTGTCTTGCACTATGACCCCATAGTTGGTTTATACTCTATATTTTTAATTTTTGTCACAATTTTTGATACACTCAATTTATTATATTATTTGGTTGGTTTTTAAGAGACTTAAATAGGTCTATACTCAATTTATACTTAATCATATGGCCATAAAATTTAGCACTTAAAAAGGACAAATTTAATCTTTAAAAAGAATGACAAATTTAACCATTAAAAAAAAGGAACCATAAATAAGATCTTGAATTTAGACTTATCATCCTCTAAACTCTTTCTCCATTGGTTTTTTCACCATTATTTCTTGATTTGAATATGATGCTTGATTCGCTAGCTATTTATAAAAAATTTGAAATAGTTAATAGAAATCACCAGTTAATTTATACTGGCATGGTAATTTTTTCTAAGATTTATCAATGGAATTATACCTAAAATCTAGGATTCACCAAGATTTTATAGTAAGCTTTTAGGGGTCCCTTATTAAAATTATCTCTAGTATAATCATATCAATGTTTACAATATAATGATATTTCACAAATAATTAGATTAGCATCCCTTAATGCATATGAATCATTACTATCACTATGTCTACTAACCCTAAAGGTAGAGGCTCTATTATCCACTCCATGCCTACATGACCAAGATCTATAACATCTCATACACTCCCACAAAAATCCTAATTCCACTATAGTATGTATGTGATCTACCTTTGAGAACTATAGTGAGCTAATAGATTCCTTGATAAATCACTCTTAGGTATGGCTACTAGTCATCTATCTAATTCTACCTATAGATCATCTTGCTCAATGAAAACTATTGTAAAATACATAATAGCAATAGGGTCAAAAATGGGTGTATGTAAGCCCACAAATGGGATCCACTCTCTTAATAAATCCACTATCAACTATCACAAAAGGAATATCTCATGTCAAAGTATAAATATATTTATATACCATTGTATCCCAGTACTCATTGTGTGCATCAAAAACATGAGAAATACATAATGTATTAGTAACTTATAAATAAGAAGTAAAAAGTAGAAAATAAATATGAAAGTATACATATATAGTTATGTGTGGGTACACTAACAACTATAGCATCAGTAGGAGTTGGTTGCGGGGTATCCTTACTTGATCTTACATCTCCTATATGACCTCAATCTCATCCTCCCTAAGTTAGAGGCACACCAACTAGATCCATGTTAATAAGAAAGAGAATAGGCCATATTACACCTATCCACCATTAAGTATATAATACATTACACCCAATGTCATCCATTTATGTAACCATTAGTGGAGGATCCACATCAATTATAGGTAAAGGCACTATATCTGTGCCACTTGTATGTAGTCTATCACCTATATAATAATTTGATCTCATGGTTTATTTCTATGGGTACAATGCAAGAGGCACATCTTGTTTGATACCAAACTACCATGTAACCCTATTAAACTAAAACCTATCCATAAAACTAAGAAATTTTTCATGAAGACACACATAAAAAAAATTATGGTGTAACTCCACCACATCCTATTGGGCCCCATTTCATGCTAAGTAATAGATCCACACCAACTCAATAAACACCTAGGCATAAGGCAACTATTTGGATGGTTACTATTTTTGTCTTCTAGTGGTGCTAGTTGGTTGGTGGCTAACAACTCCAAGAAGTATCAAGAACCAAGTGCATGGGATAGTGATTGAACATTAAATACAAGTGACTCCTTTTTTAATCATGTAATATTGGGAAGTGGGTGCATGAGATAGTGACTGCACATTAAAGGTAAATCATAGTGGAGGTAGTGAGATATATACCTCTAGTACTAACTTAAGATTCAGTGTGCCCCACTCCCCATAAACTTAGGATACTTTGAAGCCTATAAAATGAAGTTAAGTTTAGTTGATGAGAGGAGGTGAACTGGAGTAGTGAAGAATTGGTGAATTGTTGTTATAAGATTGTCTTAGGTTTGGAACTTAGTTTGGGATGCATTTTTATGCTCCCCTTTGTAATGCCCAAGATCGATTATGAGCTTGGGATTTAGAAGTTTATGTTGAGCACTTGTTCAATTATATAGACTATGTATGCATTATTGTTTAACATGTTAATAAATAATTATTTGTTTAAATAGTTAATGGACTAATGTTTTAAGCATTTGAATGTTTATTGAATATATATTATATTCTATCAAATGTGTGATTGAACCCTATGAGCTTCCAACCAGGTTCATTCATGGTAGACCTATGGGTGACAATGGGCCCTATATTGGAATAGGAAATATGCTAAGTATGTTAAAGACCTATACCATGAATGAAACCTATTCCTAAGCACAAGATCATGATTAAGTCCCTTAACTTGATACCCAATTGGCCCTCAAATGCCTAAGTGTTATCAATCCTATGAAACCCAATACTTGCACCTATGAGTGCCCAACCATCATTGCACTAACCCAATCCCCTGAAGAATAGATTTACACCATGGCACAACTAACCCAACACAAACCTCAATCCCTTCTCTACTATGTTTTAGATGAGAACATAAGGCTTGTGCCTTATGTATATTAATGTCACCATTGTTGAGTGTTAAATTTTGAGTGCCATAAAAATCATTAAGGTTTGTGCCCCCTGGAACAAGCCTAGATCTGACCTAGCTAGCTACATAGGCACATGACTAGACCCATGACCAATAAGATTGACTTTACTATAACATTTTGGTTTCATTGCCAGGACATGTTGAATTTTATTATTGTAATGGTTCACCAAGATAATGCTCCAATTCTCCCTTGATAACATTGAGTAATAGTTATAATAAGTAAAAGATATCTTTGTGCTGAGGCATCCAACTTGTAGAGGGTAGAACCTAAAGAAGTGGGTCTATAACCACTTGTATGATGCCTTATATGAGGTGTTTTTTTTAGAACTACCAGATCAAGTATATATTTGGTTGGCTACTTATGTGACCCATAAGAACTAAAGATATGGATAGTGTCATGAGTGGATGAAAGAGCAACTAGAGAGGCTCAAGAACATATACACCACCTGTACTAGAGCCATAAATAGATGGTGTCAAGGGGAACTGAATAACTATATGCTTAAGTTTATATTCTTGATGTACTCTTACCCAAAAGAAGTAGAGTACTAGTTCATATGAAAACATAGAGGTACATTTATGAAAGAACTCAACACTAAAATTAAAAATCTGATGGTGGATTATGGATTTTAAATAGTGAGGATAGAAGGTTAAAGTCCTCTTGCATATGAGAAGCAAAATGGGGAAGAAGGGGACATGTAGGTGAGGTAAAATGGAAGGAGATGAGAAGATTGACAACTAGTAGCTTATGCAATAGGATTATAATAAGAAGAGGTATAGATTGATAGAAGATCTAGAACCTTGAATTGCTAAGATGACCTGTAGCAAGTGAGAAGGGCATGGGGAAGGATCTCTTAAATTTTAGTCACACCCAAAGGAAGGAGCCCTCAAAGCCTTGGAACAAGATCCATAATTGGAAATTAAATGCTTGAGGACCCTTTAGAACTTGACCATTGGAGATGAACTAGATGCACCTACCCCCATTTAAACCTATGGCAAAAGCTCGTGCACTAGATTTCCCAAAGGAAAATAGAAGATTGATAACTGACCTTGTTTTCGATGTAGACTTTGATTGCTTTGCAAATTAGGACTAGAATTTCATAATTGAATAAGTCATCTCGTATGAAGAGGTAAGTGAAGATACCTATAGATCATAAAGCACCAGCCCAACTAGAAGGAACCTACGTACAAGTACCCTAGTTTAGCTAATGTCAGTAATGTAGCGTAGGTAATAGCCTATATGAAGTGGCCCTATGCCACTAATGGGTAGTAAAGTGTTATCATATTTTATGGTGCTAGAAGTAACCATCAAACCAATGCTTGGCATAATGGTTGGAGGCATTAGAGGACTACTTCCATGACAAGTATCAAGAGGATAAGTACATCAAGCATTAGCTACCCCCTAACCCTAGATCTATTATGAGATGGCCACATGTTTTCTAGAGTACTAAGGTGTGCAAAATATCATATAACATGTACTCAATTATGAGTTACAATAGCACACTTAGGGAATAACTCAATCCAAATGTAAGGCAACTCAGTTTGTGATAACTTTTCTTTATCATATCCATGTTTAGTATAAGAAGTTTAATCGTAACTAGGCTATGGTTGATTATGAAACCTTGAAGGGAGCCTTCTTGAAGGAGTTTGATATACCTAAATTTGAGCAATAGAGTATTGATGCATTCAAAGAGATAAACCAAGGATTATCAAAAAGTGTGTGTTTATACAATGTTAGATTCAATACACTCCTCTCCAAGCTCCCTTACAACATTCACCCTTACCAACATGTGTAATGGTTTGTTGGAGGATTATTGGTGCCTTTTAGAAGGGCACTATACATGAAAACATTCACAAACCCTTAGAAGTGATAGAGGTTTCACTTAGAGCTAAGGTGGTTGGGAGCACTGATATAGGTATTATCCCATTCATGGAGGCATAGATTACATCTGTGGCCTCCACACTGTAGAATCTGACTACTAGTTCATTACAAGATGCTCAAAGTAGATTATGGTGCACTAACTATGAGATGGAGGGTCATAATAGGAACAACCACCCTCAATGGAATATGTGCACACTTCTTCTTAGCTATGAATTTTATCATGAAGCACATGATGTTCATAACATCCCTTTGTTACAACATGCTCGTTAGCTTAGCACAACCATCTACTTTAAGTTGTGTGATGCCTACACTCACAACATATCTAACTTTTGAGTCATTAATGAAATGCACTAAAATATGGAGAGAGGTGCATGATAGGCAACCATGATAGCTAGAGGGTAGGAAAACCAAGGAAGTGAGGGTTATGGCCAATAGAATGTTGGCTATGGAAAATAAATAGGTGCCAAAGGGTGGGGTGGAGGATGCAGTGGAAGAATATTCCCACCATAATCATGCTACAAGTGTAGGTCAACTTGTTGGGTGAATATTTTGTCAACCAGCTAACTGGTGAGAAAAATATGTCTCTTCAACCACAACATAGGGAGATTGGTCATCTAGATGTGTAGATTTACTACATCAATAGGGGAAAAATCTCTCCTCTCATCAAGGGGAGGTTCCCTATGAATATGCAGGAGCTATATACTATATAAATAAGTAGAAAATAACACTCAGAGGTAGAATACACCATTTATCTCTCTTCTTTCAGAGATGATGTTAAAAATAGAGGATAAAATCTTGGTGGAAACATTGAAGGCACTTCTCTTCTTTTAGAAGTGTTCTTGCAAAAAATAGCAGGAGTTCTTTTAGGTAGTGACAAGAAACTAGTAACACAAGCGCAGTAACCAATAGGATGAAATAGAACACAAAGTTTCCACCTCAACTGCCCAAAGAGTATAACACAAAGGATAATGGGGGCACAAAGTCATCCCAAAATCCTCAACATAGAAAGAAACTAAAAACACACACTGAAAACAGTTATGAAAGCACAAAGTCTTCCCCACAATTGGTTTCAAGACACCTTCTTGATTACTTTCACTAGTTCTGCTTGCCAAATTAAATAAACAAGAACACATTTAGAAGACAGACATAATAACAATCTTATAAAATGATACAAGTTATGATAGCACAAAGTATGTAAACAACTTGCTTTCTCATTCAGATAAAATGATATGAACAAATAACCTGAGCTCAAAGTCTCAGTGTTCTTCTTTCAATTGGGTAGAGTTTCACTTCTATAAAATGAAAAGTCTCCTTTGCATAATGTGAGAAATTACAATGTATAGCCACCAAGTAAGGCTTGGCACTCTTTCCCATGGGACGGCCCATGCTGCAGTCAATGCTTTCAATGCGCCTTCAGTTCTATCTGTAGGGACCATGCTGGGAACAGTGCATTGCCATAACTATGGCGTGTCCATTCCTCTAATATGTCTCTTCTTAGTATGGACTATTTGGTCCTTTTCTTGATGTCTGCATAGCTATCCAATTCACCATTACTTCATGGAAGAAAAATAGGCTTGCATCCTTGATTGGGTGCACTCAGAAGTCTACTTGACCCACTATTTCACCTACTAGAAATAACTCTTTTAAAGATATTTCTGATCCTTTGGTCTTATTCCTCTCTCCCCTATAGAAATTTGAACCTTTAGGCTCTATTTTTGGCCAGTCACTTGATTCTTCCTTTAAGTTCCATGCTTTATTTGAATTTCAGTGGATATTCCCTTACTTTAGATTTGACATCCATGGGGCCGTCAATGGTCGCTAGCTGCCCTAACCATGTTGAACCTTGAACCTGTGAACTTGTGAAAGTTCATTGGTTCAATGGTTCATTGTTTCATTCTATCTCTTTTGTTCCATTAGTTCCCTATTCAAATGCTTCTCTGCTCTCTGGTTGAACCATCACTTTCATTGAACTTGCCTTTGGAATCATCCATGTTGCTTCTTTCTTTGCTTGAGGCCGCCTTTGAACTAATTGAACTTCTGAACCATTAAACTTTAAACTCTTTCAGTTCAAGGTTCAATCGGTTCATTATTTCTTCCTCTACCTAAGAATATTCAAAAGGGGAATGTGGATGCAGACACTTGTCACATTTTGCTGAGTTATAACGGGATGCGTGGCATCTTTTGCGGCCTTGTAGAAAAACATATTATAACCTTCTGTTGTTGACACTTGGCACTTTCCATGGGATTCTGTGAGAGGCTTATTGAAAGGATCTTTTAAAATTATAAGAAGATTGAAATGTATATGCCAACACTTGTCATGCTTAGCTGAGTTACAATGGGACACGTGGCATGTTCTGCATAATCTAGCAATCACACGGATGATGACACTTGGAGCGCTCCACTCTCGATATTTTTCCTTTTGGGAATTCCTTTGGTCGAGCTTATTTCCTTCAGATAAAAGTTTTAAGGAATTCCTTCAGGCTTTTCCTTAGTCATTTTCCCACAAAAAATACTTTCAAAAGAATTCTAACTGCTCTTTCACTTAGTAATTTCCTTTGGACAAAAAGTCTGCAGGAAATGTTCCCTATCAACCTTTGAACAAATCCAAATGAATTCTATCTTTTATGTCTTCTCTTTGACCCTTGAATCAATGTTCCCTACCCTCCACAAGAGCACTTGGCTCTAGTTCACTGGCCTCTATAAGGGCACTTGTTCATTTGGCTTTGGGGCAGCCCCTTGAACCTACCAATTGAACCAAGGCATTGAACCAATCCTAAAAATCCCTGAGTGTTGGAAACTTACTCTTTTGAAGGAATTTTCTTGCAGAATCCTTTGAACCTATTAAACCTGCTAGTCCCTTTACTGAAAAAGCTTTAAAAATGAGGAATTTGAAAGCTCAGAACAAATTTTGAGAAGGGAAGAGATTATTTTGGTCTATTGAACCAAAATAGTTCACATGTCCCAAAAATGAGAAGTCTATTTTTGGGGACAACAACTGGCTCCAGTTGGGGAACTTCCTTCAGATGAAAACTTGGAACATAGCTGAGGGGAGTAGAAACCAAAATCTCTAGTGCCTTGAAGTATGTCATTGGGCTATGGAGTCATGCTACCCAAAAAGAAAGGTTCCAAAAAAATGAAAATGAACGACACAAAACAAAAACAAAGATTATACAAATATACATATGTAAAGGTGAACTTATCTGATACTTCAAGAATTGAAGTGATTCAGACACTTCCCATTGTGAGATAATGAAAATGGCATTTCATCTTGATAAACTAGCAGGAAACCATTTTGTCCCCAGAATTAGTGATGGGGGAATGAAACTCTCCACTAGGAATCACATTTTTTGTGCACTCCTTTTGGCTCTCTCTTCTTGCTTCATGGCAAGACGTGGTCTTCAATATAAAAACCATAAATCCTTTCTCTCTTGGCAAAGAGTTCCTTTTGATAACTTTAGAGTACAGTAGCATGGTCCACTACCATAGCTTGTTATTCTACTGGTTCAGTCCAGCGCATGTTTTGATTGTCAGCATCAAAGTCCTGAGAAACCATCAGCGCAGCATCTCCTTTGGTGTGAAGGAGTTTGACATCTTGGTCTTGAGCAGCCTTCAATTCAAGAAATAGAGATTCACATTCAGCTATGTTTTTGGTGTTGCTAAACTACAACTTGCATGAAGGAAAAATATATCTTTGAGGAGATATCAACACAGTCCTAGCTCTAGCATTGGTAGAATAATTGTTGCCATCAGATTCTAAGATCCAAACATCATCAGAAACTAATCTTCTATCATATTTCTCTTTATTGGAAGTAGAAGATGCTTTTTTATCTATATTATGCCCTACCAATTCTTCTGATGTCTTATTTGAATCAATTTTTAGATTTCCACCTATAGGAATTTCATCTATAGAAACATGAACACCCTCTATGGTCAAGAAGTAATTACCCCTGCCTGAAAACTCAAACATAATTTGAGTTGCAGGGGCTGACGTTTGGGTGACCACGTATTTTGCCTCCTTTTTAGGGAGCAGTCTCTTTATTACGCCTTTGATAGGGATCCTTGCCTCAGACAGGTCCATGCTCAACTCTCCTCCCACATCCTTGCAGAAATTTCATCCTAGTAAAATTCCATATGAGGCTGGGATGTTAGCCACTAGGACTGTCATCTTGATTCTCTTGTCTGGGAATGTTGCAAATGCAAATTTGGCATCTTTGATTTGTCCTAGCAGTGGAACTTATTTGTTCTCCATGGAGAAACATCTACCAAATGTTTTAGTCAATGTGAGACCAAGAGATTCCACCACTTTGGTAGGCATGACATTGTCTAAAGCACCAAAATCAATGATGCAGTTGTTCAGCTGATGTCCATTTATCAGCAATGATACATAGAAAGGTTTAGTCCTACAAGGAGAAGCAGGGGGAGTAATGACAAGCTTGTTTGGGATGGGCATGTTCCTTGGGGGATCATGAGTTACCCTTCTAATCTCTTGTCCTGTAGGGACAGTTGTATTCTTCACACACTCCACCAACCTATCCAACTGCTCAAGTTTGGCTTGTAGGAATTCAAATTCAGTCATTTAGATTTTAATTTTCTTGACATGGTCGACTATGTCAAATGACTAAAATGGACTAAGAAGAGAGGATGGGAGTTCATCCTTTTAGTTTTTGGGAGGGGGAGGACTGGCCTACAAATTTGAAGTAGAAAGTGTAGGGATGTTTGATGTACTTACCTTCTTAGCAATCACCGGGTCCTTTGGCTAGAAAGGCAGAGCAGTCCCACGTTTAGCAATTAAAATTTCTAGTTGAGGTCTCTCATCTATCTTTTCTTTATCAGCTTGTTGGGCTAACTGGTTCTTAGACCGGGTGAACACTATGTATGATCCCTTGACTGCTCCACCTTTACTTTTGGGTTCATCTTGGTAATTTAAGAAACTAATGTGGGAGTTACCATCTGACTCTTCTTGACCCTTCGTGAAGAGATCAGCATCATTGTCTTGATCAAACTCAGGTTGGAAAGAGAAATCATGTTCAGTTTCTAGATATCCAATTGCTGAGTTGGTTAGAGGTGCTTCAAGGGTAAGGTTCCTCTGTGGGGGAGGAAGATGATTTGGCTACCCTTGATTCCTTATAGTATTGCCTTAATATAACTAGTTCTAAAATGTCCTCCATGGCATATCCTGATAAGGAAGAGCAGACATACCTTGGGCCACTTGTCTTTTCAAGGCTAGCAATTCATTTGCTAGCTTTTGCACCATTTGATCCGTGGTGCCTGTAGATGGATATTCAGAAGATGAGGATTTACCACTATTTGAATCTCTCCTTATCTTTCCTACCAAGATAAGGTCATCTTCCACTTTAGTAGCCAAGTCTTGAGTAGCCTTAAGGTGTATGTGGCCAGCATGCCTTAGTAGAAAACTCACTTTAGGTAGCTGTGAGTTGATGAAGAAGCATTTGAGGTTTTCAGGTGTTGGCTGAGCAATAACAAGAATTCAGTTCCTCAGCTTATCAAACTTTGCTATGAAATCCCTCATAGGTTCATGAGGTTCCTTCTTCATCTGTGTGAGCTGGGCCAGCAAGGCATGTGCATCTTCTGTAGGCTTGAACCTTGCTTCAAATTTGGCTTTGAGTGTGTCCCAGTTAGTCACTAACCAAGCCTGCAAATGGTAGAACTAGTCTGTAGTAACACCTTGTAGTGTTTCTATGAAAAGCATGACTACCACGTCTTCAAATTCCACTCCTATTATGCCATAGGCTATGCCGAAGGTTGCAATGTGTTCATCAGGGTGAACTCCCCCATCCCCAAAGAATTTGGGGAAATTCTTTCTTGAGCTATGTGGAAGTTCATGCAGGGGTGGAGTCAAATTGAGTGGGCCAAATGAGTTACCCTAGGGGCCTTGAGCCATGATTCAATTATGTAAAAGTGGGATCAAACATCTGGGTGGAGTGTGGATGGGCAAAGCTCTGCTAACAGCAAAAAAGGAAGTTATGACTTATGTTGGTGACCTGGTAGGAGGAAGACTCCTAGTTTGTTGAAGGTGAGGTTGTGGAGGAAACAAATCAAAATTGCTTGCTACACCAACTCAAAAATAGGGTCAACAACACCTTGAGATTTTTGGCTTCTTTTATAGTGTGGAGCTACCAAATTGTAGGACAAAAATGAGAAAGAGTTGGTCCTGCTTCAATTTGAATCTTGAGACTTCAAACTCTTCCCAGTGGCTCTAGTTTTGTAGACCAAATAATATAATGGAGATGGAGGAAGATGGTAAGGCTATAATTATAATGGGTAAGACATGAAATGGAGTCACAAGAATATGTAATGGATAAGGGTAAGAACTACTTCAATCTGAAACTTGAGGTTTCAGACTACACATTCATCCCCAACAGAGTCACCAAAAACTGTTGGGTAAATATTTTGTCAACCAGCTAATTAGTGAGCAAAATAGGTCTCTTCAACCATAGCATAGGGAGATTGGTCGGCCAAATGTCCAGGTTTACTACATCAATAGGGGACAAATCTCTCCTCTCATCAAGGGGAGGCTCCCTATGAATATGCAGGAGCTATATACTATATAAATAAGTAGAAAATAACACTCAGATGTAGAATACACCATCCATCTCTCTTATTTTAGAGATGATGTTAACAAATAGAAGAGAAAATCTTGGTGGAAACACTGAAGGCACTTCTCTTCTTTCAGAAGTGTTCTTGCAGGAAACAGTAGGAGTTCTTTCAGGTAGTGGCAAGAAACTAGTAACACAGGTGCAGTAACCAGTAGGATGAAACATAATGCAACATTTCCACCTCAACTACCCAAAGATTATAACACAAAGGATAATGGGGGCACAAAGTCATCCCAGAATCCTCAACACAAAAAGAAACTAAAAACACACACTGAAAATAGTTATGAAAGCATAAAGTCTTTCCCACAATTGGTTTCAGAACACCTTCCTGATTACTTTCACTAGTTCTGCTTGCCAAATTAAATAAATAAGAACACATTCAAAAGATAGACATAAGAACAATATTCTAAAATGATACAAGCTATGACAGCACAATGTCTATAAATAAATTGCTTTCTCATTCAGATAAAATGATATGAACAAATAACCTGAGCTCAAAGTCTCAGTGTTCTTCTTTCATTTGGGCAGAGAGTTTCACTTCTATAAAATGAAAAGTCTCCTTTACATAATGCAAGAAATTACAATGTATAGCCACCAATAAAGGCTTGTTTCTCTTTCCCATGGGACGGTCCACGCTGCAGTCAATGTTTTCAATGCACCTTCAGTTTTGTCTAGAGGGACCATGTTGGGAATAGTGCATTGCCATAACTATGGCATGTCCATTCCTCTAATATGTTTCTTCTTAGTATGGACTATCTGGTCCTTTTTTTTATGTTTATACAGCTTTCCAATTTTCCATTACTTCATGGAAGAAAAATAGGCTTGCATTTTTTGATTTTATGCGCTCAGAAGTCTACTTGACCCATTATTTCACCTACTAGAAATAACTCTTTTGAAGATATTTTTGATCCTCTGGTCTTGTTCCTCTCTCCCCTATATAAATTTGAACCTTCAAGCTCTCTTTTTATCCAGTCACTTGGTTCTTCCTTTAATTTCCATGCTCTATTTGAATTTCAGTGGATATTCCCTTACTTTAGATTTGACGTCCACGGGGCCATCAATGGTTGCTAGCTGCTTGAACCATGTTAAACCTTGAACCTGTGAAAGTTCATTGGTTCAACAGTTCATTAGTTCATTCTATCTCTTTTGTTCCATCACTTACTTGTTCAAATTCTTCTCTGCTCTCTGGTTGAACCATCGCTTTCATTGAACTTGCCTTTGGAATCATCCATGTTGCTTCTTTCTTTGCTTGAGGTCGCCTTTGAGCTGTTTGAACCTGTGAACCATTGAACTTTGAAATCTTTCAGTTCAAGGTTCAATTATTTCATTAGTTCTTCCTCTACATGAGCAGCTTCAAAAGGGAAATGCAGATGTAGACACTTGTCATGTTTTGCTAAGTTATAACGGGATGCATGGCATCTTTCACGGCCTTGTAGAAAAACATATTACAACCATCTGTTGTTGACACTTGGTGCTTTCCATGGGATTCTGTGAGAGGATTATTGAAAGAATCTTTTAAACTTATAAGAATCCTAAAATGTGGACACCAACACTTGTCACACTCCGTTGAGTTACAATGGGACACGTGGCATGTTCCACGTAATCTAGCAATCACACGGACGATGACACTTGGAGCGCTCTGATCTCAAGATTTTTCCTTTCAGGCATTCCTTTGGTTGAGTTTATTTCCTTCAAAAAAAATTCCAAAGGAATTCCTTTAGGCCTTGCCTTATTCAATTTCCCATGGAAAATACTTCTGAAAGAATTCTAACGGCTCTTTCACTTAATAATTTCCTTCAGACAAAAAGTCTAAAGGAAATGTTCCCTGTCAGCCTTTGAACAAATCCAAAGGAATTCTATCTTTTTTGTCTTCTCTTTGACCCTTAAATCAATGTTCCCTACCCTCTGTAAGGGCACTTGGCTCTAGTTCACTGCCCTCCATAAGGGCACTTTTTCCTTTGGCTTTGGGGCAGCCCCTTGAACCTACCGATTGAACCAAGGCGTTGAACCAATCTTGAAAATGCCTGAGTGTTTAAAACTTGATATTTTGAAGGAATTTTCTTATAGAAGCCTTTGAACCTGTTGAACCTGCTAGTCCCTTTACTAAAAATCTTGAAAAATGAAGAATTTGAAAGCACAGAACAAATTTTGAGAAGGGAAGAGATTATTGTGGTCTATTGAACCAAAATAGTTCACATGTTGTCCCATAAATTAGAAGTCTATTTTTGTGGACAATAGCTGGCTCCAGTTGGGGAACTTCCTTCAAATGAAAACATGGAACACAGCTGAGAGGATTAGAAACTAGAATCTCCAGTGCCTTGAAGTATGCCATTGGGCTATGGAGTCATGCTACCCAAAAAGAAAGGTTCTAAACAAAAACAACAATGAACAACACAAAGCAGAAACAAAAATTATACAAATATACATATGTATAGGTGAACTTATCTGATACTTCAAGAATTGAAGTGATTTAGACGTTGCCCATCGTGAGACAATGAAAATGGTGTTCCATCCTGATAAACTAGCAAGAAACCATTTTGTCCTCAGAATCAATGACGGGCGAATGGAACTCTCCATCAAGAATCATTTTTTGTGCACTCCTTTTGGCTCTCTATTCTTTCTCCATGGCAAGATGTGGTCTTCAATCTGAAAACTATAACTCCTTTCTCTCTTGGTGAAGAGTTCCTTTTGCTGACTTTGGAGTATAGCAATATGGTCCACTACCATAGCTTGATGTTCTGCTGGTTCAGTCCAACGCATGTTTTGATTGTCAGCATCAAACTCTTGACAAAATATTAGCTCAACATCTCCCTTGGTGTAAAGGAGTTTGACATCTTGGTCTTGAGCAGCCTTCAATTTGAGCAACAGAGATTCACATTCAACTATGTTGTTGGTGTTGCTGAACTTTAACTTGCATGAAGGAAAAATATCTCCTTGAGGAGATATCAACATAGTATCGGCTCTAGCATTGGTAGAAGAATTGTTGTCATTAGATTTTAGGATCCAAACATCATTAAAAATTGATCTTCTATCAGATTTCTCTTTATTGGAAGTGGAAGATGCTTTTTTATCTATACTTCACCCTACAAATTATTCTGATGTCTTGTTTGAATCAATTTTTAGATTGCCACCTACAGGACTTTCATCTACAGAAACATGAGCACCCTCTATGGTCAAGAAGTAATTACCCCTACCTGAAGACTCAAATAGAATTTGAGCTACAAGGGCTGACATTTGGGTGACCACGTATTTTGCCTCCTTTTCAGGGAATAATCTCTTCATTATGCCTTTGACAAGGATCCTTACCTCAGATAGGTCCATGCTCAACTCTCCTCCCACATCTTTGTAGAAATTTCCTCCCAGCAGAATGTTGTATGAGGCTGGGATGTCAGCCACCAGGACTGTCATCTTGATTCTCTTGTCTAGGAATGTCATAAATGAAAATTGGGCATCCTTGATTTGTCCCAGTAGTGGCACTTATTTTTTCTCCATGGAGAAATATCTACCAAATGTTTTGGTCAATGTGAGACCAAGAGATTCTACCAATTTGGTAGGCATGACATTGTCTAAAGCACCAAAATCAATGATGCAGTTGTTCAGCTGATGTCCATTTATCAGCAATGATACATAGAAAGGTTTAGTCCTACTAGGAGCAGCAGGGGGAATAATGACAAGCTTATTTGGGATGGGCATGTTCCTTGGGGGATCATGAGTTACCCTTCTAATCTCTTGTCCTGTAGGGACAGCTGTATTCTTCACACACTCCACCAACCTATCCAACTTCTCAAGATTGGCTTGTAGGAATTCAAATTTAGTCATTTGGACTTTAGTTTTTTTGACATG
Source organism: Torreya grandis (assembly GCA_037957365.1). NCBI lineage: Eukaryota > Viridiplantae > Streptophyta > Pinopsida > Cupressales > Taxaceae > Torreya > Torreya grandis. The sequence goes on along the minus strand of JARHVA010000984.1, from coordinate 3,038,944 downwards.
GTCGACTATGTCAAATGACTCAAATGGACTAAGAAGAGGGGATGGGATTTCATCCTTTTTTTTAGGAGGGGGAGGACTAGCCTAAAAATTTGAAGTAGAAGGTGTAGGGATGTTTGATGTACTTACCTTCTTATCAATCACCGGGTCCTTTGGCTGGAAAGGCAGAGTGGTCCCACATTTAGCAATTGAAATTACTGGTTGAGGTCTCTCCTCTATCTTTTTTTTATCAGCTTACTAGGCTAATTGGTTCTTGGACCAGGTGAACACTGCGTATGATCCATCGACTGCTTCACCTTTACTTTTGGGTTCATCCTGGTAATTCAAGAAACCAATATGGGAGTCACTAGTTAACTCTTCTTGACCCTCCATGAAGAGATCAGCATCATTTTCTTGATCAAACTCAGGTTGGAAATAGAAATCATGTTTAGTTTCTAGATATCCAACTACTGAGTTGGTTGGAGGTTCTTCAAGGGTAAGGTTCCTCTGTGGGGGAGGAAGATGATTTGGCTACCCTTAATTCTTGGCAGCATTGCCTTGATATGACTGGTTCTGAAATGTCCTCCTTGGCATATCTTGATAAGGAAGAGCAGACATACCTTGGGCCACTTATCTTTTCAAAGCTAGCAGTTCATTTGCCAGCTTTTGCACCATTTGATCTGTGGTGCCTGTAGATGGATACTCAGAAGATGAAGAGGATTTACTTCTATTTAGATCTCTTCTTATCTTTCCTACCAAGATAAGGTCATCTTCCACTTCAGTATCTAATTCTTGAGCAGCCTCAAGGTGTATGTGGCCAGCATATCTTAGCAACAAACTCACTTTAGGCAACTATGAGTTGATGAAGAAGCATTTGATGTTTTCAAGTGTTAGCTGAGCAATAGCAAGAATTTGGTTCCTCAGCTTATCAAACTTTGCTATGAAATCCCTCATAGGTTCATGAGGTTCCTTCTTCATCTGTGTGAGCTGGGCCAATAAGGCATGTGCATCTTTTATAGGCTTGAACCTTGCTTCGAATTTGGCTTTGAGTGTGTCCTAGTCAGTCACTGACTAAGCCTGTAGATGGTAGAACTAGTCTACAATAGTACCTTGTAGTGTTTCCATAAAAATATTGACTGCCATGGCTTCAAATTCCACTCCTATTATGCCACAGGCTATGCTAAAGGCTGCAATGTGTTCATCAGGGTGAACTCTCCCATCCCTAAAGAATTTGGGGAAATTCTTTCTTGAGCTACGTGGAAGTTCATGTAGGGGTGGAGTCAAATTGAGTGGACCAAATGAGTTACCCTAGGGGCCTTGAGCCATGATTTGATTATGTAAAATTAAGATCAAACATCTAGGCAGAGTGTGGATGGGCAAAGCTCTGCTAACAATAGAAAAGGAAGCTCTGCCTTGTGTTGGTGACCTAGTAGGAGGAAGACTCCTAGTTTGTTGAAGGTGAGGTTATGGAGGAAACAAATCAAAATTGCTCTGTTGCACCAACTCAAAAATAGGGTCAACAACACCTTGATATTTCTAGCTTCTTGTATAGCGTGGATCTGCCAGATTATAGAACAAAAATGAGAAAGAGCTAGTCCTGCTTTAGTTTGAAGCTTGAGACTTCAAACTACGTGCTCTTCCCATTGGCTCTGGTTTTGTAGACCAGATAATATAATGGAGATGGAGGAAGATGGTAAGGCTATAATGATAATGGGTAAGACATGAAATGGAGTCGCCAAAATATGTAATGGATAAGGGTAGGAACTGCTTTAATCTGAAACTTGAGGCTTCAGACTGCACGTTCATCCCCAACAGAGTCACCAAAAATTATTGGGTGAATATTTTGTCAACCAGCTCACTGGTGAGAAAAATAGGTCTCTTCAACCATAGCATAGGGAGATTGGTCATTTAGATGTGCAAAAAATAGGTCTCTTTCCCATGGGACGGCCTACGCTACAGTCAATGCTTTTAATACACCTTCAGTTCTATCTAGAGGGACCATGTTGGGAACAGTGCATTGCCATAACTATGGCATGTCCATTCCTCTAATATGTCTCTTCTTAGTATGGACTATTTGGTCCTTTTCCTGATGTCTGCATAGCTGTCCAATTTGCCATTACTTCATGGAATAAAAATAGGCTTGCATCCTTGATTTGGTGCGCTCAAAAGTCTACTTGACCCACTATTTCACCTACTAGAAATAATTCTTTTGAAGATATTTCTGATCCTTTGGTCTTGTTCCTCTCTCCCCTGTAGCAATTTGAACCTTTAGGGTCTCTTTTCATCCAGTCACTTGGTTCTTCCTTTAAGTTCCATGCTCTATTTTAATTTTAATGGATATTCCCTTACTTTAGATTTGATGTCCACGGGGCCGTCAATGGTCGCTAGTTGCTTGAACCATGTTGAACCTTGAACCTGTGAAAGTTCATGGGTCAATGGTTCATTGGTTCATTCTATCTCTTTTGTTCCATCACTTCCCTATTCAAATGCTTCTCTGCTCTCTGGTTGAACCATCACTTTCATTGAACTTGCCTTTGGAATCATCCATGTTGCTTCTTTCTTTGCTTGAAGCCGTCGTTGAACTGTTTGAACCTATGAACCATTAAACTTTGAACTCTTTTAGTTTAAGGTTCAATTAGTTTATTGGTTCTTCCTCTACTTGAGCAGCTTCAAAAGGGGAACGTAGATGTAGACACTAGTCACGTTCTGCTGAGTTATAACGAGACATGTGGCATCTTTCACAGCCTTGTGGAAAAACATATTACAACCTTCCGTTGTTGACACTTAGAAATTTTTGTGGGATTCTATGAGAGGCTTATCAAAAGAAGCTTTTAAACTTATAAGAAGCCTGAAACATGGATGCCAAAACTTCTCATGCTCTGCTGAGTTACAATGAGACACATGGCATGTTCCGCGTAATCTAACAATCACATGGATGATGACACTTGCAGCGCTCCGCTCTCAAGATTTTTCCTTTCGGGCATTCCTTTGGTCAGTCTTATTTCCTTCAAACAAAAGTATGAAGGAATTCCTTCGGGCTTTGCCTTAGTCATTTTCCCATGAAAAATACTTCCAAAAGAATTCTAATGGCTCTTTCACTTAATAATTTCCTTCAGACAAAAAGTCCAAAGGAAATGTTCTCTGTCGGCCTTTGAACAAATCCAAAGGAATTCTATCTTTTTCATCTTCTCTTTGACCCTTAAATCAATGTTCCCTACCCTCCACAAGGGCACTTGGATCTAATTCACTACCCTCTGCAAGGGCACTTGTTCCTTTGGCTTCGGGGCAGCCCCTTGAACCTACCGATTGAACCAAGGCGTTGAACCAATCCTGAAAATGCCTAAGTGTTGGAAACTTGCTCTTTTGAAGGAATTTTTATGCAAAAGCCTTTGAACTTTTTGAACCTACTAGTCCCTTTACTGAAAAATCTTGAAAAATGAGGAATGTGAAAGCTTAGAACAAATTTTGAGAAGGGAAGAGATTATTTTGGTCTGTTAAACCAAAATAGTTCACATGTTGTCCCAAAAATGAGAAGTTTATTTTTTAGGACAACACAACTTACACTATCATCATGACTGCTCGATGCATCAAATGTGCAAGTATTATTGAGGACTGCATATGGTCGAAGAGTGCCCCAATTTGTACAAAAAGCTAACCCAAGGCAAAATGGGTACCAATGAAGGTACAGGGATTATTAGGCATGATCCTAAGGATATAAAGTGGGATCCAAAAGCATAGTTAGCATGCACAGAGTTGATCAAGGTGTAGGTAACCACTCATATTGGGTTCACCATTTAGCCACCAACTATGCCAACATAAGATTTGTACCTAGAATATGGAAAACTAAGTTACAGTGAGTGAATAGCATGACCTAAGCCAAAATTTATGCCCTGCCCTAACCTAGTACATCAAAAGGACATCCTACAACAAGCCATGAGCATAATATAAAATTTACAGGGAGAAATCTAGTTAGCTAGAGATCTTAAAGTGTAGGCTACCACCTCATCCAAAAATAAAGATAACCAAGAGGTTGAAGTACAAGAGTGAATAGAGATATTGTACCTCCTATAAATGGATAGGATTCTTCCCCTTCTAAAAAATTTTCTCTTTAAGCATTTAAGGAAGAGACTAAGTGAAGTTGATGAGCCCCATGTAATTTAATTTGTTGCACCACATATGGAGTGAGTGTGTGAAGTAAGCATACTTAGAATTTAGAGTATGACCAAGGTTGTTAGTGAATGCCACCATTAATGACTAGTATGTCTATGAGGTTTTGATCGACACTAGTGAATAGGTCAATATATTGATAAAGAATACATGGGATAAAATGGGTAGGCCAACCCTAAAACCTTCCCCCCATGTACTCTTCATGGCCAATAAGACCTGAGCATAGTTGATCAAAATTATATAGGGTACCATTATAGATATTATGAAAACCAAATTCTAGACTGACTTTAAGGTTATTGAGTTGGTTGAACAGGATAACTACCTAGTGCTTTTAAGGAGGCCTTGGTGCAATGCCAATAATGTAAATGCGTGATTCAAGAAGTGATACATGACCTTTGAGAATGGCAAGGAAAGGGTAGTGATCCCATTTTAAAGTGACTAGGGACCCCCCTATGTGGAGAGTGTTGATCTAAAAGATGAGATCAACCATATTTATAACATCATGGTGTAAGGTGTTGATAATATCCATCCTTTTTATTAAGGAGTGATTTCCTATGAAGATGGGTAGTCAACCTTAGATACCACTGGCATCACTTGTGACAAATGGATTAAAGAGGTGTATGAGGCTACTAGTCATAAATATCACTTAGTACATTAAAAGGTGCCAATGCCCATAAGGACTGACTAGGTCCAAATTGATCACACTCTAAAATGATGGGTCATACACCAAGAGAAGAGAAAAAAAGGGTACTCTACCTAAGCAAAGGAAAATTTGTGGTGCTCCTAATATTTGAGTGGAGAAACCTAGTGTAAAGGTATGTCAATGACCTCAAATAATGCATCTCTAAGGAGACGATATAATGGGCACACTTATGTACACCTTGAAGATTACTACCATGCACTGGTGGGTAGCACCAAGGTCTAACTTACCAACCTAGCTAGAGTTAAAGTCAACCATGTGCACTATATTTTAAAGGAGTAATAAGATCTTAGATACCTCAGTGTACTTTGGTGACTATGACCCCATGGTGCATGTGCACCTATGTGAAGATACATGGATTGAATGCGATATGACTACCCCAAAAAACTTATGGGTGCATGCCTCTTACAAGACTCTAAAGAAATAGGTGTGGGCATGGTACATGGTCAAAAATACATGACAATAGATAACCAATTGGGAGGTTCTTAAGGAGAATTTTGTGCATACCTTCTCCTTCTCCTTGTAGAACTTGGAACTAGTCGAGTCATTGCAAGTGATTCAAAGGGTAGTGTCCAATGACATAGCAATCCTCGAGGAGCACTTGAAATACATGTTTGGAGAAAAAGGTTTGGCACTCCCAACCTTCTTTGAATAAAAAATACCCAATAGTAACTCCATCAAAGAGGATGATGAAAATTTTAAGGAGTTATACAAGAAAAAATTGATCGCTAGAAGAAAGATCATACACCAAGTAGATGATAGTGTTCCTAGCAAAGAAGAACCCACTCATCTTTGCATTGAGAAAATAGATGGAACCCAAAAAGTTGAGTATTCTCACTAGGAGAGGAATGATCCATACCACACACCACTTAAGACCATCAAATTGGATATCAACATAGAAGGAGAGCCAAAGATGGCTAATCTAGGTGCTTATTGGTCTGATGCAGAGCTAGTGCAAATCATAGACCTCCTAAAAGAATTCCAAGATTTGTTCCCTATGAATCATCAAGATATAAATGACATTCACCCATACCTAGGAAATATGAGCATGTAGCTAATTAATGGCACAAAAATAGTCAAAAATTTCCCCTACCAGATGAATCCTAACCTCCATGCTAAGGTGAAAATAAAGATCAACATTATGTTAGTCGTAGGGGTCATTTACCCTATGCAAGAATCTAAGTGGGTGAGCCCAATGGTAATAAGCATCAATAAGGATGGGTACATTCACATTTGCATCAATTACAAAATGTTGAATGCCACCTATGTCAATGACCCCTTCCCAACTCTATTCATTAATGAAGTCTTAGAAGGCATCACAGGTTACAAAATCTACACCTAATGGATTTTATGACTATCACCAATTCCATATTGAGGAGGAGGAAAACCCAAAAAAACATTTATGACTAAATGGGGTTGTTTTGATTATAACATGATGCCCTTTGGACTCAAAAATGTACCAATTGTGTTCTTTAGGGTGGTGATCACTGCATTCAATGAATTCATCCACATGTTCCTCCAAGTATATCTAAATTATTGGATGGTATATGGCATTATTAAGGACCATTGTGACAACTTGCACCTAATGTTTGAAAGGTGTAGGTAGCTTTAGATTTCCTTGAACCTAAAAAATTGTGTCTCCATAACATTATTTGGAACTCTGCTCGATCACATCATCTATAAGGATGGTTTGCTCATTGATCCAATGAATATTTCCATCATCATGTAACTACAAACTTATTCCACATAGAAATATGTTCACACCTTTCTTGGCCACTGTGGATATTATATAAAATTTATAAAGAGTTATGAAAATATTGTGGTTCTTTTATAAGAGATTTTACACAAGGATGGACCATTCTACTAAGGGGAAGTGCAAGAGGATGCCTTCAAGACTCTAAAGCTTAGATTGGATAGTGTGCCTATATTAAATTTCCCTAACTGGACAACACCCTTTCATGTCTATGTTGACACTTCTAGCTCTGCAATTGGCATGATCTTGGCGCAGCTTGGTGAATGTAAAATATATCATCCCATCTCCTTCACCAATAAAAATTTGACCTCAGTAGATCAAAATTACACTACCACAGAGTGTAAGGTGATCACCATGGTTTATGCCTTACAAAAATTTAGGCAATATTTGTTGGCAACCCCATTCATCTATTTCATTGATCATGAGGAACTCAATTACCTCATGAATAATATTATGTTACATGGGTATATATGTAGATGGATAGTTATATTCTAGGAGTCCTAGTTCTCCATTATGGTTAAGCTTGGAAAGCAAAACTTGGGGCCAGACCATTTATCCCATATCAATTATTACAATATGATGGTGCATATCGAGGATGACATGATAGATGCACAACTGTATAGATTCCATCACATCCTTAAGTATTTGGTACATATCATCACCTTTATAATGTATAGGGTTGCACCCCAGACTATGATGAATAAGGAAAAGAAATAACTAGCAGTTCATGTTACCCCCTTTTAACTCATTAGTGAATAACTTTATAAGCTAAGTAGAGATAAAGTTTTACACTGATGTGTATTGGAACATGAAAGATATTCCATCTTACAAGAGGTACATGAAGGCAAATCAGGAGGATATTTCACTAGAGATGTAATGGCAAGAAAAGTGCTATAATTAGGCTTATGGTGGCCAAACTTGTGACAAGATGCAAATAACTAAGATAAGGCATGTGATATATGACAATGTATGGGGAATCCCAACCATTAAAATGAGATGCCTCTCATCCCCATTTTTTCCCAAGTGCTATTTAAGAAATAGGCCATTGATTTTGTTGGGTCGATAACTCCTGCATCATAATACATAGGTAAAAGGTATATCCTAGTGGCTATAGATTACTTCACCAAGTGGGTTGAGGTCATGTTGACCAAAAACTACATAGCTACCATAGTCATGATCTTCATTTAGAAAAATATCATAAGCTATTATAGGTTCTTACTCAATTTGACTAGCAATAGGGTCACTCACTTTATAAATGAAATGGTGTGCATTTTATTGACTAAGTATACAGTGGCACACCATAAAATGACCCCTTATCATCTACAATTAAATAGCACAACTAAGGCATTTAAAAAAATTCTAAGAACATGCCTCATAAATATATGCAATGTTAGTTACAAGGATTGGTATGATCGAGTATCGATAGTGTTATGGGCATATCACATAACCTACAAATGCCTAAATAAGGTTATGTCATTTCAACTAGTATTCAACATTAACACAATCCTACCAATGTATTTCTTAGTGTCTTCATTGCACATCACATGTATTGGTCAGATATATGACCAAGAGTCATTGAACACAAGGATAGAGGACTTAAAGTGTCTAGATGAGATACATGCCCAAGTAAAGTGGAGATAGTAGATATAAAAAGTGCACTAGAAGCTCTAGCATGACAAGCACATAAAGAACAAGGTGCTAGCAAAAGGAGCATTCATTTTAATCTATGACTCCCAAGTATTTCAAGCATCTAGGAAAACTATAGATAAGGTGGATGGGTCCCTATATCATCCACCACATATTGGAGATAGGTGCACGTAAGTTGTGCACTCTAACTTTAAAAATGCTCCCAGGGCATTTCAATAGAAATAGGTTGAAGCCATATCAGCAATAGGGTGGCACTTGAGCCATAATCCCACTAAATTCTTGCTCACTAATCAATTTTAGTTGATATTACTAGCATAACATTTGGTGTAAGCCAAACAATTTTGTTTTATTTTTTTTCTCTTAGGCAGTAGTGTAAAGAGTATATAAGTGATGCTTCAAAGCTCACTGAGAAATTCTATTGACATTTCATGCATAAATCTAATCAGGTGATTCAATCCCTTGCACTTTATAAAAGTGCTTGAGGCTAGACATCTAAGTGGTGGGCACGTGAAACTTGACAGACTCAAGAAGAAGATACACAAACTCTAGGTGTACAAGAGACAAATTACAAGGCCATGGAAGTCTAAGGGAGAAATACTCTAGTGTTTCCATGCATAATGATATTTGGGTGAGTCAAAACCATTTTATTTCTAAGCACCTAAGGCCTAACACCTAAGTTTTTAGGTGTAAGGAGGTTGACAGACTTAGATAAAATAGAATCCAAGTGAAGATGCACAACTTGATTGTGCACAAGAAAGACAGTGAAGATGCATCATGTGATCATGCATAAGAGAATAAAAAAAGAAGGATCAAGTGTTGGAGGACTAGTGTAAGGTATTTATATGGGGTAGGATAGGCTAAGGCAAAATGAAGCAAAATAAATTAAACAATATAGATAACCATGCTTGAAATAAAAGTGCAACAATAGGAGGTAGAATTGAGGAGGTTGAATCGCACACATGTGAGGAATTGTGCCCAAGTTACCATATTGAAGGTGAAGGTCATACCAAGATGAAAAATTATAGAAGGAGAATCATCATAAACAGTTGGCATCCACTTAGATTTGGGTGGGGAAAGTGACCATTTGAACCATAAGTCACTTCACCAAAATACCATTAGAGGCATTAAATGAGGTGGTAGTAGAGGCATAAAGATCTGTAATAAATGAGTTTGTGGTAGATGATTTTTTTGTATTTTATGGATTTTCATAAAGGTCAAGAAATCTAGACACTACCACACCATTAACACACCTATATTAAAGATTTTAGATGAAAAAGGGTATAAAATGCCATGCAGTTGACTAGTTTCCATTACAAACTTTGTGCAAACCTTGAGATGTCAAGCAAACCAAAGAAAAATAGGAACCAGAGAGCTGAAGCATATAAACCCTTCTATAGAGAGAATTTGAGTACCCTCAGACACCTAGAGTGAATGATTTTGAATCTATAGAGATTACACTCAAGGATAACTTATTGTGGAAAGGGGTGAAAAGGAATTGATAAATAAATAGTTGGCAAAAAATTGAGTTGCTACTAAAGATGCCATTAATGACCTAAAAAGCTCAAATCCAAAGGTACAGTCATAGATTCCATGAATGTGAAGCACCAATAACAATTCAAGTTTTTATTAGACCTGACCTACCATGCTTCAACACTAATAGGTTTAGGATGGGTAAGAAGTGGAAGGGAACCGGTCCACAATAACAAATTCCATATTGGGGGCATATGGTGATAGAAGTGTCCCCTATAATAATAGTAGTGATGATAGTAGAAGGGTTCAGTGTCACACAAGTCAACCCTGAGGTGCTAACCAAGATGTACTATCAAGTCATGCAATTTCCACTAGAAGTATTGGTGGGGTAAAACTAGCATTAATTTACACATACCTGCTAGCTAAAGGAGTAAAACCATCATACTTATATCCATGCACAAGACCTAGCATCAGATTAGATGGTGGATATAGGTAGAAATATGAAATAGGCCATGGCACTATTTGATGTCACCATTTGAGATAAGTTGGTATCTTTCAACGTAACTCAATTGTATGAGTTACCTTGCTTTGGGAAGCCAAAGAAGCTAATGTAATTATTTTTGTCATGAATTCATGATGACTATATATACTTCACGGGGAGGAGCATGAAGATATCAATGTGCCTCATTAGAAAGATAACTAGGCTTTTAGACATCAGGAAAGACATCCATGAGATGATGGGTGATGATGAAGAGGTGGAACACATGGCAAAGATCTTGAGTTACTATAAGGGGGATTCACTTTCCCCATCAAAGATTTTAAGGACCCAGATTGAGGGTATCCTCATGCCTCATGAGCTCACAACTTTTCCTTGGTATTCAATAGATTGATGTGATAAAAACTTACCTCTACATTGCATATCATATGACACAGGGTGTAAAATTCAACATTACCAATTTTATTGTTGAAGAGTTCATAAATAATTTGCTAGAGTGCCACACGACAAAGGGGACCTTTATGTGGGATTCCATTATCATCTTAATAGTCATATGGGAAATTGGCATACTATATGGGGACAAGGATAATCTTTAGGTTTTTCCAGAGCATAATGACTCCCTGGTGCAAAAATATAAGGACTTCACTTACCCTAGTTCATTTAATACAAAGTATAAGGTGAACATGATGAGATGGTGCAAGCTATATATCAAGGCATTCAGGATTGAGTGGTGCATCCCCCAAGACCTCCCTAAGAGCATGTATGGGATGGTAACCTTTGCCATGATACAACATTTTTGCATAGATCGCCTGGTGCTAGTTGATGGTAATAAGTTTGACTAGTTAAAGCTCCTATATAATTTTTTGGCTAAGTATTTTAGGTATGTGCTTAGGAGGATTCCCAATTCACAATAATTGGACATTCTAATAAGGGAACTATATATGGAAAGAAATAGGTTACGGTACTAGTTTGTGCACCTAGATGGAAGAACAATAAGGAATGAAGAGGATGAGTCAGATCGCACTGACATCCACCCTCTTCAAGAAGTAACTATACTAGGGTACATTTATAGGATTTACTATGAGATGAATCCTATGAGGAAGGACTCTAGATCTAGCATTGAGTAGATCGATGACCTTCCCATCATGATCGGTGATGAAGGCACGTCAATCCTAGTTGAGACAAGGAAGTTTCTCAAGAAGAAGAAAGGGGAGACAATGAAATAAATAAAAGAATGCATAAAGTTCAAAATTTCCTTAGGTTATGAAGCCTCCTTATCAGCCATGACTAAGAAGCACATAAAGTTTGCATCAAATATTTTTCCTATATTAAAGGAAAAGTAGAAGAATCCAAATTTCCCATTTATGATGCCTACTATCATCCTGATAGACATAGAGGCAACAAAATAACTATATAAGAGGGAAGAAGTGGTAAAGGATGTGTATATTATGCCTGAATAAGACTCTTCATCTAATGAGGAAACTCTCCCACCACCCTAAAGTGAAGAGGCAAGGTAGGAGCAAGCTTGGAGGAAACTTGGCCTTAGTGATGCAGATATCCAGATGGCACAGGCACTATGGAAGAAGAAAGAAGAAAGGATGAAGTTAGGAATGATAGGGGAAGAGAGTGAGAAAGTTGAGTATGAAGAGAAGTGCTTAGCATAAGGAGAAATAAATGAAGATCTTAGTGTGGTGAAAGTACATGAGGCTCTCCAAGGTAGTACTACTACTGCACTTGGAAAAGTGAAACCATCAGGTACACCAACCGAAGAGGAGTTAATACACAAATGGAAGGGCATGGGCCTTCATCAGGATCACATTGACATGGCATTAGAGTTGAACCAAAAAAGAGAGGTGATGAGGGCCAAGGGAATGACCCAAGATTAAATTTATAAGGTAGAGGCTGAGGAGATAAGGAATTAAGAGGAAAAAACTATCACAATCATCAAGAAAAGGAAGGTGAAAATAAAAAAGGCCTAGAAGGAGAAGGCCAATAAGGAGGAAGAGGAGAATAGGGTTAATGTAGGCACAAAACCCATTAAATACAAAATATTAGAGGTGTTTAACACCCATACCAGCCTAGCAAAGAAAGTTATAGAACAAGCGTACCCTAGTGTTGAAGGGGCACCTGGGGACAAAACAGGTAATGTTGGTACCTAAAAAGAATAAATAGAAGAAGAAGAAGAAGAAGAAATGGATGAAAGGGAAATGTCTAAAGAATAATAACCTTTGTATAAAAGAGAAGAAGAGAAGACATTGAGGAAGAGAGTAATGCAAGCAAAGAGGCATAGGAGAAGAAGGAGTTGGTCATTGAGAAAGAGGAATTAGAGCCAAGCTACTGGGAAAAGGTGAAAAGGGGATATATAGTAGATGAGGACTTATTCATGTTGGATTACATGACATATAGAGCTGAAAAAACATTAATGAACCATCAAGTATCCTTTGCACTTGATTTTTATATGGATGAGCCTCATTTTGAGGTACCATCCAAGTAAATATGGAGCATTGAGAAGTTAGAAGAGGGGCACGACTACCAACTAGTCAACTCTCAAGACATGAACCCAATAAGGTTGGCAACACCCTCCATAATATGCCCTTTGATGTGATGTAAAATAAAATCATTAATGATGTTTGTGCCATAAAATGTAAATATATTGTACTCAAGGTAGAATAACTCAGCACCATGAAACTCAAGCTCAAGGAGTTGGCTGAGTGTGTTGAAGAGGCAGAGCCATCCCTTTTGGATGGTATTAACACCTCCTAGCTTTTGGAAGTGGATAAGGTGTGCACGCTAGTCAAATAGATGATCCCTCAAATGAAGATAGTATATAAATAACAAGAAGACCCTTGTAAATTCCTAAATAGAGAGCTTAAAAAAATCTTGATGCAGTTGAGGACCTCTTTGCAAGGCTAGAGGAGCACATAGATGATGTTGATGTCATCTTTTATAACTTTTCCACCCACATGTTAGTCATTGATGCACACCTCCAAAAGGTGAAGGGGGAAAGGATGTGTTGATAAAGCAAGCCTTCACTATCACCAATACTTAGTGCATGAAAATAATGGCACATATCAATACATTGAGCACCAAGATGAAGACCCAGGAGCAAGACTTGGAGGAACTTTTATGTGCCTTCCAGATAAAGGTGAATGAGCAGGGAGCCATCCTAGATGGTAGGGTCTGAAAGGCTAAGGAAAGTCCTTCTAAAATGAAATATATAACACTAACATGCTCACACTCATGGTTACCTCTAGAAAGATTGATAGTGCCATTGAAGAAATCAAGCTCATAATCTAGGGCTTTGATGACTTCAAGGCAAAACTATAATAGAGTTTGCCTAAATTTTGCATAGCTAAAGCATTATAAGGATAGTCCAAGGGTCGACTAACATTTTTATATGGGGTAATGTTGGGCCCCATTTCATGTTAACTAATAGATCCATGCCAAGTTTACAAATACCTAGGTATAAGGCAACTATGTGGATGGTTTTTGTTTTTATCTTCTAGCAATGCCAACTGGCTGGTAGTTAAAAATCTAAGAAGCATCGAGAATTAGGCATATGGGATAGTGATCAACCATTAAAGACAAGTGGCTCCTTTTAGAATCATGTAGTAATGGGAAATGGATGTATGGGATAGTAACTACACATTGAAGGTGAAGCGTAGTGGAAGTGGTGGGATATGCACCTCTAGTGCCAGCTTGGTTGTCAGTGTGCCCCACTCCCCATGAACCTAGGACACTCCAAAGCCTATAAAAGGAATCCAAGTTCAATTTATGAGAGGAGGCAAACTAGATTAGCGAAGCTCTAGTGAATTTTAAGATTGTCTTAGGCTTGAAACTTAGTTTGGGATGCATTTTTATGCTCTTCTTTGTAATGCCCAAGCTTGCCTATGATCTTGGGCCTTAGTAGTTTATGTTGAGCACTTGCTCAGTTATATGGACTATGCATGCAATGTTATTTAACATGTTAATGAATAATGCTTTGAGAAAATAATTAATGGACTAATGCTTTAATTCTTTAAATTTTTATTAAATGCATATTATATTCTATCAAATGTATGATTGAACCCTGTGAGCTTCCACCCTGGTTTGTTCATGGAGGACCTATGGGTGAAAATGGGCCCTAAACTAGAATAATAAATATACTAAGTATGGTAAAGACCTTGTACCCCAAATGAAACATATGCCTAAGTGCAAGACCATGACTAAGTCCCTTAATCTAACAACTAGTTGGCCCTCAAGCACCTAAGTGTTATTGAGCCTATAAAACCTAAGACTTACACCTATGAGTGCCCAACCATCATTGCACTAACCCAAGGCCCTAAATAATAGATTTGCACCATGGCATAACTAGCCTAACACAGAACATGATCCCTTCTATGTTATGATTCAGGTGAGAACATAAGGCTTGTGCCTTATGCATACTGATGCCAACAACATTGAGTGTTAAATTTTTAGTTTTATAGGAATTTTCAAGGTCTTCACCCCCTATAACAAGCCTAGATCTGACCTAGATATCTACATAGGCACGTGACTAGACTCATGAGCAATAAGACCAAATTTACTAAAATACATCCTCTAGCCACCTATCATAGCATTTATATGGCCTTATTATGTGTAAACCTATCAAGGATCATATGATACTCCATCATGCTCAAAATTCAATGCATGTCTACCACCCACCACTCTACATAAATCTAAGGATGGACCCAACCACCATGAGGCCCTCCAAAAATAGTAGAACTGAACCAATCCATTTATTAATTTATTTTAGGCATTTTTTATTTTGTGACCATTGTTTTCACATGTTTTAACTTATTTTTTTGGATTTTGCATGTCATTAGGTCCTAAATTCAAAGTTAGAGTTTTATATATATACAAATTTATTGTAACATATTTTGGGATAAACACATTACATAGTCAAGAGCTAAACAAAATTACATATTGCACTTATAGAATTATTAGAGCTAAATCTAAATTTTATGATGGAAAGTTCATATATGCATGTTTTTACCAAGGGAAAGATAGGAGAAATAATATATAGGCTTACACATTTACACACTTACACAATAATGGGATAACTACATTCGAATTTGACCCCTCTTCAAAGTATTATCAATGTAGTGTAAATATTGGTTTTATCAATGGGGATTGGCCAAGGTCAATCCAACTCAAAAAAAATTCTTAACACCTCCCCTATTTGATATCAAATTGCTTGTGCAAAATTAGGGTTTGGCTATATATGTGCTCCCATGAAATTATGTAAGAAGATAAATCTATGAGAGACATCATAGACATAGTCACATTTATATAGAATAACATAGTTGTTTGATATATACATGGTCAATTTTAACCACTTCAGTCAATATCAATTATCGATACTGACCAAATCAATTGAAACTAAATAGAAGGAAACATGTGTGAATATATCACATACAGAACACTTGTAGAGATATGAGATACATAATTTAGATAACTAGACTTCAGATACACAAGACAGACAAGTTAAGAGCTTTATTATCCTCTTTTTAAATTTAAATTTGTATTTAGATTTTATATTTGTATGTATTTTTCCAATCATAACTAAATAATTATTCTAATCATTTCTATCATATTAGGGTTTTATAATCCAAATTAGGTTAAACCAATTGGTAACTCATACAAGGGTTGTTAAGACATATCCAACAAAACTAGGTATATTATTTCTAGTTTATCCTTTATATAATTCAACATATTATTGATTGATTGAACATATATCCACATGTATATGTCCTTTTAGGTTTCAAAGATACTCCAAGAGTGTTGAATTTTATATCCACCCTCTTCCTATTTTAATTTAATATGTATTCATACACACAAACATCAAAGTGGGGCATTATGTAGACACCTCATTTTGGTCCTAGGGTATTTATTAGTTTTAAAATTAAATTATTATAGGGTATGTGTGTATTTATTACTTATTGGAGGGTTTTGTGTCATTTTTGATACACATGACCCCTTTTTTATTTCTATTCCCTCTCTCACTTCCCCCTTTCCTCTATATTTTTATGTGATCTCGCTAGGTTCATATAATGTATGGTTTGGGGAACTTGATAATTTGGGTTTATTTTGGTGCACCTATTTCATATGGTCCAAATTTGTCATTTTTAATATTAGGTATCAACTTGCACACCAATAGAGTCCTATTTTAAATTTGATAAGTCTATAAATACAAAAGTGCATTGGTGCATTTAGGACATCCTACATGCATTCTATGAATGTGCCAAAGCAATCAATTCAAGTTTTTAAATAAGACATTCATGAGTCTACATAAATTTAAATCAATTATTAATACATAAAACATTTATTATAGCATAAAAAATCATATGTAGTAGACATTGCATCATCAATGGGTTACCTAGCTAAACATTTTTTATACTTGATATGTTGCTTGTAATATTATGATCTCTTGAGGGGTTTGATAAGTAGTTAGTTCTTAAAAATTGTATTAATCTTAAACCCATACCTAAAACAACCATTTTCCTTATCCATTTTCAAATTTAGCTTCCCTATTAGAGTTTTGAAGAAGGAGATAATTTTTCTAGAGATCCATGCAAAATATCTAAAAAGTGAGAGATATTTTTATATTCTTAGTATTAACGAAAAAATAATCAAATCATTTTATGCTTATTTGATGTTTACTAGGTTTGACCTCATAGTTATGAGAAAGGCCATACTCTTCCAAAATCATCCAAATGATTTTGTGAGTAGTCTCTATTTACCTCAATTTTATCAGTTTACTTCATCTTGTTGTTTGGACATGTCTTATAATGTCTGATTATAATGATTTTTTACACATTTATGTAAAATCAGATATTCCTCTAAACATGTCTCTTATCATTTATTACAATAAGAAAACTAATTATGCACTTAAGTGTGATTTTATTATTTTCAGTATCATTAGATTTATTTTCAATATTTATGAATAGATGTGATAGAATTTGAATTAGATCAATTATCTATTATATAGTTTGTGTGATATGGATAAATAGACTACAACAACTTGTGCCATAAAGACCCAGTTACAATAAGTTGTGTTAAATAATATATGTAAAATAATAATATAATCCCAATTAATTAATTCCAAAACCAAAGATGAGTGGCCTTTCAATGTTAAGAGGTGTGTCTATTATATTTTTAGATCTATGACAATCATCAAGATTTGATAGTTAAAGGCTTAAAAACCTAACCCAAAAAAAATAAACACAAATGTATAAAGTTCCCCAAGAGTGTCAATCCCACTCTAAACATTGTCCAAAGTATTAATACATTGATAAAAAATGATAGACATGTCTAAATTGATTTGATGAGCATGTTCACATGGTCCGGATCTCCAATAACCTCATGCAATTTTTTGTACTGTGACTCCAATCACCTATAAAACATATTAATTCTCCAAACCTTGGATGGATAATAATATTGAAATCTCAAGGAAAAAAATGTATGCTTTTGGGCCTGCATAAAACTAGAGAATATCAAAATTATGATGATAATCATAAGACCCGTAGATAATAACAATATTTAAAACAACAAACCTTATAATTGGAATAGTTCTAATTACATGTAAACCTCAGTGTTATGTTGTGTGTCTAGCACAAACTTGTGTGCTTCAATGATTGATCTAATGATTTCTTGATTCCTTTAAGATGGTTTTAAGTGACCAATAAATTATGTTGAATAATAAATGGTTATTGATTATTTTTAGATATTCATTTGATGCAAAAATTCTTTGTATTTATATAAAATTAAGTTCAAATTAGGATGTTTATTTTCACACTAACTAATAAAATAGTGTATTAAAAAATGAGACCACACAAAATGGGTGCACCCTATCCAAAAGTGGACTTTAAAAGACTTGAAAACATCATTAACACTCCAAACTACCTGGAAAATTATTGACACTTTGAGCATAATGCCAAAGACACTTAGAAATAGAGATAAAAAAAGAAAATAGGGGGAGATAAAATAAGGGGAGGCATAACAATGACTAAAAAATGCACCAATAAAATCTAGTTTTGATTAATAATCAACAAGTAGACAAAAACCCTAAAATCATGAAATTTGATTACTAATAAATACCTATAAGGTATTTTTAGGTGTTTATATTTTTTTTAATTTTGATGTGTGTATATATATATATATATATCAAAGTATAAAATAAAACATGGTATGGGCACTAAACTATGTGTGACTGGAGCTATGAAATAATAGTCAATATACCTTACAATATTAAAAAACATTATCTTCTACACACACATGGTTTAACTCCAAAAAATAATAATAAATGCCAAAAATTTTGAAGTATTAAAAATAAGTCACTGTCTAAACCACTTATGAATGTAATCAAAGTATGTTCTAGACTAAAATAAGCCAAACCTTCTCTCAACTATACATGTTGATTCATCAAGAATTGACTTTAGACACCCTATCAATCTCAGACTTCCAATCCCTCATTATATACTAGCCTTGTTGTACTGAAACATCAACAATTATCATAGTATAATAATATAGATAAATATAAATATGGTTACCCCCTCGAGATTTAAGTATAGTATGTGAACCAATGATAATCAAATATTAAGAAAATAAGTATATTTCCCATGTGGAGCAATGACATAAAAACATCTTGTATCATCAAGGAATATATAATATAACCAAATATACAAGATATCACGATCAATACAGATAAAAACTTTGTGTGTTAATTACCACCCTATGGAAATATTAATCATTGCATTAACACAATTATATCATTACCTTTGTAACTTGATAAACATATAGTGTGGTGCTAAGTGCATGGTAATAATAAATTAGGGTTTTTGCACCAAATTATATACAGTGAAACTAAAACTAAAAATAGAAACTCTCCCTATTCTTATTTTTAACCTTTGAAAACAAAGTAATGAGAGATATATACCATGACTTATTGATGAGAGCTTATAGCATCTTTATCATATTTCAAGGGAGCAACTACCACATTAGTTGATCAATCACGTATAGTGACTAATTTTGAACCATTTTTTGTGTTTAACTCATTTATTGAATTCTCAAATATGCTCAGAAAGGGGAGGGAAGTATTTTTCCCCATAATGGAAATTATATGGTCCTAACAAGATTTGTATGGACCTAGTAAATTTTATATAGTCTTGACATTTTTGCATATTTTTTTTATCTTTGACACCTGAAACTATAAAATAATAACATACATGATTGTTTATAAATAATACTAATTTTTATGTTTGTTTATTATGATGTAGAGTGTCATACACGTGGGAGTTTTGATATGGGATAACACTCCAAAAAATTAAAACACTTAGGTTAAATGAGGATTGGTGATCACATTTGGATGCAGTTAGATATGACCATGTCATACACCTTCCCACGATGTGATTTAACCTTAATATGCTCATCATTTTGCATAGAGGTGGAATAATGATACTTATTCTTTCTAGATATTGACATGGGTGGTGACAATTACCCTAGAGGATGTGTGGAGGATAATTATACTACCTATCATAGGGAGACAATTTTTGGTAGAAATACTTAGAGTGGATGAGCAAATATCAACTCATGATTACTATATGGGAGTTATTGCTATGAGTTATGAGACTGAAAGATGTCCTACTCAGTGACTATGTATTTGGAGATGTGCCACATGTCCACAAATATATGGCTATACTACTCAATATGATCAAGGTATGAGTGAAAGAAATCTACTTCTCATGATGCTAAGTAATCACTCTCCAAATTGTCAAGAACCATCATCCCAAGAATAAACATCCTTAATATTGATCCTAGTAAGTTGGTGTGACAATGTCTATCACATATATGAATATGTATTAAATATTGATAGGAAAATTCCTACAAATGGATAAATTTATGATGCAACCACTTCAATGAACTCTCTCATCTACAATTATTAAGATATTATCCTAAGTTCAACTATATATAGTTTCCCTCCAAACTACACTCAACTAAAAAAAACACACAAATAACTTTTCTTGTCTTGAACAAAAAATACTTGTCAAATCTTTGATTATCCTTGTTGGAGTAGAATACTAGGAAGGTACACTTTGATAACCTTCTTTTAAATGCTAGTACATACCTATGAATAATTTATAAAATTTACTCTACACAACATAGAGGGAAACTAATTAAAGATTCAAATTCAAAATTTGAAGCAAAGGCATGCATTCATCTAATTAAATTGAGTCAAAAGAAACATCAATAATAAATTGCATATAATAAGTAATTACAACAAGTTTAAAATTTGTATAAAATAAAACACAACCCACACTTACAACCACCGCACCAAAATGAGAAACTTTGAGCACTATTTTTTTCTTTTTTTCCAACTCATTCTAGACTACTCCTTTTATCCTTTTCACACAAACTATATAAAAAAATGCAGTCTAAACAAAATTTTAATATTATATGTAACTACTAATTTTTATTTATTTTATAATTCCTAGCATTAACGATGTCAAATATATTTTAGTCCTGACATCTAAATACCCAATTCATGAATAAGAAAGTGTCAACCTGAGAAGGTTGTAAAATAAATGTCATGCTAACTGATTGCTATTAGTTTATTATATTATCTTTTGTAACTCAAATAATTAGTAATTTCCTAGTTCAAAGCTACTAAAAAAGCCTAGTTTTTTAAATTTTAACAATTTTCAGTAATCCATGAATTGTATGAGTCTAATAGACACACCCATTTAACCATATATAACTTGTATGTCTAGAATCTTGTGGCAATAATTTTGGTGTCTATAACTCTCTCAATTTGATCCCTATTTTTCTTAGTCAAATGTTTGGTCCACTCTTAAAATTCTCAATCCTTTGGGTCATCATTCAAACAAGATTCATGTGGTTAAAGGTCAACCACATTAAAAACATGATTAATGTCTAAATCTTTAGGTATATCAATCACGTAAGCATTCCCATTTATCCTTTTTAATATTTTTCAAAGGGTTGAAGTTTCTAGGTTTGATTTTTTTATACAAGATTTTAGGATACCTCTCTTTGCTCAAGTGTACCATAACTTTTTCTCCCTCCTAAAATACATGTTCTCACCTATGAAAATATGTCCTTTATTTATATTCCTCATTTATAGTCCCTAATTTTTGCTTAATCTGATGCTGTATGTTTCTAATATTCTCCATAAAACCCTTTGCATCATAATTATCATGTACCCTTTTAATTAAGTCCATTAAATATAATAAACCCTTGGGATTTCCTCTATAAACAATTTAAAAAGTAGACTTACCAATGGACCTATTAATACTAGAATTGTAAGAAAAAATTTCCTAGGCTAAGACTAAACCCTATTATTTTGGGTTGTCTCAGACTAGGCACCTTATAAAATTTCCTAAGCTCATATTCACTACCTTAGTTTGTTGATCTTTGTGTGGGTGATAAACTGAACTATATTGTACTTTGTTTTCAATTTTATTACACAATTTTCTCCAAAAATGGTCAAGAAATTTCGTATCTCGACCACTTGTGATTGTCTTGAGTACTCCATACAAGCGTGAAACTTACTTAAATAATAAGTTAATAATTCTACTTGCATCACTAGTATTCTTTCATAAAATAAGTGGGCCATCTCATAAAATTGATCTAAAACCACAAAAATTAAGTCAATACCTCTTTGGATGAGTGTAAGCCCCAAAATAAAGTCCATTGAAATGTCAATCCAAGGCCCATCGAGCACTACTAGAGGCTTTTATAAGTCTACATTTTGATGTCCTCCCTTATCCACTTGTAAAATTCTACGTGAAAAGACATATTTATTCACATCTCACCTCAAATGTGACCAGAATATTTTTTGAATTACCAAGCTAAAGGTTTTATCACTTTAAAACTATCCCTCTAATCCACTTGCAAGCATTTCCCTAATCAATTTCTCTCTCTTGGATCCTATTATAATACATAGTTGATGTCCCTTAAATAAAAATTCATCAACTAGGTGATAATCATAAAAATACCCTTTACATGTAAATAAATTACATATACCCTACAACATAGTGGAAGTATATGCAAGTAAAATTGAAGCTAGTCTACAAATTAATACTAACTCAGAGAAGATAAATTGGCTAACTATACCACTAGTAATACTTATATCATCAGGGTCGAGACCAATATGGATCCACTAAACCTACCTAAGGGATCTATTATCATATAATATGGCTATAAATGGTTCCAAGCCTCTAGTCAAGCAAAATGACATAATAACCCTAGCTAGGTCTAATATATAATAATAAATTAAATCTAATCTAGTTTTTACTAAATATTGTGGCACAAATGGGGGATAAACATAAAAAATAAATGTGCAAAGTAAAACTCTACTCAAGTTAATGTAGAGGTAATCCTAAGCAAGGAGAGATAATACATTCATTATCCATTATTCATGCAAATCTATCTACTAAAATAGAAGAGTAAGAGTTAGGAATACCTACCTTGAATATGAACCCATCAAGCCTCAACCTCTCCCTTTTCCAATGGTGCTTTGTAAGAGGTTGTTTTGTATTTTTAAGTAAACTAAGGATGGACAATGGACTATAGTCTTGCCAGGGACCTCCTAGTGAATATCAAGTCTTCATAAGATAAAGGATCTCCTCTAAGAATCATGAAACCCTAAGCAATGATTGCTCAAATAGAATGGTAGAAAAGTAGATAAAGAAGCATAAATGAATGATTATCTCTATGAGAAATGGGGTGAAAGATGTGTATATATATCCTAATTTGACCCTAAGCCCTTCCATAATTTTAGTCAGTGTAGTCATCCCAATCAACCTTATTAGTTATAAAAATAGATCCATTATGTCTTGGATTCAATCATCCTAGGCTAACTCACTCCCATAATGTGTGTTATTCCCAGAGCTAGGTCACCCCATTCGACCATGTTTGGTAAATGGTAAAAATGGGTTTTGCTTAGGTATGGGTTATTTGAGGTGGTGAATTATTTAGGTAAACATGTGAGGGAGGTGTCAAATATTATGGAAACATATAAGAGGAGTTTATATTGTTTTTTGGTCAAGGTATAGGGAACAACAATCTTGATAAGACCTAAAGCTCTTCCCACCCCTTTCCCAATGCACCCTTTAAGGCATGCACTTAGAGAGGTTGAGATTTGATGGGTTTTTGCAAGAGAAAAATCATCATTAATTGATAAAGTTTAAAAAAATATTATGTGTATACATATGCTTCACTTGAATCTCATCACATGTCACATAGTTATAACATGAGATGGTGATTCAAGAGAATACATAGCAACAAACAACACTAAGCTAAGAAAATTATAGTATAAAATAATAATTGAAATGATAAATAACTAAATAACTAAAATAAACAAGTAATATATATGTACCTTGACTTACCTTTATCACTAAATGGTTATTTGTTGTATTTATAGTTTTGATTGTGGAGGATGTATAGACTTCTTTGGACAAACCCTAAGGATATAAAATTAAAGAGAAAAAACAAATAAATGTAGGGAAGTCAAAATGATCAAAATGTTTAGGCATGACATACTTGAAAATTTGATAAGCTAGGGTGATAATTGTTAAGCTAGGACTAAAATGACCAAGCCAAAATTAGATTAAATTAGGTAACCAAAAATACAAGCCACTAAATGATCAAAAAAATCAAATAAAATTCACTCTTTAGGTAATGAAAGTGACAAACTAAATCAAATCAAGGACATGTAAAAGTAATATGATAAGTCTAACGCCAATGCTTAAAGGAGTAACAAATGAAAATTTAGACAAAGATAAAAAAGAAAAAATAAATTAAGATAACTATATGCATCTAATCTCACTTACTTTATTATTTTAACTAATATTCCTATTAGTTGACACTAATTCTATTTATCTAATTTATTCCCTTCCATCCCACTAATTTATCCCCCCTTCATAATCATTTATCTAACATTTCCCTTTATCCCCCTTCAATATCCTTTACCATATACTAACCTTATTCTATACCACTTCATCATTAATTCACTTAATCATCTCTTTATCTTTATCTAACCCCACTTACCTATTATTTGATAATTTTAAATTCCCATGACCCACCTACCCTAGCCTATGCCTAGGCTATCCTACACCCCTAGTCCCTAATCACCTACCTAATCCCTATATAATCCCATCCCTAAGTCTAATTAATCCCTAAAAGGATTATATAATTTGAGGATTCTAGAATCCTCTTTATTATAATCCCTCCTCTCTAGAAGCCTCTAAAACTAGAGGCTTCCTAGGAATTTTAAATTCCATGAATAATTCCCATCCATTGATCTCCCTCAACCAAGTTTAAATCTCAACCATTGATCTTTCCCTCCTTCCTCTATTTAACCAAGTCCACTCCTCCATTGGAGATACCTAAAAATCTCATATCAAATCCATGTCCAATTAATACTTGAATCCAAGCATCGAACATCCATAATCGAGCATCATAATGTCAAAATCTGAGTCTACATGCAATCAATTATCCATTTGAACTTCCTGAAAGGAGGCTAGATGAAACAAAGAATTTGGAAATATTTATATCATTTTTATTTGTTTTCATAATCCTTCCTAATAGGTAGTTTGAGTTTTGGGTTTGAATTAGGTGGTTTAATTCATATTTGCTCAAAATCCTACTACAACAACATTGATGAATGAGTCAAATATGTTTTGTAAGAAAGAAAATAGATTATCCTATAAGAGACTGAGTCGATTATGTTCTAAAAAAAATCAAATAGAGTGGCCTATAAGAGACTGAGTCAACTCATTTGACTATGTTCTATAGATAGAAAAAATTAAATGTTATAAAGTTGGATAACTAAGTGGTAATTTATAGAGAAATAAATTACACACATAGGCAACTAGGTCGATCTAGTTGCAAAACATAGTACAAACCTTGTACTAATGTTGGCTAATACAATTTTTCCATTACAAAATACAATTATCAAATAGCAAGCAGAAATACTGAAAGGTAAATGTTAATCTATTGAGCACACATTCCTATATGTTTTAAGTTATTATTTAAAATGTGATAGGGTGTTTGTATTTTCAAAGGAACTAAAAAGAGGTAAGTTAAAGTTGGTTTTAGGTATGTTAAGGATGAAAGGGATTGGTATTGGTGATGTTATTGGATTGGTATTTGGGCCTACCCTTTCACTTCACAACCCTGCAATGATAAGGGTGTCGGGTGTAGGGTAAATTTTAGTGGTTATTCTTTGTTAATTCACCAATATTTTAATTTTAAAAATTGGTATTTGGCTATTTTATGGGGTGGTGAATAATTTGGATTCACTTAAATTATCTGGTGTAATTTAGTTTTATAGGTTGACTCATTTATTATTTAAAATAAATTTCATACGTATAAATATAGTTCACCACTTCGTCGAAAGTCAATATGAGATTATTCACCATTATATGTAAATAGACATCCACCCATATACTCATTATGTAAACTTTTAGTAATAGGAAAGGGATGAAGTGTCTATAGGTTTTCTATATAGTCACAAAGCAATCTGGATTATACACCTCTTTATGATTCACCTATCCATTCACCTTCTCATATGAAAACCATTTATTAACTTTTGTGAGACTTTCCAAACACATACTTAGAGATTCACCAAAAAAATCCAAGTTAATTTCTATATGGGCCAATAAAATTTAACATGGTTAGGTACTTTTCCAATATATACCATCAGCCACATATTTATACTCGACCAGAAAATTGATTCAGCTTACCCTTTGGTGATGAAATCCAAGTAGACCTAGGTAGAATTGTTTGAATGTTTATTTGATATTTTATGATTTGGTCGTGTGTGAAGGAAGAATGTGAATAATACAATAAATTAACCTTCTTAGTTATACTATGTGCAATACTTTAAGCAAGCAAGTAGATAAATGAAAATGAATTAATTACTACCAATGTGGGTTAATTTCCTTTGCTTTGAAAAGACATAGTATTACGTTGATTAGGTCAACCTAGTATGTAAATAGTACATAATAGAGTCGATCTAATTGACTATGTGTATTGAAAAATAGTCTAAATAAGTAAAATCAAGCAAGTCAATTAAGTTTTTTGGGTAAAAATTAATTACAGAAATAAGTCAATTCAATCAACTTAGTTTATTGTAAGGTTATAGTTTTATAAAACTAAAAAAATGGGAAAATTAAACTAAAGGTTTACTAAAATTGAGAAAAATGAAATAAGTAGGCTGGTTATAATGAACCTAATAATTAAGATGAAGTTAATTTGATTGATTTAGTAATGTACTAAAGTTTTTAAATGTTGTTTTTAAGTTGTGTTTCCTATATGAGGGTTTAAACCTACAAAATAGAATGTTAAAATAGAGTTAAACTAGTCAACTGAGTTTGTAAAAAGCTAAATAATAGAAATAACCAGAAGAACTATGTCAACATAATCGATCTAGTAGTGTAAATAGAACTTGTTGATAAATTTGAAAGATAGGATGAAAAACTAAATCAATAGGATTGATCTAGTGTGTTAAAAGGTAAATTAAGATCATATAGATTTGAACAAGATCGATAGGCTCGCCTCAATTGAAAAACTTATAAGATGATGTCCTAAATCTATCAATCAGATCAATGAAGTAAAATATGACCTACAAATAATATAGAAGTGGGTTGATCAGATTGATCTAATTATCTCCAAAATAAAATGACCTACACATAAAACCAAACTAAGTCAATGGGATTGACTGATTATTAAGGCTTATGCACAAACTATTATACTGAGTCAACAAAATCAATCCAGTAGTCTAAAAATGAAGATTAAAAATATACAAGGGTTAGTTCACATCAGGTTCACCAAAATGTATGTAAGCAAAAGTGAAGTTGATCTACAAATCAATTCTATCTCAAAGAAGATAAATCAGTTAACTATATTGTTATTAATACTTAGATAATCAAGGTCATGACCAATATGGATCCAATAAACCTACCTAAGGGATCTCTTATCATATAATATGGATATAGAGGGTTTCAAATCCTCTAGTCAAACAACACCACATAATAACTCTAACTAGGTATAATATGCAATAATAAAGTAAATCTAATCTAGTGCTCACTAAAGCTTGTGGCAAAAATAGGAGATAAACGTAAACAATAAAAATGCAAAATAAAACTCTAATCAAGTTAATGTAGAGTTAATCCTAAGCAAATAGAGACAATACATTTACTAACCATTATTCATGCAAATTTATCTACTAAAAATAGAAGAGTTAGAGTTATGAATACTTACCTTAAAGATGAACCTATCGAGCCTCAACCTCTCCCTTGGATAATGGTGCTTTGCAAGAGGTTGTTGTATATTGTTAAAGAAACTAAGGATGGACAATAGACTATAGTCTAGGACCTCCTAGTGAATCGCAAACCTTCATAAGATAAATATTCTCCTCCAAGAAGTATGAAACCCTAAGCAATGAATCCTTAAGTAGAATGGCAGAAAATTAAATAAAGTTTGTAAATGAATGATTCTCCTTATTGGAAATGGGGTGAAATATTTGTATACATAGCATGATTTGACCCTAAGCCCTTCTATAAATTTAACTAATGCAATCATCCCAGTCAACATTATTAGTTATACAAATAGAGTCATTAGGTCCTTGACTAAGTCGGCCTAGTTTGAATTAATCCTGTAATGTGTGTTATTCCTAGAACTAGGTTGACCCATTTGACTGTGTTTAGTAAATGGTAAAATGGGTTTTACTTAGGTATGGTCTATTTGAGGTGATGATTTGCTAAAATAAGCATGTGAGGGAGGTGTCAAATCTTAGGAAAATGTATAGGAGGGGTTTGTATTAGTTTTAGGGGGAGGTATAGGGAATAATAATCTTGCAAAGAACTGAAGGTCTACCCACCCCTTTCTCGGTGCATCTTTTAAGGCATGCACTTTGAGAGGTTGAGATTCTATGGGTTCTTACAAGAGAGAAAGTATTAGTAATTAATAAATTTTAAAAATGGTGTGTGTATATAGAAGAAGACATATTTTGAAGCCTTTGAAGGATGAATTATAGTGTGGGATAGCTTCCCTATCCTTCCTTTCCATGGGAAGGAAAGTTTTCTTAAAAGAGGGTAAAGGTGAGGTTTGATTTCTTTTATACCCATTGGAGCAAAAATGTTTGAAAAATGAAAATTCCCAACCAAAATTCAAGAGTTATTAGCAGAGTGTTTAGATGTGACACTAACATAATTAACAATAGGGTTACCTCCTTCAAGAAGCA
Organism: Torreya grandis; assembly: GCA_037957365.1. NCBI lineage: Eukaryota > Viridiplantae > Streptophyta > Pinopsida > Cupressales > Taxaceae > Torreya > Torreya grandis. The sequence goes on along the minus strand of JARHVA010000984.1, from coordinate 3,010,452 downwards.
TTACTCATTTGATTGACATGGTTGTAGGTTTGAAATTACCTAACCAAGTTGCTTATTATTTGACTCCTTTTGAGAATGAGGAAATGAGAAGACAAATTTCAAGGTTATTCAAGAAAGGATTTGTAAGGTAAATTATGAGTCCATGTGTTGTATTAGGACTTATTTCACCTAATAAAGATGGAAAAGGGAGTTTGTGTGTGGATCCATGGCTATAAACAAAATTACAGTGAATTACAAGTTCCCACTACCTAAGATGAATGATATATTAAACTTTTTGGTGGGGTCTAAGATATTTTTAAAGACTGATCTTTGAAGTGGTTACTATCAAATTTGGACTCGTGAAGGAGATATGTGGAAGATAACTTTAAATACTAAATATGGCATGTATGAGTGGTTGATGATGTCATTTGGGATATCAAATGCTCCAGCTACATTCATGCAAACTATGAACTAGGTATTCAAATAATTCATTATAAAATTTATAATTGCCTATTTTGATGATATTTTAGTATTTAATAAGAATTTGTACGAGCATATAGTTTATTTAAGAGGGGTAATTGACATACTTAGATAGGATAAATTATTTTTTAATCTTGAGTAAAGTAAGTTTTTTCCAAAACAAGCTTGTGTTCCTTGGCAATACAATTACAGTTGAAGGTCTAAGCATGGATCCATAAAAAGAAAAATCCATACTTGATTGGCCTACTCCACAAAGCATAACAAAAGTGAGATGCTTTCATGGACTAGTGAACTTTTATTATAGGTTCATTAGAAATTTTAGTAATGTAAGTGTGCCCATGACAAATTATACAAGGGGGGAGGTGTTTACTTGGACAAAGGCATCTAAGAAGAACTTTGAATTTCTCAAAAAAAAAATTAATACCCAACCCTCATTTTACCAAATTTTGAGAAGATAATTATAGTAGAGTGTGATGCATCCAAATTATCCATTGGGGAATTACAAAGTTAAGAAAGTAAGCCAGTTGGATTTTTGATGAGAAACTGAATGATGTAAAGGAAAATTATAGCATAGATGATAGGGAGATACACATTATAGTACAATCATTAAGATATTGGAAGCATTATTTCTATCATAGATAATTTATTTTTTTGATTTTAAATCAAGCATTAAAGTACAAAAACTCATAATCAAAGTTGTACCATGAATATGTAAAGTCAGTATCACGTATACAAAGTTATACATTTTTAGTGTAGCATAAGAGGAGAAAATCTAATGTGGTTTTCAATCCATTGAGTAGGAGATGCCATTTTATTATTACCATGAGTAACAAGACTATTATATTTGATGAATTAAAAGATGAATATCTTGTAGATATTTATTTCAACAATATTAATGATGGCCTCAAAAAATCTAGTTGGTATCAAAACATACAAACATGTTGGGAGTAGATAACTTGTGGGTTAGACTTAGATCTTAGTAAGGAATAACTAGAGGAGAAATGTGGCTATGGCTATGGATATAAAGATGAAATTTGGAAAACAATTGAGAATGATTAAATAAATTGACAAAAGGGTGGAAAACTATTTTCAAAGAAATAAAGTTTCATCCTTGGGGTATAGGGACATGGAGAAGGAGGTTAGAGAGATGGAGCAATAAATTATGAGGAATTAGAAGAAAAATATTATGGAGGTTATTAGAGACTTGAAGGAAATGGTTCTGAGAACAAATATTTATAAATATCATATAGAAGAGAAAGAGAGGAGAATTATGGCATGAATCAAAACCATGTGTTATTTGAATGAAGAGGAAAAAGGTTTCTTGGATCAAGAAGACATTAGAGTGATGAAAAAATGTGGTGGAAGAAAAAAGAGTGGATGAACTTTTGGTGAGTGTAGCCATTAAAAAAATTGCAGCAAAGAAGATTGAAGAAGATTAAGTATCAAAGTATCATAAAGAATAGGAGGAAGATATTGAGACATCTCTTGATTAAAAATAAGATGAAAAGAAGAAATTAGAGAGGATTGAAGAGAATACTCCCTTAAAGGTTGATGAGAAAGTGGAAGATATGCATATAAATGTTTGCATGCATGAAGACAATATTGAAGATGAATTTGATTTGTAAGTTATTCTAGGTGTTTTATCCCATGGATCAAGAGGACAAAGAGGAAGATGAATATGAAGAGATAGAAAAATTCAAAGATAATTCCATTTTACTGATGACCATTACAATTGTGTAAGTGAATGAGCATAGCGATGATTTTAGTGAGTTTGTAGCAAATGAAGATCCCATAATTTTGCATTCCATTGAGTAGAATGGGGATTAAATCAAGGTAAGAATTATCCTTGCAAGTGTATATCAGCTTGTGTAAGAAGAGGCATGGGTTGATAGATGGAGGAAAAGGAGGAAGGAAAGTAAAACCAGATTTAAACTAGGAAGTTAAAAATTATTCTTAACATGGGGAGAATGGTGTAGAGGATTACTAATGGGACCCAAGGCGAAACAAATACAAGAATTTTTGTAGTATGCACATTAAAATTTTAGTTGAATAAATATTATATATATTTATGTTAGTATTTTATAAGTAAGAGAGTGGTAGTTGAACACTTGAATACAACTATACATGATAGTTGGGAATTTTTAATCAATAAAGAGTGTTGTGTTTATAAGAGAGGTAGAAACTTGGTAGAGAGGAAGAGAATGAGAGTATATTACAATATGTTGAATGAGCTCTAATGGTTGAGCATAATCTGATGGTTTGAATTTTTATGTTGTTGACAATGATCAACTAAATGTAATGAAATGTGTAAGGCATTAATGAGGAATATCCCTCCATTTGTAGAGGGTCTATGTTGCCATATGTTGTTGTATATTTTCATGAATGTTTATTGTGTTATGATTTCCATCTTGTATTGTTGTTGTATTTTAAATCAGCCCAATTTTGGGGTAAATGTAAGTGTTTTGTGGTTCTTTTTTCTATAAGGTAAGACTGACTACTTTTGATGATTGTATGTTCTAGTATTTGATTGTTTATGGGTATTATTTTTTGGTTGTGTTATTTTTGTGGGAATATATGTATAATAGACCTAGGATATCTCCTACTAGACTGATAACATGTGGCTTGTTGCTTTAACCATCTACATCAAATTGATTGTACCATTGTGATCAATATGTTATGCTCTAAAAAGGGTGCATTTATAATGTGTAGGATTGATGGCCAAACCTTGTGCAAGAAAAGAATTTATACTTTGAAAAGGAAAAAAAATATAGATATAAGATTGATGGTCAAAACCTATTTGAGTTAAAAAAAATTATTTGAAAAGAATGCATTTTTAATGTTTAGGACTAATGGTCCAACCCTATCAGTTTGAGTATGAAATATCTAAAAACATTGGCTAGTCAGAAGTTTTTTAGTAGGAAATGAATGTTACAACTTATAATGGGTGAATATGGAAAATTAATAACCTAAGTAGACCCTAGAGTTGATGGGAAGACATGGTGTGCCTAGGGTACAATGATCACATCTTAAAGTGTGGTCATGGGATCAAAGAATAAACAAGAGACCTAGAATGTGTAGGTGGGCACTGGAGAACATGTGGTGAGAATGACCTTTTCTCTACCATTGTCAGTGTAATTGTAAATATCATGAGAAAATATGCACTTCAAAAAAATACTACACAATAAAATACTTACATAAAAAAAAGTTATGGCTCTTTGAAATCCAATAGGAGTTAGAATAATTAGGGGCCTAGAGAGTGTAGGTGTTCAATATAAATCACTATAGGTCATTAAATAGTGCATGGAGCTAGAGAGCACCCATTGAATTAGAGAGGACATATAGGCACTATAGGGTGCATAGACTAGAGAGTGCATATTGAACCAAAGAGTGCACATTTGACTATATAGCACACGTAGACACTAAAGGGTGTACATGAATTAAAGAGTATCTATATAATTTGATGTGTGGAAAATAGTGGCTTGAAAATTTTAGGTAGTGAGTTCCCTAGGTAAGGGCCTAGAGAGGGTGAGTTTAAAAAATGAGTCAAAGGCTAATAAAACTAGCTTGACAAGCTCAGGTAATGGGCTAGGGGGAAATTTCAATGTCCATCTCTAAATTCTTAATAGGTCATTCATAATAGTTTCTGAAAGAACCCAAGGTGAAGCCTAGGATACATAGGTGTTCTTTTGCAAAGGAAGTATCGTGTGTGTGTGTGTGTGTGTGTGTGTGTGTGTGTGTGTGTGTGTGTGTGTGTGTGTGTGTGTGTGTGTGTGTGTGTGTGTGTGTGTGTGTGTGTGTGTGTGTGTGTGTGTGTGTGTGTGTGTGTGTGTGTGTGTGTGTCTAATAAAGTTTTGGTTTTAGTAGGGGTGGTTAAGTGAGTGCTTGAATACCCCACTTTGTGTGAAATGGATGTCTTAGGGATCATTATTCATAACAAATTAGATGGAAAAAAAATTTGGTGGGATCTTCAAACACTTTCTTGATGAACCCCCTTAAATTTTGAGGGTCGAGCTTAACCAAAATGCACAAACTATTTATGTGCTAGTATCAGTGCCCCTAAGCCTACCACACCATCAACTTTTCAAACCTTGGACCACAATACCTGACCTAATTTCCAATGACAAACAAATAGTGACCACAATGTGGCAACATCGATGCATGGGGTGTGATTTATGATATGATTAGGATAGGATTTATTCTAGCTAAAAAATTTAGATTCAAATTTTGTTTACTAACCAATGGAACAAGAGGGTGTGGTGGGATCATATTTATGATATGTAGATAATCAATGTGGACCATGCATTTTTGGGATGAAGACTTAAAAAAATTAGAAAAAGACTTGGAGGAGTTCAATAGAGGACATAAGGTTGATGGGTGGAATAAATCAAGGATACTATACAAATCATTAGGCTCTAGCTCAGCACCTTCAACACTGATGAGTATGTAACACAAGTTTATGATGAGGCTGCCTGTCTCTTGAGAGGCAGTAACTAGAGCATTAATTTTTGGCTTTTTCTTTCCTTCATGTTGAAGGGACCTTGGCCTTGCCATCTAGGATGACCCAGACGCTCTTGCAGAGACTCAAGGCTACCAATGTTATAAATAATGATGGTGGATTCTTTCATAATTATAATGGTATTACCTCTAATTCTAATTTTTAAGAGGACAATAATCTTTGTAATTAGTTTGTGTAATCAAAAATTAAGGTGAAGGTGGGTTCACTCAGGTCTGGCCAAGAAAAGATACAAGGGCCTATCCAAATCCTCTGCTTACCATCATATATGCCTAGTTATGTTAATAGTAATTATAGAGGTGATGTTTTAGGTTCCAGACTCACCCACATGCCTAATTCTATAATGGGTGAGGGGCATTTAAATATTAAAATGACTTTTTTAGATCTTTGCTTAGTTGATGTGCCTCATCATTTCTAAAAAGAGAGCACAACCCCATCTTTTACAATAATCTTAACGGAAGTAGATGACATTTTCACCTTTATGGATAGTTGTTCTCCTATTACTCAATCGCTTACACTTATAAACTATATAAATGGTGTGGATACATGAATGAATAATGGTTTGAGTTTAGTGGGTAGTGATGAATTATTGCTTGGGTACTCTCCCTTTGCAATTACTGAAGTAATTGTAAATTATGTCGATATCGGCATGCCCAAAATTCTGGTTGAGGATGAATCATGCAGGATCCATGGAGGCTTATTTGATGTATCAAGAGGTTATCCATGGAGATCGCTTGGAGATGCTTTGTAATTCATGGGAATTGGCTCCCATTTTTCTAGTGAATCGAAGGGAAAAGAAATTTTTCTCAACTTTTTTTTAATATATTAAAATTAATTTATAATAGAAGATTTCAAAATGATTTTTGATTTCAAATAAAAATCTGCTCACTTTTTATTTTATTTTTTTCTTTATTTACATTTCCAATTTATTTTTTTATTTTCTTTTAAATAAAAATCAGTTTGTGTAATACATGGTTGTATATATTTGTAGGTTTTTGGGAATAATATTATGTAGCAGTGTTGTTTTGGGGTGATTAGTTTGTAATTTATATTATTTTCTATCATTTTTGTTATATTTTCTTAATATTAATAATGTGGTAATTCAATTTAATTATATTGTAATATAATTTGTTAATAGTCTATAAATCATAAATAAATTTGATGTGTAAAATTTAAGTCAAATAAATAGTCTGATCGTTATTAAATTTGCATTTGAGACATAGAGGTGATCGCCAAATTTTATGCCAACAATGCAACCTTTTAAGGAGAAGTTTCACTTTCTTCTCTCTTTATTAATAGAATTTAAATGTCTAAGTAATTTTAAATTTCAATTCTTAGAGTAACTATTTTTTATAGTAATTTTTACAAAATGATTAGTCTCAACAATATGGAGTTAAGTTTTATAATTTTTAAAATTCAAGAATTGGAGATGCATATAAGGTATAAAGTTTTGTTTTATTTTGTTTTGTTTTTGTTTTTGTTTTTTTATTTTTTTATGAAATATATTTATATATTAATTAAATGTATAATATATAAATAATTCACAATAAATAAATAGGTGGTATGGAAGCACCTTTCAATGTTGGATTAGGTCAAGATTAGGAATAAGGAATAACAAAAGCAAAAATAATATTAGGTCTTATTTAGGAACAAGTCATTAAAACATCATAAAAGAGAATGTTAAGTTATTAGAGTAAGGTTGAAAGATGGAGGATCCATATCATCAAGACCTTAGCCCAAGTTTGAAAAGTCATTACCATTTAGAATTAGCTCTCAACTAGAAGTTTGAGCAGTGTCCTTATCATCTTCTTGTGTTCGAGTAGAAGAGATGGCCAGAGAGAGCTTGAGTAACTTGTCCAACATGTCTGACTGACCTCCAGGTGGTGCCTCCAAGCATCTAGATGTAGAGGAAGAGGAGAATCCCAACTATCCTACCCAATAGGGGAAGGAGGCAAGGGTTTCCACCCTTAATGTTGTCTAGGAGGGGTCATACACTGATATGGGGTGCCACTGTGAGAGTAGCACTAAGATCAGCTGTGTTGGTGTCCACCTTGAGGCAGAATGACAATTTTGTATTCAAGTTTGTGATCCCTGGGTAGAGACAAAGGAACCTACACCATAGCACAAGGGTCATCTCCCCAATGAGTGAGAAGGTCCTAAAGATGGCCAAGCTCAATGGAAATTTTATTTGCTTACACTTGTATCTAAAAAAGAACACTAAAAATAATAGAGGACTTGTTTAAGGTAGAAAAATTACAATCTGAAGAATCATTGTTAAATACTACATTATTTCTTTCTTTCCATAACCAAAATAGAATCTTCACTCTGAAAGTATGCCAGACTTGGGTATATTTAAAAGGCAAAGTGGGTTTATCTCTAAGAAGGATATTCTACCAATGAAAGAATTCAGGCTGGAAGGGCTTGAAGAGGTCATGAATCCATGTCTAGACCCTTTGAGCTTTGGAACAATACCAAAAAATATGAGGGAGTGTTTCTAGAAGGCCACAAAAAAGGCATGTGAGAAGGGAAATTCTTAAGTGCACAAGCCTTCTACCTATGGGTAGGCCCTGGTATAAGATACACCAAGAGAAATGAGCTAGCTTGGACTCCAATCAAGCCTCCTACATAGTGTGAAAATGGAAGCATTAGGTAAAAATAGAGGAATGTAGACCCTAGCAGTAGTGGGAGTTAAGCTTGTCTACCATAAGCATATGTGGAGTAAACTACCCATAGCCAAGTTGGGGGGTGTAATTATGAAATGGAGTTTGAACGTACCACTTCCAATCCTTCCACCAAGGACAAATGGAGTGAACAAAAATTTTGTGAAGCATTAAAGGTGGAACAATGTTAAGGATTTCTTGGTAGGATTATCAAATAGCATTGGTTAACCAAAATTTGGTTTTCACCTCTTCCCAAGATAGCTACAAGAGAGACTACTTATAAAAAATATCTTGGACAATATGAATGCCTCTATGAAATAACTTGAGAGCATTGATCCAAGGAACCTTGGCCAGAGGGACTTCCTTGAAATTGATAACAGATGACCACCAAAGTGAGTATGAGTTAATAGATAACCCATCTCAGAACCCAGAGCCATTCTAGAGAATCCATGGTTTGATCCTTTCCCATTATTTCCAAATACATTTCACCATAAAGGACCCTAAAATTTAAATGGGGGATTTGATGATGAGAAGAATGAAGAATTTGAGCCCTTTCTAGGGTTTCTTGCCTTTAGGCAGGCCCGAAGAGATGCAGTGTTGAAACAACACCTTCCAAGCTTTTTTTCCATCAATGACCTATACAATCCATTTCACACATAAGGTAGTTCCTTGATGAGCCACATCAATGAGCCCCATACATCTAGCATCCCATATGAGGTAGCAATAAACCTAGACAACCTTGTGGAATCTATGGCTATGAGAAGAATTAGCCCAAATAAAATCCCTAAGAAGTTTTTCAAATTTTTGGTAAGAATTTTTTGAAGGCACCCAATATGAAGAGTAGTAAACATGGGTGGTCACAAGCACTTTCAAGTAGATTTGGAATTTACTTTCAAATGATAAGGGCTTAGTCACCTAATATTCTAGCTTTTTAGCTAATTTTCCAATAACATACTACCATAACATGGGTGGAAATGCATCAAAAGCAAAAGGGATGCCATGAAACTTAAAGATTTCATCATGTTGAATTTATGCCCATCCATATTCAATAAACCATGCCAGTAGGGAAAGGTATGATTACCTATATAAATGGGTTTTTTACCATTAGATGCTTAAGCCAGAGGTAAGGCAAAAGGTGTTGAGACACTGTAAGGCATTATCCACATTGTCCTCATCTTCAATAAGAGTAAGGAAAGAATCATCTACAAAGTGGCTATTCAACAGTTGTATATATTATTGAGGGTTTTCTTTATCTAGAGGGAGATAGATTCCCTTAACAAGGCCCCAAGATTGGGCATTACTAAGAAGATATCCAAAACCCTCAGCTACAAGCACATATAGTGTGGGTGTTAAAGTTCATCCTTGAATAAATCAAAACAAACCAAATTTCTTAGAAGTGACTCCATTAATGGAGACGATAGTTGAGGTGTCTGAAAAAAGCATCTGGATGGCTTGAATGAAATTGGGCCTAAAGCATAGGGCTTTAAGCATGGCTAGGATGAAAAACCACTCAATATGGTCATAAGCATTTTCAAAGTTAATTTTTATGAACATAGCTTATTTCTTAGACCTTTTATCCTAGTTTATTCCTTTCCAAACTGAAAAAATATTTTATAATATATATTTACTTTTGATGAATCATGTTTACTCAAAGTGAATGATGTGCAACAATAAATTACGTAACCAAAATGTTATAGCTTTGGTAATAATTTTATAAGAAACATTCATGAGGGTGATCAACCACCAATTATAGATCAATTCAAGATCCCCTCGCTTAGGTATGACTTTAATGTTTCCTTTATTTATATTCTTCCCTATAGAATGTGTGTGAAAAGACTCTTGATAAACATGGTGTAATTTAGCACCCATAAGATCCCAAAGAGTTTTATAAAATTCATAGGAGAAACCATCAATTCCTAGAGCTTTGTCACTTTCCATATGATCATTACCTCATATATATCATCCATAGCGAGGAGCCTATTACAACCCACCCACTGAGTGGGAGTGAGTTTTCAAGGCACCACTATGAGGCACTATTGAAGGGCAATATCACCATCTACAAAGGATGCTTGAGCTTTGAACACTTTTTGATAATGGAGGACAAAATCTTGAATAATTTGTAGTGTCTCTAGTAGCCTCCTTCCAGCATCAGAAATAGCCTGGATTTGTTGCTTTGATTTTTTTGCTCAAAGCATTTAAAATAATTCTTTGGAATCTTTGTCTCCTATTTTGAGTAAATGGAGTCTAGGTTTAATTTGATCTCCCTAGGCATTATAATTATCTATTATCTGGATACGATACTATAAAGAAGATACTCAACTTACAAGATCTCATTTAAGGGATATATTTCTAGTGATAAAGTCACACGACTAAGCTCTAAGGAAGTAGTAGAGTAAGAGTGTCTTTAAATTTTAGCAAGTTGGTGGCCATAGATTCTTAGAAAGCAAGATGTACTTTTGATGTCATCATCCCACCAAAGGATCTAACTAAAATCTTGAGATGGAGAGGGATCCAAATTTTAAACTCTATGAATTGGTACTATAGTGGGTCTATGCTTGAGTAGGGAGGTGTTTCAAAAGAATTGTGTTTTGTAGACCTTGGGTTTCATGAATTGTCATGTCACTCAAAACTGAATGGGGCAATGATCAGAAAGCCCAAAATCTAACAGTGCCTACACTAAAGGAGAAAAACCATTATCAAATGAAAAATATGATTGGGTAGACATCATTATTGTATCTAAGCGCTTCAAATTTTGAGTGGGGCCCTCCCTGAGATTGTTCTAGGTGTACCACACTCCATCTGTATGCCAGAAGATTAAATTAGGGTCATAAAATCCCCATTTAGTGCACATATAATACCATGCCTCCCTTTCTCTAATTGCCTAATGTATTGGTAGGTGGCCCACTTTGACTTTAAGAGATACCACCATATTAAAGTCACCACATATGACCCAATAAGCATCGAAGAGATCATTCACAATCCATCACCATAAATGAGTATGCTCAATGGCATCATTTGAGTCACAAATATTAATAAATCCAAAGGAATAGCTTTCAATGCTAAAAATAGACCAAACTAACTATTTGGTGGGGTCCATGCTATATTATACTAAGTTTGGCCACCACCTTAGAGAAATAAACATGATCACACCTCCATGTCTTGCTTCATGATTACTATGTAATATAATACTATCATATCAGATAAAGTTACTAATCATCATTAATAAAAATCTACCACATTCACTTCTAGCAAACAAAGAATGTCCATCTCAAGAAACTTTCTTCTAAAATTACATACAATAAAATTGTGTTTTAGGTCTATAAGACCCTGAACATTCCATGAAAATTAATTCATATATGATGGGTGTCAAGAGATATATCCTCAAATTCTAGGCCTTCTAGGGCATCATAATAGTTCTATAAAAAATTCCCACTATTATTATTTAAAAAATCATCAAATTATTTCCTCATAGTAGGATCAACCTGATACTCTCCTTCCTCTAATTCTTTATGCCTCCTAGGAGGGTTGCAAGAGCATTTGGATGCATCCCGTTAAACAAGAAGTGAAAGAGTGGTTGGCTATGAATCTAGAAAAATGGAAGAATTGGGCAAAGGAGCCTCGAGACCTTGGGATAAAACATTGGAAGCAAGAGGGGTGTTGAAGACCCTAGGTTTTTCTATTACTTTCAGCCTTCACCTTGGGAAGGCTCTTTCTCAGCAGGAACCTAGTCTTACAGACCATTACTTGTTGATGGCTTGCCTCCTTTAGTGTTTCCTACATTCATGGATTTGGTGTGGTTCTTATTCTTTCTTACTATAGTCCAACCATATTCAAATAGATTTTTGCTAGCTTCTGAGAGGGATTAAGAGGAGAGGATGAGTAGTTGGACACATTGTTACGGGCTAACTAACTAAGATAGTCCTAAATTTTATGGTCAGTGGCTTGGTCATAAAAATAGGTGTTGGTAAAGTTGATATATATAACTCATTGAGAGTGTCTCACATCCCCAACTTGAATTTGGACAAACTCCTCAAGATCTCAGGAGAGGTTTACTTCTACACAAACTCATTTCTGTGATCTAGTAGAGTAGAACTTGTTTTGCTCATGGAACACAACCCAACCTATAGAGTAAGCTATCTAGTGAATAAAATACCAATAGGGGAGTGAAAGACCTATAAATTCTATCCAAATTGGGACCTTGAGAGTAGTGTGCTCCAAGACAACAAAGTCTCGTGTCTAAGGGGAGAGAACTATGAGTGAGTTTCTAACACACCATGTGGTTGACTTATGGAGGATACCTCCTACATGGGAAGGGTCAACAAAACAAAATATAAAAAACCATTGGTCATATTCTAGATGCTCTCAAGCTTTATGCCATGAGTTGCCTAGTGGGCTTGAACCCAAGACTTAAGCATACTTTCAGAGAGAATTTGACCCATAAAATATCCAATCAAATAGAATTTTTTTAGCCATTGACAAGTAGAGTTAAATTCTAAAATGGAAAAAATAACATTAGGTTTTTAATAGTTACCTCATGGTAGACCTTCAAGATAAACTTCTTCAGGAACTTTCAAGGGGCATTACTCGATGCTCTGTCAATCTTCTTCGTAGCTGAAATAGCCAGGAGAGAATGAGAAGTCATTAAATAGGTTGGCCTTGTCTGAAAGTGAGAAACCCTAAAATATAATAAATACAAGTCCCATAGGAAATGTAACAAGGATCATGCTATGAAACAAGATATAATGATATAAAATCGAAGGCTGACCAAATGGCATGCATGGAGGAAACACTAGCAGAAGAAAAAAACTAGAGATATTCGAAGGTAAAAAGTTTTTAAATTAAAATGCATCAAAAATAAAATAATAGTATGAGTATGAATAATATAGTCAAGTGTCCAATTGGAATGGTAAACATAAAAATGCATAATAAATAAACAAAAAAACTTTCAATGTTGAAAATAGTATTAATTTATGAAAGAACTTTAAAAAAATATTAATAAAAGAAATTTAAATTGAAGGATGGTGATAATAAAGATTTTTTGGTTGATACCATAATTCTATGTTTATGGGAAGTGATACTTTATAAATGATTTTTTTTAATTTGATGATTTTTGAGAATTTGAATATCAATCATTTTTGTTTAATAAACATAAAACTAAAAAATATTATATGGTGAAAAAATGAACTCTCAAATTTTAGTATGATGGTTTTTAAAAATATGAATTAGAAACATTTATTTGTTGTTTTGAATAAATTAGAAATTTGATTTAACATTTCAAATGAAAAATAATATATGCCAAGACCAACTGCACCCACCTTTATGTAATAAACGTTGATTTTTTTAAATATAGATAATTTCCTATATTTACATCCATGCAAAACAAAAAAGTAAAAGATACGTTGAATTACTATGATTCCCACACCCTTGATTGATAAAATCAACCCCAAATGAATTCAAAACCTAATTAACCCTCAAAATTATTTAATGTCTTGAATTCTACTAAATTATTAATCATATCATTGTCTATTAAATTTAGGGAATAGTAAAACAAAATATTCACTACAAAATTTATCCAAGTTCCTAAGTTCTTGAATTCAGCACAACTACTAACTATACCCCGCATTACTAAAATCAACCTACAATAAAATCAAAATTCAATAAAACTTAACATTCTCTAAGTTGTTAAAGTTAGCTAAAATCAATTGTGAAGGTATGTTATAATACCAATTTAAAGTAAATGCTTACATATAGATTATTTGTAAGCAAAACACACACACACACACACACACACACACATACACACAGATAAAATGAACGTGATAACACTTATATTAAAATATATACTACTTTATACAAAGAATTTTTACACTCTTGATTTCTTGAATTTCTTCTTCTTTCCCTCTTAACTTCTTTTCTCTACCTCTTATTTTTTATCAAATAATCATAATACATTTATTTATAGATTATTTCTAACTTCCTCTAGAAGGTTCCTAACATATAAAATATGATGTAATATCCTTAATACACCAAATATGATGGAGTATATTAATAAATCTAATAAGTTAATAATTTTGATTATTAAAAGATAACAAATATTAAAGAAAGTTATAAATATTAAATGCATATAATGTTAAGCTCATATTTACAACACTCCCCCTTAAGTTTGACTTCCCATATTGATGACACCTAAATTTTCTCTTTGATGCTAAAAAATCTATTTATTTAATGGTTTTGTGAAAATATTTATAACTTGATCTTTAGATCTAAAAAATCTAAGTATACTTCACCTTTGTTGACGAGTTATCCTATGAAATGATATCTTGTATCAATGTACTTGTTCCTTTTGTGAAAAACATGACTCTTTTATAATTTTATTGTTGAGTTATTATCACAAAAGGTCTTTGTTACTTCTTTTTTCTCTTGCTTAAATTCTAAAAACATTCTTCTCATCCATACTGCTTGGCTTTCTACTAATGTAATTGGTACATATTCTACTAATGTTGTTGAAATATTTAAAATGGGTTATTTTTTGAAAGCATGTGACACTGCTCTTGAACCAAAATGTAAACATATCCTAAAGTGATCTTTTTATCATCAACACTACCTATATAATCAATATCTATGTAACCAATTAACTTAAATTTATATGACTCGACATAATATACAATATATGACAAGAATAAAGGAAATAATGTTGCTATAATTGTACCCATTGTAGTTTGAAGAACGTAGAAGTATCCTTGCCAATGAAATATGAAGATAAGAGTTGGTTGTAGCTGTCATAACCCCCAAAATTCAAGTTTAAAAAAAATATAATTTTTTGAGGTTAAGCTCATGAATTCCAAAACCAAGTTAGGCAAGTGACAAAGAGTTAACAACATTTATAACTTGTTTTTACATGATAGGCCACATCCTCATGTTGTATCTTCTTTATGATAAGGGTTTCTCTAAAATCTTAAATGTGTTCTTCAGCAGTTGAAATCTCATCATGGATATACTTTGCACAAAAAAATTTGGAGTTCTTGGTCAAGTCATGAGAAGGTCATGGAATGTCCACATGACAACTACGTCCTCCTAGCCAAGTTAAAACCATTGGAAGACTCTAATAAAAAGTTTTCCAATTTAATAACCTAGAAAACAACTAGGTTAAATCTATTAAAAACAAAAAATAAGTCTAAAATAAACCATTTAGGCCCTCCTTCTAGTGCCAATATGTTTATGAAGTATTTTAACATGCCAACTTAAGCAAGGGATATTAGTCTCTTCCTCTTCTGAAAGGAGACTTGTATGAACAAATCTCCCCAAGGTATTGGTTACCAAATCTTGGTATGTAGGGTAACCTAATTGGCTTATTGTGACCATTCCATTTAAGGGGCATGTGTGTGTATTTTACCAAGATCAATATGCATTAAAATAAATATTATATGCTTATGGAACCTACAAAATGATCTAACTATGAATAAATAGTTGATTTAAAGAGACACGTCTATTACTTATAAGTTTAACAATGCATAGATGAGTAATAGATAAGAGCATGCAATCAAGATAATCATTAAACTTAGACTACAAATCTAAAACTAAACTATAATTTATTAAAATAATAATAAAATATAAGGGAGAGGAAATAAAACAAAATCTTGTGATAATCAAAGTAAATTTGAAACCACTGATTGCATTCAACACCTAGAAATCAATCCCTCGTGTGACCAGTTGATCCACAATCACCATAGGAATGATGCAAGCCTCTAAAGAGAGTGAGAAGATGAGAGGAACATAAATTACCACCATTCACATGTGTAGATCATTAAATAAACCTCCAAAATCTTACATAAAACAATATTTTCATGTTGATAACAATGTTTTTATTGATTATAACTAATTACATCCAAATCCCACTAGTGTAACACAAAGGATACAATATTGAGGCAAATATTAAGCTAAAAAAACAATAAATTTAATGAAACATAAGTATGATTGGATCTATTATCTCTTTGGGAGAATAAAATCCAACCCTTTTACAATAAAAATGTTTCCTTATATAGAAATTGCAATCTTCAAAGGGAAGATTTTCCCTCCAAAATGGTCAACCATCTCCATTAAAGTTCAAAAAAGACTTTTCATGCAAAATTCATTCCACTCCATTGCACTTTTACTATTCACCACCTACACAAGACAAAAAACAAAACACTTTTCAAAATGGATAGCTTTTGGGTCTTTTAAGTGCACTTTACCAAGTAAAAAAAAAATAGGGTTAGAATAATAGCTATAAACCTAATTTATAGACCCTCTAAATAAACTAATTATATCATATTGTCTGACTTGAAACCACCTTTCCAACACACTAAACAATTTGAAAATCTGAAGTGCAAATCAAAAGTTATGGCCAAAACACTGCCACCCTATCTAACCATGTTGGGGTCTAACAACTACAGTGTAGTTGTCAAGGTTTGATGACTACAATATAGTCTTGGAACCCTAGCATATCCTTAGGAGGTTGAAAAAATTGACACTCCAAAAGGAGGTTAAAATGACATTTATGGACCAAGTGTTATATATAAAAATTTATCATACAGACTTGGTCTCCATAATGGGAGAGGTTTAGGGATCCTAAAAGGCAATGATATCGAGATGACCCTAAGAGAGCTGAGAGAAGAAACCTTAAAAAAAAATGGGAGGTCAAGACTCCACTTTTACACTAATTATAAAATATAAAGATGACTCGCATGGATGTAGTGTTGAGTTGTGGAGCTAAAAGCTTCACTAATGAGCTAATGTTGATTTTGTTGGGCTTACACAGTAACCAGCATCGGTTAGAACCAACTGACATCAGTTAGGGGTCGACCAGCATCAGTTAGGGGTCGGCCGGCATCGGTCATCTTCAGACTGACATCGACTTCTGTGCATTTACAAAATTGTTATTTTGAGGAGAACAAATTAGAGCCTTTGATTTAAGAGGTGGATCTAAGGGTGGCGAATGCATGGCTCATGAACCCTAATGTTGTATTATACTATATAGTAGGGTTAGATCCTCATAGCATGTACAATTTAGTAATTGAATTGATTGTAATTTATTGAGAGAGAGAGAGAGAGAACTCTTGAGGAAGAATTACTGTACATCTTCGAGGTGTGAGGAGAGAGAGATTTATTCATTGTATTTCCTTTCGGAAGAGTTTAATATAGATTGGTTATTTCTTATATCTCCTATTATTTGTTTTTTTTAATTTCTAGTTACTTATTACTTCTGGTTTCAATTCCATGTTTAGTTGCTTATACAAAAGTAATCAATTGTACTCTAAGATCCTAACAACTGGTATCAGAGCGTGTTAGTGTTTGTTGATTACAGAATTCACTCACAGGGGTTTCTGATTGAGTGGGAGCAAAGTAATGGCAGAAGAAAGTAAACTAAGAATGGATAAATTCAATGGCAAGAATTATCAATTATGGAGGATGCAGATTGAAGATTATCTGTATCAGAAAGATCTATATTTATCGTTGGGTGGGGTTTCAAGGAATCCCACAGATATGGAAGATGAAGAATAGAATGTTCTTGATAGAAAGGCTCTTAGATCTATAAGGTTGAGCCTGGCAGCTTCTGTGTTTTCCAACTTATCACAGGAAAAAACAACGGTAGAGTTAATGGATACTTTGGCAAATTTATATGAAAAACCCTCAGCTTCAAATAAGGTATATCTTATGAAGCAATTATTTAATTTGCAAATGCAGGAAGGTGGATCTGTATCTAGTCATCTTAATGATTTCCATACAATAGTAAATTAGTTAAATTCAGTCAAAATAGTTTTTTATGATGAAATTAAGGCTCTCTTAATCTTATGCTCTTTACCTAAAAGTTGGCATAGTTTGGTAATGGCAGTTAGTAATACTGCATCTGCTTCAAATATCTTGAAATTTGATGATGTTGTTAGTGTAATCTTGAATGAATAAATTCATAGGAAAAGCATAGGGGAAACATCAGGTAATGATTTAAGTGTTGAAAGCAGGGGAAGGCAAAGAGAGAAGGGCAAGCAAGGAAAATCAAGGTCAAAGATGGGAAGTAGATCCAAATCCAGAAATAGAAGAATAACCTGTTGGAATTGTGGAAAGAAAGGGCATGCAAAGAAAGATTGTTGGTTGAAGGATAACAAAGAAAATCAGCATGAAGGTAATAAAGAAGCAAAATTTGTAGGTATTGTTGCACAGGATGCTCTTATATTTTCTTTGGATAATAAAGTAGAATCATGGGTTTTAGATTTTGGTGCCTCTTTCCATGCAACCCCAAATAGATAATTTTTCAATGATTATGTCCATGGAGATTTTGGAAAATTTTATTTAGGGGATGATGAGCTTTGTAAAATTGTTGGCAAAGGAAAAGTGCAGCTGAAATTGCATAATGGCAACACATGGGTGTTGAAGGATGTCATGCATGTACCCATCCTAAAGAGGAATCTAATTTCTATAGGAAAGTTGGGTGATGAGGGTTGCACAATAACTCTCACAGCTGAATCTTGGAAAGTTTCCAAGGGTGCACTTGTATTAGCAAAAGGTAAGAGAGTAGGTACACTTTATCTATCTACTTGTATTACTGATTATTCTCCTTCTATTTTATCTACTTTAGATGTAGATGCAAAGTTGCGGCACTGTAGGCTTGGTCACATGAGTGAGAAGGGAATGAATGTTCTTAAGTCAAAAGGTAAGCTTTCAGATTTGAAAATCATAGATCTAGATTTATGTGAGCATTGTATTTTTGAGAAATAGAAGAAAGTGAGGTTTCTCAAAACTGGGTCAACAAAGAAGAAGCACAAGTTGGAGCTTGTTCACACAGACGTGTGGGGACCAGCTCAAGTAGCTTCTATTGGAGGATCAAAGTATTATGTTTCTTTCATTGATGATGCTATAAGAAAGGTATGGGTTTATTGCATAAAGAGGAAATTTGATGTTTTTGACACATTTAAGAAATGGAAAGCTTTGGTTGAGAATGAAACAGGTTTGAGATTGAAGTGCCTTAGATCTGACAATGGTGGTGAGTACTGTAGCAATAAATTCAATAGTTACTATTCTATGAGTGGAATACACAGGAAAAGGATGGTTCCAAGGACACCTCAACAAAATGGATTTGCTGAAAGGATAAATAGAATAATAATGGAGCATGCACGGAGTATGAGGTTGCATGCTATTTTACCCTTATAGTTTTGGGTAGAAGCTGTAGATACTACGGTTTACCTGATTAACAGAGGACCTTCTACTGCACTGGATGGTGGAATTCTAGAAGAGGCTTGGATAGGTAAAAAGGTATATCTTTCATTTCTCAGAGTTTTTGGTTCTAAAGCTTTTGTGCACATTGATAAATAAAATAGAAAGAAGTTGGATGTTAAATCTATGTAGTGCACTTTCATTGGTTATAGTTTTGGAGATTTCAGATTCTGGTTGTGGAATTTAGAAACTAACAAAATTATTAGAAACCGTGATGTAGTTTTTAATGAGAATGTGATGTACAGTGATCAGCTCAAGAGGTTGAATAATTCTGAGCTAGGCAATCTTGATTTGGAAGAGGTTATGATCCAAAATGAGCTCATGGGTAAAAATCATCACTCAAAAAAACATAGAGACCAACGTCGATCAGGTGGAAATCGACATCACTTAGGTGGAAATCGACGTCGGTCAAGTGAAAATTGGCATCGATCAGGAGGAATCAATGTCAGTTAGGTGTAGACCAGCATCGATCAGAGATGACCAGGATCGGTCACTGTCAGAAGGAAATTTGGGTGGACAACAAGCTATAAATGAGTCTCAAATGCCCATAAGGAGGTCTAAAAGGGTAAGTAAACCTCCAATTCATTATTTCCCTTATTTATACTACTTTTTGCTCACTGATGGTGGAGAACCAGAAAGTTTTGATGAGGCAATGCAGGTAGAATCCAGGAAATAGTGGGAGAATGGCATGAATGAGGAAATTGATTCCTTAGAAGAGAACCATACGTGGGATTTGGTTGAGTTGCCAGCCGAAAAGCAAGCACTGAAAAATAAATGGGTATACAGGTTAAAGGAAGGAGAGAATGGACAAATGAGACATAAGGCCAGGTTGGTAGTAAATGGATTTGCACAAAAACCAGGTATTAATTTTGGTGAAATTTTTTCTCCTGTAGTAAAGATGACTTCTATTCAGACTGTATTGTCTTTATTTGCTATTAAGTATTTGCATCTTCAGTAGCTTGATGTTAAGACAACATTTCTTCAGGGAGATTTGGATGAAGAGATATATATGGATCAGTTGAAAGGTTTTGAGGTCAAAGGTAAGGAGAAACTTGTGTGCAGGTTGAAGAAAAGCTTATATGGTCTTAAGCAAGCTCCAACACAATGGTATTTGAGGTTTGACAGGTTTATGACAGAGCATGGCTTTAGTAAATGTCAATCTGACCATTGTGTTTATTTTAACAGATTGGATAATGGTAGTTATATTATCCTACTATTGTATGTAGATGATATGCTTGTTGCAAGTTCACACATGCAGGAAATTACTGAGCTTAAGGTAAAATTAACTCACACATTTGCCATGAAGGATTTAGGAGCAGCAAATAAAATCCTTGGCATGAGTATTAAGGGAGACAGGAAAAATCACAGTTTGATTTTGTCTCAAGAGGATTATGTGAATAAGGTGTTGGAGAGGTTCAATATGCAGGATGCAAAACCGATAAGCACACCTATGGCTAGACACTTCAAGTTGAGAAAAGAACAGTGTCCTAAATCACATGATGAGGTTGAGTACATGAGTAGAGTTCCATATGCTTCCGCAGTTGGGAGCTTGATGTATGCAATGGTATGTACTAGACTATATATTGCCCAAGCAGTGGGAGTTGTCAGCAAGTTTATGGCCAATCCAGGAAATGAACACTGGAAAGCAGTTCAGTGGATTCTCAGATATCTGAGAGGGACCAGTAGTAGGCATTTATGCTATGGAGGGTCAGACACTTCTCTACATGGGTATGTAGATTTGTATATGGTAGGTGACTTGGATGGTAGGAGAAGCACCACAAGATATGTGTTCACTATTGGTGGAATGGTGGTTAGCTGGATTTCAAAGTTGTAGAAGGTTGTTGTCTTGTCTACTAGAGAGGTAGAATACATTGTAGTCATAGAGGCTAGCAAGGAAATGATTTGGATGACTCGATTCATGGAAGAGTTGGGAAAGGAGCAAGAGAGTTGCATATTGTATAGTGATAGTCAAAGTGCAATTCATTTGGCAAAGAATTCAGCCTTTCATTCAAGAACCAAACATATACAGCTTAGGTACCACTTCATTAGATAGGTATTGAAGGATGGACAGTTGAAGCTAGAAAAGATCCATACATATAAGAACCCTGCTGATATGTTAACAAAGCTGGTAACAAAGGAGAAGTTGAATCTTCATTCAACTTTTGTTGGTCTTCAAGATTGAACTTGAAGATGGAGAAACAAGCTAGAGATGTTTAGAGGATGTTGTTGTATAGGTATAGGTGCAGTTGTTTATCTCCAAGTGGGAGATTGTTGAGTTTTGGAGCTAAAAGCTTCACTAATGAGCTAATGTTGATGTTGTTGGGCTTACACAGTAACCGGCATCAGTCAGAACCAACTGACATTGGTTAGGGGTCAACTGGCATCGGTTATGGGTCGGCTGGCATCGGTCATCTTCAGATCAACACTGACTTCTGTGCATTTCCAGAATTGTTATTTTTAGGAGAACAGATTAGAGCCTTTGATTTAAGAGGTGGATCTAAGGGTGGTGAATGCATGGCTCATGAACCCTAGTGTTGTAGTATACTATATAGTAGGGTTAGATCCTTAGCATGTACAATTCAGTAATTGAGTTGATTGTAATTGATTGAGAGAGAGAGAGAGAGAGAGAACTCTTGAGGGAGAATTATTGTACATCTGTGAGGTGTGAGGAGAGAGAGATTTCTTCATTGTATTTCCTTTCGAAAGAGTTTAATATAGATTGGTTGTTTCTTGTATCTCTTATTATGTGTTGTTTCTAATTTCTAGTTACTTATTACTTCTGGTTTCAATTCCATGTTTAGTTGCTTATACAAAATTAATCAATTTTACTCTAAGATCCTAACATGTAGTCTTTCCAATGGTGGTGATTTTGAGTCTCAATTTCACATGCAAATCAAGACAGACCACCAAGGCAAGTTGTAGTGCATGAGACCAGTAAATCATGAGCATATGTAGGAGTAGAGAAAAAGGTCAAAAATAAGAGGGTCCCCATTTTCAATCTAAAAATGGGGCATGTTGTGTAAGAAACAACAAATGGTGACTCCTGATGGGAAATACTCCTGAGTATTTCAAGAATTTAGAATCTCTAATTTCACAAGAGTAAAAATCATTAGCTAAAAGCAATCACCTAGAAAAAACCTAAATTCAAAGTCATTACAGTCTGTAAAAATAAGTATCATACTAAGATACAATCTTGATAAAACCATCTGCAAGTGTGATTAAGTGATTTATTCATTTTCTTTGCATTTGCACATAGTGATTCAGATTTGCATAAGGCTAGAACTATTGAAAGAAAGATTTTAAAATTTATCTTAGGTGTAATTGGTGTGGTCATTTCTCTATTTCTAGACATGCATTTATAGCCATGAAAGAGATCCTTTGTCCCTTCTAAAGGCCTTGCTTCACTACCAAATAGGTTGAAAATCATATGGTGAAGGTTTCCAAGACCACCCTTTCGAGGAGAATTTTATATTTTACATTTTAACTCAATTATTTTGAAAATATATTTTTCATTTTCATCCATAGAGAGTTTGGGACCAAGCCATGAGTAAAATCAAGTTAGCTATTTCATAATGACTTAGGATAAATTGGATTTGAAGTAATGTTACATTTTTTCTTTAGACATTAAGTGGATTAGATGGATTTAAACAAGAAAATAACTTTTATAAATTCATATGTTCTATTATGAATCATTGACCTTTATAACTCAAAAAATGAACAAAGTAATAATATTGGTTTACACAAGTTACTCAAGTAAAATTACAATTAGGTTCTTTGAGTGCCACTTCTATTATCTTTATAATAGTGTCTTATTTCATTTTTTTATCAACAAGGGGAACGTGAGGACAGAAATAGTTAGGATAAACCCAACATGAAAACAAACTAGATCAAATCTAAACTAACAACAAGTGACAATGAAGAAAGAAAAAATAAATAAAATAAGGAAATAAAAATAAAGAGTATTCACATGAAATGTTCAAACAAGTGCATGCTTGAACCAGTCAGACACCTGATTTCATAGGATTTTGAGAAGGTAGAGGTCACACCTAATTTTTTCTATGTTTCCCTCTATGATGGAAAATACTATACCATAAATATTTTTTAATGTACTTCTCATGCAATTCAATCAAATTAGGACTGTAAAATTTTGCATTATGTTTGTATCTAGATTACAAAAGGCCTAAGGGATAGGGGTGAGAAATAACTCTACCCAAACTTGGAACTGAGATGAGGAATAGGGCCAATTATCAATACATATCAAAATGTGTTGATCACCCAACCTATTATAGACTTCTTCCTCATTGTATCCATCATATAAATTGATTAGCGAATGCTCTTTGATGTAAATGGATGTTTTCATAACATCTTCTTTGTTATCTGTGTCATTCATAAGGCATGG
The DNA here is from genome assembly GCA_037957365.1 of Torreya grandis. NCBI lineage: Eukaryota > Viridiplantae > Streptophyta > Pinopsida > Cupressales > Taxaceae > Torreya > Torreya grandis. The sequence goes on along the minus strand of JARHVA010000984.1, from coordinate 2,987,174 downwards.
GAGTGGTTCAAGTTCTTCACATATTAGAGACCTAAATTTTTCATCAATGGTAAAATTATATGGCGATTTGGGTTGAATCATATCACGCTTATCATGCATATCCATTTTCATGATTTATTCATTTAGGTAACTATGTTCATGACTTCCCATTTTAATTACTTTTATTGCTGAGAGAAGTATTTGAGTACTATCAATTGCTTTGGAAGTAAGGCTAAACTAAGGAGAGAGATCATCATTTTTTTATTATTCTAGTTTGATCCCTTCAAAAGGACATCCACCTTCTTCTTGGCTTTCTTCTTCATGTAAGCAGCTTAACGTAGTGTTGCTTTCTTATTTTGTTCCCTCCTCTTCAAATGATGAATGGGAAGACGAACTACTACCATTAGGTTATTAACCATCTTGGATTAGATCTTCATGTGGAGAGGTGGAATCATAAGACAAGAATTTTTTAGGTGTATAGGATGCATCTTCCTCATCCAATAGCTCTAATTCCTCTAATTGTTCTTCTAGTTTATCACAAGAGATGTCAGTTTGTTTAATTTGTGTGGATGACTTATCATCAATTTGATTTTTAGTCATTAGGGTACCTTATTCAACTATTGCTTCTTCATCTTTGGACCCATCACTATTATTTTTTTAGCCTTCAAATAATGGATCATGCTTCTCAGATGGGATGTACTGAGTGCGCATGATCATGTCTACTTTAATGGTGAATCTAAAATCATAGACTTCAAATGGTGCATAAGGGTATGTAGCTTCACAGCTCAGATTGTGTGTCACCTCCTGATTGTCTCCTACAAAAAATGGTATTTGATTAGTAACAACATCAAAAGATACATAATCACTAAAATTATAAGAATCATTATGTTGATTGTACATAAAATTCATTCGGTTATATGTATCAAATAAATAAGCAAGACTCTAATTTGTCACAAGGAGGTTTGGTTGGGTGAAGGTTTGAGGCAATGCTTCATTTTAAGGCATATATCAGTCCATGGGCTAATTTATAGGCATGTAATTCAAAATATTTTGAACACAAATACCCTAAGTCATTAATTATTGCTCTACATCGACAGGTTCTTGGTAGATCGATGCTAATGAGATGAGAGCAAAGTGGTTCATCTTAATAAACATGGTAGTTAGAGGATCCAAATCTTAGAGATATAAATTTATTGTTTTGTCCTCTATTTTCAAAAAAGGATCCCTCTACCTAGTGTATAATTGATGGAATATATGGTTGAATACACTAGTTGGCTCATTAGGCCCCTTATGAGCTATGGTAAATTGATAAAACAAGATAGAAAGATCAATGGGAACACTAAAATGGTTAAGTAATAGGTTATCAAAAATGGTCCATGTTGTGATGCACCCTTATGGTAGACCAAGGTACCAAGAATAAAAAAATATATCCAACAAAAAGGGGACGAAGTGACAGGCCACATCCCCATATTGAATTTTATTTCTAAAAAGGGATTCTCTAAAATCCCAAATGTGGTCTTTTATAGTTGAACTCCCATAATAGATTTGCCTTGCACAAAATTAGTGATGGTTCTTGGGCAAGTCATGGGAAGGTCTTGTAATATCCACATGACAACTACGTCTTCCTAGCCAAGCTAAAGCCATTGGAAGACTCTGATTAAAAAAAAATCCAATCTGAGAACTTGGAAAACAATTAGGCTAAAGCACTTAAAAATAAAAAATAAGTCTAAAATACATGTGACAACCCCTTTGGGGTAAATTAAAACTAGTTTCTTTTTTTTAATAGAATAACATCCTAACTGAAGGTTATATCATGTAATCTAATCCATACATACATTTTGAATTCTATTGAGTATTGAAATAACAATTGATTTAGCATTTAAATTTACTTTATATATAATATACTATAATTAATTGTATGCACTTATAATCAAGGACAAATAACTTGCATTATTCAAAGGTGTATTACAATTTGTTTTTCATGTTTTATTAAAGAAAAAAATATATCCACATGCCATATATTTAACAAAAAGCTTAATATATTTCACTTCAGAATGTCAACACCTAAAGCATAAATAGATAATATAAAGGCTTAATTAAACAATTAATCCCATTGTTTATAATCATTCACTATCATAGTGATTATGACATTTAACTATGCATTACAATATCAAATTACAATCCTTTCTATCCTTTCTAGTTAACTTTCATACTCAATTATCATTTCAAATTTATAATGATATGAATCATATATAGAATTTGATTTGATTACAACCACTATACAACTAGTACTAAATTCCATTTTCAATGTCCTTACAATTTACAATTTTGATAAACATACAATAATAGTTTACATCTATAATTACAATTATCTATTTGTTCAACATTTGTTTCTTTTTCCAATAAAGTAAGTAGAATATTTATCATAGACCAGTAGTAGACCATGTCGACGTAGAGAGTGAGAGTATCATAGAGAGCTATTCCTCCAACCATAGAGCCTTTCAAATCCCACACACATCTTTCATCCATTGAGAGTGGCCTTACTCTTCACAAGTAGGATAGATAAGGGTATGAAAATTGAGAAATAGATCACTTTGTAACTTGTGAATGTTGTAGCTACTCCATATAGCTTCTTACAAATGTCATTGTAAACTGAGATAGGAATTAAAACATTCCCAATATACACTACCCATATACACTACTTATAGCTGTAAGTTTTAGATTTGTCAAGTTCCCCTTATTGAATCTTAACTCATTATATAATTGAGTTACTATGTGGGTCTAAATAAGATACCCTCCAATCTCTTATACCACTCACCTCTCATCTACTACTCTTATCCCAAGGTCTCCCTGACCTAGACATCTCATAGTTACCATGTCTAGACATTCCCTATTACCAGTTATTTAATTTCTTAAGAATGTGTTTATGAGATGATGCTTTACGTGGTTATCCCATACCACACATGTAACCCATTGACTTGTCCACATAGTATCAAATGGTCAATTTTGGTATAACTAGGTTGTTTACTACAAACTCACTTAGCTAACCAACTCTATTGTTCTTGACTAGATGATTTACAATTTAAGTTCATACTTTAATTAAGTTGGTCTAGATACAAGTAAACTCATGAATTATCCTACATTCAAGTTACCAATATTGTATAGTCGATATAATTAGAGTAATATTTTCTTTTTAGATTGATGTAATGACTCATTTACCAAACATGAATACTAGTTACAACAATTACATGTTTCCACATTTAATGTTCATTCCAAACAAATCAAATGATTCTAGTGACCCTATAATCTCAACTCAATCATCCTTATAAATGATAGATGAAGATATATCATTAAAATAGGTTCTTTAATTTTCCTGATTGAAAGGAAATCATGAAACCATTTTATTAAGATGTAATATCTTTTGTAGGTTGCTTGGTTTTGTAGATGTAATTAAAATATTTTATTCATTCAATATTATTCTGACAATCTAATGACACAAAACAATTTTCTTAACCTAATAAAAGATGTATCCATGATGTTATTGTCTATGTTTATAAACTAAACAATCTAGTCTCAAACTTATTAACATTTTAATACGGTACCATGTTATTATTTTGGCTCATATATTATGATATATCATTTACTTATATAATAAATATTAATCTATTACCATTTATTTCTATTCCCTAGTATAAGAGTATTATTTATATAAGTGTTATGGTTTATCTCCTTTTTATCAAATGCCATTTTTTTATAAATTTATTCAAACTCATCAATCTTGTGATGATGAATAGAAAAATATAAATGTGTATTTAACACAAAGAGATGTATTACTTATTAAGGAAGAGACTGGTAGGAGAAAAACATATTAGCAATTATAAAAGGAATAAATGAATATATATTTAGCATGCATAATGGGGCAAATTACTATAAAGGTAAAGCCACATAAGGAAATGGTGCAATAGCAAATAAAAAGAGGTTTGAACATAATTATTTATAGCCTGATTTGTGAGGTGTAGTTATTCATTTAAGACTTAGGTAGATAACTTTGTTTGTTTTTACTACTAATGTAATAAAATGGTAGGATTACAAAGACACTATACCACCATAAAAAGAGCATTTAAAATTAAAGTGCCACCTATGCAAAAGCCTAAATATGACTCTGATGAACAACAATTATTATGAATTAAATTTTTATTTTATTATTATTTATTTTAGATAAAGGGGTATTATAGTTGGTTTCTTTTGGATCAGACATTAAATTTCATTGTCACTTACCTATTCAACTCCTGGCACTACCAAATCATAGTTGTCAAACTTTCCTAAATTCATTCAATTTTAAACTCTTGACTAGATCATTAATGAGGAAATATGATGCCATACTACAACTGACTGGTAAAATATTAACTAATGGTTTTTTATGTAATAGCTATAATTAGATAGAAGGAAAAAGGGTGAATCACTACCATGTTTTTTCCCATATCCATTTAGTAAAAATGCAATCAGTTTTAAAGACATAAATGTTATCTTATTTATGATTCTTAGTTTTAGATTTCTATCTCTTCCCTTACTAGCAGCTTACTAGCTGCTCTTGAACTGTGCTATAAATTATTTATTTTTATTTACTATTTTTTATTGTTTGTTTATTTTTGATTTTAGATTTCTATATAGGACATCTAACTAGTGCCATGACTACCTTAAATAGGTAACAAGTCAAGTTAAACTTTTATCTTACAGGTTTAAAACTGATATATCAAAAATATCTGGGAAGATTTAAAACATTCAAATAAAGAGAAACAAGCACAAATGTCTTCACACAATATTGAATGGAAGATCCACTATGATGGGGCAATGCAAGGATAGGAAAATAGTTTTTAGTAGATAATAAACAAATACTATTAGAATATAAGACTTGGTGTTTCTAGCTATCAATAGGAAAAATCCAGAATGAAGGAGCTTTATTTTATAATTTAATCTTTATCAAAATGCATTGGGATGTCTCAAGTATTTGGAAATATTTATCTCTAATTCTTACCTCTCAATGTCATGTGTAGCTTTAATAATTCATTATATTCTTATAATATTCTACAAATCCATTGCCTAATCATAATTTATCCATTCTTCACAAATTTAGGTAATCTATTGAAGATTATTTTGTTTGGATGGAAAACATATTATGACAGGGGATCTATAGAATTATCTTCCCTTTATTTGTATATTATAAGTTTATATATAAATATTACATTAATATCTTTATTTAAATTACTTATAAGTTACATTATATTCACTTGGTTTTAATGTCAATCTGGGAGCACTCTAACCTTCCTTTCTAGTCCTCCTCCCTTTTCTTCTCCTCTGCAAGTTCTTATTTTTCTCTTGATCGAATGTGTTTCTTATTTCCTCTGAATAAAATCCTCAGATCCCCAAAAATAATATCCTCTCCTCTTTTTTTAACCCCCTCCTTTCTGTTCAAAGGCTTCATTAAATAGATTTTTAATTAACTTAAACAATTATTTCCACCCATGTGGCATCATGGGTGGGAATAATCTCATCTAGTAAAGCTAATAATTATATGACATGCCCAATGGGTTACTCATCATTTTATCATCCCAAGTTGACATATTGGGAAATGATGTGCAGCGTGGGTCCAATTTTTAATTAGTTTTTAGAATAATATTTAATAATACTCACTTTATTTTTATCTTCACCTCAAAGTGAAAACACATCAAATAAAATGTGTTTACTTCCTATCCTAGGAAGTTATAGGGTTTAAAATATTTAATATAGACTTTTAAATATATTACAATTTATTATTTATTTAATAATTATAAGACATGTGGCATTTAGAAATCCAATTGCCAGTTGCTACTTGATTAGAGGAAAAGGTCTCTAAACTAAAAGATGATGTTTAAAAACATCACTTGACAGTACTAGTAAAGAACCTGACCTAAGTTGTCTACTCATCCTTACATAAAACTTAGTTCATCATTTGATGTGATCTCTTTCTCATTTCCTGACCTACTATCTAGTCTAACTCTCCTTGATGATACCCTCCCTCTCTACAAGGCTGAAGCAACCTTTGTTATAAACATACACTAATACAAAACCCGTTAATAGTTAATAAATCCAAATATATATTAACTAAGCAAGTATAATAATGTTAAATAATCAATGCATTATTGTGTCACTTATAAATGTATTTGATTGCCTTGCTCAACTCAATGGCAAATTTATGTTAGATCCATGTGCATATCATTAACCATTTTAAATCCTATAATAGTATAATGCATAATAATCATCTTAATAATGTATTTATTTAGTTCCAAAATGGATACAAGCACTGAAATAGTAAATAAAGATCACAAGTTTACCTAGATAGGTTTACGTGGAACACCACATTGACATGAGTAAGTAATTATTACATGCATATAAAAATGGGATATGACATCCTCCCCCCACATCTGTTGGATGACTAATAAAGTAAGCAACTAAGTAAAAATATGTGAAAAAGATTTGAAGACTTCATCATAGCCTTCCCATGTCGTACTATCCTCAAAATATTGGTCCCACTGGGCATTGCACTAGGAAAATTCCCTATTCCATAAAGTTAGTTTGAAAGTATCAATGACCCATAAGGACTCTACTAGAACCACTCCCAGATCCTGCACCTACAAGGTCTTACAATCAATAACATGAGACACATCTACATGATAACATTTCAATAAATAAATATGAAAAACATTATGAAGTCAAGAAAGTGTTGGTGGTAGTGCAAGTCTATAGGCAACTGGGTTAATGACTTCAAGGATGTCAAAGGCCCCACATATCTCGATACTAGTTTGGAATACTTTCCAAACTTGATAGAAATTTTATGTGGTATCACTCTCATAAAAAATTTATCTCCTACTTCAAAAAGTCTAGGAGTAGTTTTCCTATTAGCATAACTATTTTGTCTATCTATAGCTTCAAATAGTCTCTTATGAATGAGTTTAACTTTATCCTCCATATTTTGGAGCATCTTAGGACCAATAACTACTATGTCTCCAAGGTGATCCCAATTAAGTGATGTATGACACTTCCTACCATAAAGTACCTCTAATGGAGCCATGCCAAGAGTCGAATGATGCAAATTTTTGTATGTAAACTTTACTAGAGGCAAGTACTCTTTCCATTTATATTTTTGGTCCATATAATATATCTGAAACATGTCTTCTAATACTTGGTTTACCCTCTCAGTTTGTCTGTTGGTCTTAGGATGATAAGCAAAATTGAACTTCAATTTTGCTCCCAAAGCTGCATGTAAGGTCTGTCAAAACCTTAAATTCATGTGAGTATCCTAATCCAAAATGAACTTCTCAAGGAATCATGCAATCTAAAAATTTCTTACACAAAATTTTTTGCTAACACTAGTGATACATCTATGAGATTCTCTAGAATAAAGTGTGCAACCTTGGTGAGTTTGTTCATTATAACCAAGATCACATCATACTTATTCTTTGACAAGGGAAGTCCTTGAAAAAATTCCATACTTATTACCTACCATTTCCATTATGGAAGTTCATGTGGATAGAACAAACCTACTGGATGTATGTGTTTAGCCTTGACTTGCTATCACTCCAAAAATATCATCACAAAACTAGTGGCATCTCTCTTGAGACCCAGCCAAAAATATAAATTTTTGAGATCATCTAAGACCTTATTCACCTTTGGTGAAATAATTAAGGATAAATATGTGCCTCCTCCAATATTGTGGTTTGTAAACCACCCAAATTAGGTACATAAATCCTTCCCTTAAATCTAAGGAGTCTACCTCCTTTGATCTGATAACCCTCATACCTATGATCCTAACTATCAACCTATAGAGTAGTCTTAACCTATTTGTATAATTCATCTGATGGTAGCTAACTCAAAATTTATTGATGAAAAGTGGCCCTCATTATTTTTATGGCATATATACATCTCCTCTAGTTAAGGGCATCTGCTACTCTATTTTCCTTTACCTTAATATATTCTATATCAAAATCATACTCACACAAAAATTCTAACCAAAGCCTTTATCATGCATTAAGGTTCAGTTGGGTAAAGATATATTTCAATCCCAAGTTATTTGTTTTGAGCTCAAATGGTTTTCCTATTAGAACATTCTACCACATAAGTAGCGCATAAACAATAGCTACTAGCTCTAAGTCATGGGACTTATATTTTAACTCATATGACTTGAGTTTTTTGGACTCGTAGGCCACCACATAACTACCATACATCACAACACCCCCAATTCCATCCTCTAATGTATATGTGATTACTTTAATGTTCCCATTTGGATCTAGAACCTTTAATACCAGTGAAAATGTTAACTTCTCTTTTAAGAGTTGAAAGGCCTACTCACATTTCTCAGTCCAAATAAAATTTTGGTTCTTCTTATACAAGGAAGTGATCAGATTCCCTGTCTTATAAAATCCTTCCACAAACTTCCTATAGTATCTAGATAATCCCATGAAACTACATAATTCATGGACATTCTTGGGAGATGGCCAATTCATGATGGATTGAACCTTTTTGGGTCCAATAGAAATACCCTCGGTTGAAATGATACATCCCAAATAATGCATCCTATTTTTAAAGAAAGAACACGTAGAAATTTTCCATAAATCTTATGTTCTCTCAATTGATGCATCACCAATCCCAATTGTTGGACATGTTCCTCTTCTAATTTTGAGTATATCAAAATATCATATAAAAATACTAACACAAAATTATCCAAATAATATTTACATATGTTTTTCATCAGGTTCATGGATTTTATTGGAGCATCTGTGAGTCTAAAGGAAAGAACTGTAAATTCATAATGTCCATAACAAGTTCTAAAAGCTATTTTTGGAATATCTTCTTCTTGAATCCTCAATTGATGATAACTTGATCGCAAGTCAATTTTTCAAAACATGATTGCCTCTTTCATTTGATAAAATATATCATCAATGCACAATAAGGGATATTTATTCTTTATTGTTACCTTGTTAAGCATTCTATAATCAATGCATATCTAAAGAGTGTTGTCCTTATTTTTAATAAAAAGTATGAGTGCACCCCAAGGCAATACACTTGGTCAGATAAGAACCTTGGCTAAGAGTTCTTGTAACCATGCCTTTAACTCAAACAACTTAATTTTTGTCATCTGATAGGGTGATTTTAACTTAGGTTCTGATCCTAGCATGATATTAATAGAGATATAAAATTCTCTCTTAGGTGGAAGCCCTGGTAGTTCATCAATAAAAACATCACTAAAATCATGTAGAAAAGGGTAATCTTCTAATGTGGGTTATTTTTCTTCTTTCACTCCATCAAGTTGTACTAAAAATAGAATACACCCTTTCTTTTTGGCCTTTTTCAACTACATTATAAAGATTTTCCCTAGAGTAACTTCACATTTAACTCCTTGAATAATTCTCGAATATCCTTCATCATCTAGGCCTGATATTGTTTTAGAAAAGCAATCCACTTTAGCTCGATGCGTCCACAACCAATTAACTCCCAGTATCACATCGTAAGATCCTATAGGGGCTATGTATAAGTTTGCAGTTGTAGTGAACCCTAAAATCTCTAACTTGACTTCAAACAGACATTACTCTAACTTTTTCACTATTTGATTCCCATACTGGACTAACCAAGAATTTGATATAAAACTAAAAATTTTATGCATTTTATTAAGAATAGAAAGGGATATAAAACATTCAAATGCTCTTGTATTAATAAGTATAGTAACTTGGCAACCAAATAGTTTACTTGCTACCTCTACTAGTTTAACTTGAAAATCAACTTGATGGTTATCTACCACTGCATGAATTCTCTATTGGAACACTTTCTATTGGCTTTGTAGGGGTGCTCAAGATTGAACATTATTGTAATCATGAGGACAAATATTAGCATAGTGGTCTCCACCACAATTAAAGCACCTTCCCACTAGGCCTTTCTTCTCTTGGGGCTTCCCCCCATTATTTAACTTTTGATTATTGTTATTGCTATAGTTACAATTTGAACCTTTTGATCCATTTTTGAATTTTCCAAGATTTATAACCTTGAAATTAGTCTATTAACCCAATTTATTGCTTCCATCATTTCTATTCCCCTTCCAAAACTTCTTTTTGAAGGGAGGGAATTAGTTTTGATGAGGTCCTTTCCCTTGGTTATTTAATTTTATTTTAACATATGCAAGGGTCTTCAAATTTTTCCCCTCTTTCATGTATTTTTCATAGACTTAATCCATGGTTATGGGTCTATGGAGGTATACATTAGTGTCAATCTAAGGTTTCAAGCCCAACATGAACTTTCTAATTCTACACCTCTTATCACATTGGTATTGTGGCACATATTTTAAAAGTCAAGTGAAATTTTCCCAATAATTAGTCATGAACATATCTCATTATTGGATATTGTCAAAAATTTTCATCTTTCCATCAAAGTACAACTATGGCAACCATATTTTTATAAAAAAATATAAATTATTCCCAGGAGGTGTTCTTCGCTAACAGTTTCTTTTCCATTTTTAGGTTCTCCCACCAAGCTGAAGATTCACCTGATATCCAATATGCTCCCAAAATAGCCTTCATTTCCTTAGAGAAGTTTTAAAGTTTGAATTACTCCATTTCAATTATATATTTTTGTGTACCATCCCTAAGTACTACTCAATTATACTTAGGTGGGGCTATACTTTTTAGAGCTAATTATGTTTTGAACTGAGCCCATTTTGGTGGAAGTTCATTGGTGATGTTTCTATCAATATTGTCTTCATTATGGTTAAAAAGGTTAGGATTATATTCACCATCATTTTCCTCATTATCTTCATCATCAGAAAGATAATGTATTTATTATTCTAGGACACCTATCCTTTCCTAGGTGACAGTTACCAAGCCTAAGATTTGGTCGAGCTTAACCTGTAGGTCTTCCCCATTTTGACCACATTCACCATTATTATGTGTTCAAGTTATCATAACCCGATAAGATCAAAAGAGTTACAACTTATAAAAGTAGCAAGCCCATTAGGCCTAAGCATTAAAGTTGGGCTCTGATACCACATGTGACAACCCCTTCAGGGTAAAGTTAAACTAGTCTCTCTCTCTCTTTTTAAGTAGAATAACTTCCTAACTGAAGTTTATATCACATAATCTAATCCATACATACATTCTAAATTCTATTGAGTATTGAAAGAATAGTTGATTTATCATCTAAATTTACTTCATAAATAATATTCTATAATTAATTTCATGCACTTATAATCAAGGACAAATAAATTTCATTATTCAAAAGTGTATTATAATTTATTTTGAATGCTTTATTAAAGGAAACCAATTACCCACATGCCATATATTTAGGAAAAAACTTGATGTATTTCAATTTAGAATTTCAACACCTCAAGCATAAATAGATAAGATAAAGGTTTAATTAAATAGTTTCTCCCATTATTTATTGTCATTCACTATCACAGTGACTATGACATTTAACTATGCATTACAATATCAAATTACAATCCTTTCTATCCTTTCTATTTAAAATGAATACTAAATTATCATTTCAAATTTATAATGACATGAATCATACATATAGAATTTGATTTGATTGTACCCACTATCCAACTAGGATTGAATTCCATTTTCAATGTCCTTATAATTTACAATTTTGATAAACATACAACAACACTTTACATCCATATTTACAATTACCCATTTGTTCAACATTTGTTTCTTTAACCAACTAAGTAAGTAGAGGATTTATCATAGACCAGTAGTAAACCATGTCGATGTAGAGAGGGAGAGTCTCATAAAGGGTTATTTCTCCAACCATAGATCCTTTTGGATCCCCCACACACCTCTCATCCACTGAGAGTGGCCCTACCCTTCATGATTAGGATAGATAGGGGTCCAAAAATTGAGAAAGATATCATTGTGTAACTTGCCAACACTACAACTACTCAATGCAGCTTCTTATGATTGTGAACTAAGATAGGAATAAAATATTCCCAATGTACACTACTCATATACATTACTAATGGTCAAAAGTTTTAGATTCACTAAGCTCCCCTTGTTGAATCTTAACTTGTTATATAACTTAGTTATTGTGTGAATCTAACTAGGATACCCTCCCATATTTTATACCACACGTCTCGCATCCACTAATCTTATCCCAAGGTCTCCCCAACCTAGACACCTCATAGTTACCATGTCTAGATATTCCCTATTATTAGTTGTTTAATTTTTTAATAATGTGTTTATGAGATGATGCTTTACATAGATGTCCCATACACCCCATGTAACCTATTGACTTGTCCACATAATACCAAATGGTCGATTTTGGTATAACTAGATTGTTTACTATAAACTCACTTGGCTAACCAACTCTATTTTTATTGATTGGACAATCTATGATTCAAGTTCATACATTAATTAGGTTGCTCTAGATACAAGTAAACTCATGTATCCTATGTGCAAGTTTCCAATGTCATATAGGTGATATTATTAGAGTAATGTTTTCTTTTTAGATTGATGTAATGACTCATTTACCAAACATGAATACTAGTTATAACAATTAAATGTTTCCACATTTAATGTTCATTATAAACAAATGAAATGATTTTAATGATCATATAATCTAAAATTAATCAACCTTATAAATGATAGATAAATATATAACAGTAAGATGGGTTCTCTAATTTTCCAAATTGAAAGGCAATCATGCAACCATTTTGTTAAGATGTAATATCTTTGTAGGCTGTTTGGTTTCATGGATGTTATTAAAATATTTCATTTATTCAATATTATTCTGACAATCTAATGACACAAAATAGTTTACTTAACTTAATAAATTATGTATTCATGATGTCATTGTCTATGTTTATAAATGAGACAATCTAGTCTTAAACATATTACCAATTTAATATGGTACCATGTTATTATTTTGTCTCATATATTATAATATATCATTTACTCATATCATATTTATATTAATCTATTACCATTTATTTCTATGCCCTAGTATAAAAATCTTATTTATAGAAGTATTATGCTTTAGCTCCTTTTTATAAAATGCCATTTTTTATAAATTTGTTCAAATTCATCAATCTTGTGATGATGAATAGAAAAATATAAACATGTATTTAAATCAAGGAGGCATATTACTTATTAAGGAAGAGCCTATTAGGAGAAAAATGTATTATCAATTATAAAAGGAATAATTGAATATATATAGCCTACATAATGGGGTGATTTATTATAAAGGTAAATTCACATAAGGAAATGGCACAATAGCAGATAAAAAGAGGTTTAAACATAATTATTTATAGCCTAATTTATGAGGTGTAGTTGTTCATTTAAGACTTAGGTAGATAACTTAGTTTGGTTTTATTAATGATGTAATAATACGGTGGCATTACAAAGACACCATACCACCAAAAAAAGAGCATTTGAAATCAAAGCACCACCTATGCAAAATCATGAATATGATGCCAATGAACAATAATTATTATGAATTAAAAATTGATTTTATTATTATTTATTTTAGGGAAAGGTGTGTTATAGCTAGTTTCTTTTGGAGCTAACATTAAATTTCATTGTCACTTATCTATTCAAACCCTTGGCACTACCAAATCATAGCTTCCAAACTTTCTTAAATTTATTCAATTTTAAACTCTTTCCCAAATTATTAATGAGGAAATAGGATGCCATACTACAACTGATAGAAAAAATATTAACTAATGATTTTTTACTTTAATAGTTTAAATTAGCTAGAATGAAAAAGGGAGACTCACTACTAGGTTTGTGCCCAGCTCCATTTAGTAAAAATGCAATCAGTTTCAAAGACATAAATGTTATCTTATTTGTGATTTCTAGTTTTAGATTTCTATCTCGTCCCTTCCTGGATGCTTACTAGATGCTCTTGAACTACACTGTAAGCTATTTATTTTTATTTACCAGTTTTATTATTTGCTTACTACTGATTTTAAATTTCTATATACCATGCCTAATTGGTGCATCAGCCACCTTAAATAGGTAACAAGTCAGGTTAAATATTTTATCTTGGAGGTTTAAAACATAGATATCAAAAATATATGGGAAGATCTAAAACATTCAGATAAAGAGATAGAGGCACAAATGTCTTCACACAATATTAAACACATACTAAATGGGGTGATGCAAGGATAGGAAAAGAGTTTTTAGTAGATGATAAAAAAATACTATTATAACACAAGGCTTGGTGTTTGTAACTATCAATAGGAAAAAGACAAAATGAAGGAGGTTTAATTTATAATTTAATCTTTATTCAAATGCATTGGGTTGTCTCAAGTATTTGAAAATCTTTATCTCTAATACTTGCCTCTCAATGTCAAGTGTAGCTTTACTAATTCATTATTTTTTTATAATATTTTACAAATCCATTGCCTAATCACAATCTATCCATTCATCACAAATTTAGACACTACATTGAAGATTATTTTGTTTAGATGGAAAACACATTATGGAAGGGGATCTATAGTATTATCTTCACTTTATTTGCATATGATAAGTTGATATATAAATATTACATTAATATCTTTATTGAAATCAGTTATAAGTTACATTATATTCACTTGGTTCTAATGCTAATCTGGGAGCACTCTGTCCTTCCTTTCCAAACCTCCTCCCTTTTCTTCTCCTCTGCAAGTTCTTTTTCTCTTTCCCAAATGTGCTTCTCCTTCCCTCTGAATAAAATCCTTAGATCCCTAAAAATAATATCCTTTCTCTTCTATTAACCCCCTCCATTCCATTCAAAGGCTTCATTAAATAAATTTTTAATTAACTTAAATAATTATTTCCACCCATGAGGCATCATGGGTGGGAATAATCTCATCTAGTAAAGCTAATAATTCTATGACATGCCCAATGGGTTGCTCATCATTTTATCCTCCCAAGTTGACATATTAGGAAATGACATGTAGCATGGGTCCAATTTTTAATTAGTTTTTAGAAGAATATTTAATAATACTCACTTTATTTTTATCTTCACCTCAAAGTGAAAACATGTCAAATAAAATGTATTTACTTCCTACCCTAGGAAGTTACACGGTTTAAAATATTTAATCCAAACTTTTAAATCTATTATAATTTATTATTTATTTAATAATTATAAGACATGTGGCATTTGGAAAGCCAATTGCCAGTTTTCACTTGATTAGAGGAAAAGGTATTTAAACTAAAATATGGTGTTTAAGAACATGACTTGATGGTACTAGAAAAGAAACTAACCTAGGTTGTCTACTCATCCTTACCCAAAACTCAATTCATCATTTGATGTGATCTCTTTCTCATTTCCTGACCTACTATCTAGCCCAACTCTCCTCAATGATACTCTCCCTCTCTATAGGGTTGGAGTTAACTATGCTACAAATGATCACTAATACAAGACTTGTTAATAGTTAATAAATCCAAATATATATTAACTATGCAAATATAATAATGTTAAAGCATTAATGCATTCTTGTGTCACTTGAAAACTTATTTGCTTTCCCTGCACAACTGAATGTCAAATTCACATTAGATCCATATACATATCATTAACCATGTTAAATCCCATAATAGTATAATGCATAATAATCATCTTAAGAATGTATTTATTTAGTTCCATAATGGATACAAGCATTGAAATAGTAAATAAACATCACAAGTTTACCTAGATAATTTTATGCAGCATACCACATTGACATGAGTAAGTAATTATTACATGCATATAAAAATAGGATATGACAATAAACCATTCAAACCCTCTTTCTAGTGTAAATATGTTGATGAGGTCTTTTGACACACTAACTTAGGTAAGGGTTATTAGTCTCTTCCTCTCCTAAAAGGAGACTTGTGTGAACAAATCTCCCCAAGGTCTTGGTTAGCATATCTTGGTATGCAGGGTAACCTAGTTGGCTCATTGCGACCATTCCATTTAAGGGACCTATGTTTGTATTTCATCTAGATCAATATGCATTAAAATAGAGATCTTATGCCTATTTAACTAGCCAAATGATCTAATTATGAATAAACAACTAATTCAAAGAGACACATCTATTGCTTATAAGTTTAACAATGCATAAATAAGCAATAGATAAGAGCATGTAATCAAGATAAGCATTAAACTCAGGATAAAACTCTAAAACTAAACTAACCCACTGATTAAAAAAAATGAAAGATAAGGGAGAGGAAAGAAAATAAAATATTGTGATAAGCAAAGTAAATTTGAAACCACCGATTGAATTCAACACCCAAAAATCAATCCCTTATGTAACCATCTGTTCCACAATCACCATGGTAATAATGCAAGAATTTAAGGATATTAATAATATGAGAGGAAGATAAATGACCACCATTCACATTCATATATCATCAATAAAACTCCATAATCTTACATAAATCTAGATTTTTGTATTGATAATAGTGTTTTGTTGATTACAACTGATTACATCCAAATCCCACTAGCGTAACACCAAGGTTACAAAATTGAGAGAGAGATTAAGCTAATAAAACAAAAAATTGCATGAAAAATAAGTGTGATTGGTTTTATGTCTCTTTAGGAGAAGAAAAACCAACCCTTTTACAATAAAAATCCATCCTTATATAGAAACTGCAATCTTCATGGGGAAGATTTTCCCTCCAAAATGGTCAACCACCTCCATTAATGCTCAACAAACACTTTTCATGCAAAATACATTCCACTCCATTGCACTTTTACTATTCACCACCTACACAAGACAAAAAAACAAGACACTTTTCAAAATATAGAAATTTTGGGTCTTTTAAGTATACTTTACCAAGGCAAAAATAGAACATGGTTAGAATATAGGCCATAAAATTTGATTTATAAACTCCTTAAAGAAACTAATTATATCATATTATCCATGTTAAAACCACCTTTTTAATGCACTAAGTAATTTTTAAATCCAATGAGTAGATCAAAATTTATGGCCAAACAACTAATAGAAACCACCTTTCCAATGCACTAAGAAATTTGCAAATTTGATGACAACAGTGCAGTCATCAGGGTTTGATGGTTGAAATGCAATCATCAGGGTCTAATGGTTACAATGTAATCCTAGAACCCTGATGTCTACATGGGAGATCAAAAAATCTGACACTCTAAAATGAGGTCAAAATGATGTTTAAGGACCAAGTGTTTGGTATATGATAATTGTAATGTAGTTATTGAGGTTTGACCATTGCAATGCAACCCTGGAACCCCGACATATGAATGGGAGGTCAAAAAATTTGACACTCCAAAAATATGTCAAAATGATGTTTAAGGACCAAGTGTTATATATAAAAATTTATCCCTTGGACTTGGTATCTATAATGGGAAAGGTTTATGGATCTTAAAAGGTAGGGTTTATTGATATGATCCCCTAGATTAGGCTATGAGAGCTAAGAAAGGCAACCATCAAATGCAAATTGGGAGGTCAAGAATCTACTTTTATGCTAAGTGAAAAATACAAAGTTAACTCACACGGACGTGGTCTTTTCAATGGTGATGATTTCAAGTCCTAATTTGACACACACATAGATTCCATCATGATCAAACCCTCAAATTTGACATTTTCAATAGATATATCAAGTATAAAACCTCAAAAATAACAATGTCAAAACCAAAAGGATTAATGAAAAATGTGAGAAACAATACAAAATGAAATGTTGCCTATTATGGTATATAGTCAACACAATATGTTACCACTTATACTTACCTAATTATGTATTTCTTTGTGCTTCTATTATATAAAGAATGAAATGTACATAAATATATATAGCTTGGATAAGCTGAAGCATCATGTGTTAGTTGTACCATTCAAAGACGTGTAACAACCTTTGCAATGACATCATTATTCTTCATTATTGATAGGCCATTGGTGAAGGTTCTAACATAATAGGGATTGTACAGTAATAAATCTATGGAATCATAAGGAATCATTTTACCCATGGATGTGGGGCCCACTAATATGATTACTGTAAAAATCACAAAGCTTAACATGGAACTACGATAAAATTTAGAATGACCAAGTAACCTTGATCCTCTTGGATCATTAAATCATCACCATGAAGGCGTCTGGATCATCCTCATACTAATTTTCCAAAGAAACATATCTATTATAATGACTTTTGAGGTATGAAATATCTTACAAAAATGTCTCAAAAACATGAGTTATGTCTACTTGGGCATAGTGGAAACTTTTAGCATATATGGTGGGTACATTAAGATCCAAACTTGGATCATACATCCCCAATTTGAGGATTTTAAGTCCCTAAAATATTTATGATTTGTTTAAGTGAGGAAATTTCTTCCCCATATCTTCTATGGGATTCCCTTTTGCCTTTCTAGGTAGCTAACCTTTTAACACAATCAACAAATATTATTTCACTCCTCTTCACCTTGTCCTTTCCTTCTGATCATTCCTATGGTGGTCATATCTTGCTTTGTACTTAGATTGAGACTCATTCAACCTCTCTTGCACTTTGAGGTGAATTAACTAAATATTTTCACTAAATTTATCAACTTTGTGGACCTCAATTTCAATTTTTCAATTAAATTTATATACCTATCTCAAAACAACATCAAATCCACATGGAGGTAAGTAGCCAAAATAAGTTTCAAAATGAGATTTACTACTAGAATAATCCACATCCCTTTTTTATGAATGTTGAATATACACCACATTTTCATTCTACATATTAAAATGATTCCTATTATATCCTCTCAAAAAAAAATTCAATATTTTAATCACAACCTTAGGTTTCCCATCCATTTGTGGGTGAAAAGCGGTTGACCAATAAATATTAAGAAGACCTTTGAGGTTCGTATTATAAGGAAAAAAAATACACAACTTACTGAATTGGTCCACAAACAAAAACATATATTCATGCCCCTTCCTTGACATAGGAAACTCACGTGCAAAATCCATGGAAATGCTTTCCCATAGCTTAGAAGGAACTGATAATGGCATATATAAACCCAACTTTATATTGCTAGGCTTGTTTTTGCTACATAAAAACATTCTCTGTGAAATTTTCAACATCTAATTGCATATTATACCAATAAATATACCTTTATAAATTTGTAATAGTATTTATAATACAAAAATGTCTTCAAACTACAATGGGAACATACTATTCTTAGACATAGGTACAAATGTAGCCACATTATTCCCTTATTCTTCTCATAGATTTTATATTGCTTAGAGTCATGAATTCAAGTTAATTGGTTACGTAGATATTGATTGTGTAGGTACCATTGATGATAAAAATATCTCTTAAAGATATGTTTACATTTTGGTTCAAGAGCAGTGCCACAGGATTTCAAAAAATAACCCATTGTAAACATTTCAACAACATAAGCAGAATATTTACAAGTTAAATTAGTATAATGTCAAATAATAAGGTTAATTTTAAGAGTCCTTACAGGATAACCTATTGGAAATATTTTGTGAATTTTGGGAAATTGAAATCATAGCTTTGGTGAGTCCTCCATGGGTGATGGTGAATCTTTGTAATTTCTAAAGGAGAGAAAACACATAGTTTTCTTTTTTTTCACATAACTATTCAACTACACCAAATGGCTCTATCGAACAGATATATCAAATGAATGTGTCGAACGTCTATGCTAAATGACTCTATTGAATGGCTCTATCAAATGGTTGTGATGAATGGCTATGTTAAATGGTTATGTTGAGTGATGAAGTTAGGCCAAGTTAAAGAGTTACCAGTGCATTTGATCTACTACCTAGCTGCCCAGTCACCTCCTTGGTCCTATAAATATGCCCTCAGCCCTCATTTTACACATTTTGCACATTTAATTCCTCATCCCCCTTGACTCCACCTACAGTAATTCACCATAGTAATAAAATATGTTTTTGAAGAACTTACCACAATACTAAGCCCATATATTTTTAAGATCATACAATAACCACTTTTAGATACATGCACGGTACAATGATTAGATTTAAAAATGCAATTTTATGTCTTGATGCTCTACTATAGATTTTCTTGGCTATATCCTATAGAAATAATAAGTTCACATTATTCAAAGAGAGATCTCTGAATATGAAGAGAAATCAAATTTATAAGGGGTTTATAAGTTGAATTCAGATTCCATGTATTAGGGGTTAGCAAAAATGATGGTGCCATTTTTGCAAGTATTGCCATTATTTTAGACAAGCTAATTCAAAAAATATTAAATCAGGAACCGGTCAAACTACCTATGGTAACCAATGTCATTAATCTATTGAATAGCTTCAGAATCCATCTAGAATCATATGGGGATAGATAAAAATTGGTTGAGAATGTCTATTGTGAAGTTGCGGGGTACAATTTAGATGACAAGGATAATGAACAACAAGAAATGGCAATTGAACAATGATCAATCAATAAAAAAGATGAAACCCTTGGTGACATAAAGATTAAATTGTTGCATGGAATTTAGGATTAGGATGAGTCTATATGGTGGTCGCTAATATTGAATTTCATATAATAGTTCAATCTTTATGTCACTAAGGGTTTCATCTTTTTTATTGGTTTATCGTTGTTCAACTACCATCTCTTATTATTCGTTATCCCTATCATCTAAATTGTGCCCCACATATTCATAATAGACATTCTCAACTATTTTCTTAGCTAGCTCATATGATTTTGAATGGATTCTAAATCTATCCAATGGATCCATGACATGGTTACCAGAGGTAGCTTCACCAGTTCCTGATTTAATCTTTTCATATCAGCTTGTTCTTAAAACAAAGGCAATACTTGTAAAAGATGCACTATCATTTTTGCTTACTCCTAACACATGGAATCTAAATTGCCCTTATAAAGCCCTTGTAAATTTGATTTTTCTTCATATTTATAAATGTCTCCTTTAACAAAATGTGAACTTCCTATTTCTATAGGATAGCCAAGTAAATGTAAAGGTGTACATGCAGTGTTTTGTTTATACATTCCATTGAAAGTCACTTCAATATCCTTCAAAAGGTGAGGTACATTTAATGGTTCTATCTTTCAAGGTTTCAAATTTTGGTTTCCTTATTCTTTTGCACTTGGTCCTAGTAGGGTTTGGGAATACAATCCTTGATTTTTTGGTTTTCCTTTCTTCTTCCCATGCCCTTAAGTTTTAACCCTAGTGAATGTTCTTGTAGTTATATTCAGTATTGTCTTTTGATAATATCAACATTCAGAAGTGTTGTCATTCAACACTATCATTCATCTCCTCTGATCGACACTATTGGTGTTTGTTATTCGATGTCACCGTATGGTTTCTCAATTTGGGTTCTTTTGGTTGCCTTGTTTGATATTAGTGGTGGGTGGCATAACTATATATATGTGGTGAATTAAATTGTATTATAATATAATTCTATAAAATTTTGGCAAGTTGACCCCAAAACTAATTTATATCCCTTAAATTTTTTGTGATCCAGTCCCATCTGTCGACCCTAAAAAATCATTAAAACCAAAATCCAAAAATTAGAATATTCATGAATTCATGAATATTCACTGCTAAAATTTACCCTGCCAAGCAATATGGATGAGAAGAATGTTTTTAGACTTAAAACAAGAACATGAAGAAACAACAAAGACCTTTTGTGATAATAATTCAGTAATAGCATTATCAAAGAATCATGTCTTTCACAAAAGGAGTAAGCATAAAGATATAATATATTATTTTATATGAGAACTTATCAACAAAGATAAAGTATACTTAGAGTTTTCAAATATGAACATAAGTTGCAAATATTTTCACAAAACCATAAAATAAATAGCTTTTTTAGCCTCTAAGAGAAAATTTAAGTGTCATCAATATGGGAAGTCAAACTGAAGGGAGAATATAGGAAATATGAGCTTAACATTATATGCATTTAATATTTGTAACTTTCTCTAATATTTTTTATCTTTTAATAATCAAAATTGTTAGTTTATTTAATTTATTAAGATATTCCATCATATTTGATGTATTAAGGATATTCCATCATATTTGATATGTTAGGAACCTTCTATAGGAAGCTAGAAATAATCTATAAAAATAAGTATTGTGATCATTTGATAAAAAATAAGAGGTGGAGAAAAGAGGTGGAGAAAATAAGTTAAGAGAGAAAGAAGAAGAAATGCAAAAAGCTAAGAGTATAAGAATTCTTTGTATAAAACAATATATATTTTAATATAAGTATTATCATGTTCATTTTTTGAGAGAGTGAGAGTGTGTGTGTGTGTGATTTACTTATAAATAATCTATATGTGAACGTTTACTTTAAATTGGTATTATAACATACCTTCACAATTAATTATATTTAACTTCAATAACTTAGAGAATGTTAAGCTTTATTGAATTTTGATTTTATTATAAGTTGATTTTAATAATATGAGGTATAGTTAGTAGTTGTGCTGAATTTAAGAACTTAGATAATACATTTTTATAGTGAATATTTTGTTTTACTATTCCTTAAATTTAATAAACAATTATATGATTAGTAATTTAGTAGAATTCAAGAACTTAAATAATTTTGAGGGCTAATTAGGTTTTGACTTCATTTGGAGTTGATTTTATCAATCAAGGGTGTGGGAATCATAGTAATTCAATGTATCTTTTAATGTTTTGTTTTGCATGGATGTAAATGTAATAAATTATCTAGATTTAACAAAATCAATGTTTATGACATAAAGGTGGGTGTAGTTGGTCTTGACATATATTATTTTTCATTTAAGATGTTCAATCAAATTTTTATTTTATTCAAAATAACAAAGAGATGTTTTTAATTTATATTTTTAGAAACTATCATATTGAAATTTGAGAGTTCATTGGTGATGGGGGAATTTGGTAAGTCGATGGCGTGTTTTTGGCTCTGCAACTCGAAGCCGAGCTAGGGTAGTCGTGCCCTAGCTTGTTTAGGACGTGGCTGGGACTACGCAGGAGAAGAGTGGGGGGTCGGGTGCATGGAGGGGGTACTGAGGTGTCTAATGAGCAAGACAGACCAAGGAGGGTGTGGTTATGGCTCAGCAGGAGCCTTCAAAGACTGCACCTGGTAGGAGTTTTAGTGAAGCAGTGGGCTTGAATAGGCTGGGGTAGCAAGTTAAAACACTTGGCAATGAGTTCTCTTCCCAGACTCCAGGTGCTACGGATTTGAGCTTCCCTGGGGGATCTCAGATCATGAAGATTAATGGTTGCCTAGAGCAGTGCAAGGAGAGACCCAAACTGGTAATCCCTTTTGATATTATTCTAAGCATTCACTGTATTAAATTTTTTTGGGATTGAGAGTCTCCCTTTAATTTCTGGAGAGTTGGGCCAGGAGACTGTGGCAACTAGAGGGAGAAATGGAGGTCACATTATTGGCAAATAATTACTTTATGGTGACATTTATGTGCTTGGCTGACCAAAATAGGGTTTTTGAAGGTGGGCCTTATTTTTACAGTCAGGTTGGACTTTTTGTCAAACCCTGGCATGCAAGATTTAATCCTTCTAAGGAACTACCAAATCGGGTCCTGGTGTGGGTTAGGCTACCCAAGTTTCCTATAGAATGTTTTCAAGAGGATGTTCTTCAGATCCTAGCTTCGATGCTTGGAAGGTTGGTGGGGTCTTCAACACAAACCTTAGGTAAGAAAGTTATGACTTTTGCTCGAATTTGTGTGGAAATTGATTTGAGTAAACAACTACCAGATGTAATGGAGATGAGTGTGGGCTCATATTCCTGGGTGCAACAACTAGACTATGAGACCCTTCCCTTCAAGTGTTGCCTATGCCATGAATATGGACACCTGATGCATAGATGCCCGAAGGCTAAGTCAGTGGAGCAGCAACCTCAACCACCCCCTAGTAGCATTCTAATTGCTGATAAAGGGAAGAAGTCTGGGGGTGGTGAGGGCAAGGATGTTGAAGGTTTTGTTTAGGGGAAAGCTCAAAATCGCAATAGAGGCTAGAAGAGGACCCTTATGGAGAGATAGGATGAAGATTCCTTTAATAGGTTTGAAGTCTTGGATGAATTGGGCCAGCAAGAAGTAAACCTGAGATTACTGAGTGTGGAATAGCTTGTGGGAGGATCTGGACTGGAGATTAATTCAGCCAATCTTCATTCGATTCTTTAGGAGGAGTCAGCCTTACCCATGGTCTTGGAGGGGTAGATAGGGGAACAGATGGTGGTGGAGACAAATGGTGATTCGAGACAGAATGTAGAGGACATGAACCTTTTAGCAATGACTGTAGTTGCAGAAGTAGATAAGCGAGGTAAATCTTCTCCTCACTTGGGCATTCTGCAAAGGGAGGGGAAGAAGGGGATGTCAGAGAAAAGTGTTAAATTAGGATGTAAGAAGGGCATAGAAAATTAATATGATTGGGGAGACCTTGGTGGAGTCAAGTTCTGTTAAGACCTTAGACTCCCACTTTTTAACTCCTCTGAAATGATCATTATCTCATGGAATGTAAGGGGCCTGAATAGCGACCCTAAACAAAAGGTTGTTTGGGAACTAGTTAGATGTCAAGTACCTGATGTTCTCTTTCTTTAGGAGATGAAGGTTTATATGGATGATATGAGGAGTATCACACCTAAGTTATGGAGGCATGGTTTATGTCAGTGCATTAGAGCTCAGGGGTCTTCGGGGGGTGTGGCATGTCTCTGGAATCTGTGAAAGATCTAACCAGTGTCTTGGATTTCCTTTAAGTCCTCTTTATCTATGGTTGCATCATGTATTGAGTCAGGTGAATCAGTCCCTTTTCCAATATCTACACTCCTATAGATTTCCAAGGTAAAAATCTTGTTTGGAAGAATATTCACTTAGTTCGCAGATTATTTCGTTACTTGCCTTGGATTGTTGCTGGAGACTTCAATGCTATTCTTGATTTAACAAAAAAAAGAGGAGGTAATGCAAGGCTGGAGCCATCTTCTATACTACTCCAGGATAATATTTTGGCACTCAATCTAGTGGATATCAAGCCCAGTAATGGATGCTTTACTTGGAACAATAGAAGGGTGGGGGACAGGAGCATTGTTGAGCGTATAGATTGATTCATGACCTCCTATTATTGGGTGGGTGGAATGTGGTCTTCTAGCTTGGAGATACTTGATTGGAGAGGTTTGGACCATTAACCCATAAAATTGGTAATTTATTCTACCCGCATGCCTCAGAAGCTGCCATTCAAGTTTCAGCTCATGTGGTTCAGGGACCCAAACCTGTTTGGATGTGTGGAGGAATGGTGGAGGATAGGCAGGCCTATTGTAGGAATAGCAATGTATATTTTTACTAAGCTTCTCCAATTTGTCAAATACCAACTCAAAAGGTGGAATCAACAAAGTTTTGGGAACATCTTCCAGGGGAAAAGTGAGGCTCAAATGGAGTTGAACGACATTACCAGATTCATTAGGGAGGAGGGGATGAATGAGTTTTTGCTGAGGGAGGAAGCCAGGGCTTTAAAAGCATTGGAGGAATGGGAGCTAAGAGAGGAAATATTTTGGAAACAAAAGGCCAGGATTGAATGGCTTCAAGAGGGATATAAGAACACCACCTTCTTCTTCAATTCAGTCTGAGCTAGACAGCATGGTAATGTGATAACTTCTTTGGTGATGGACAGCGGGGAGACTGTCTCTTCTACACAGGGTATCTTTAATGAAACAGTGCAGTATTTTGCATCTTTATTTAAGGAGGAAGCGCAGGGGGACTCAGTTGTTGAGGATCAAGTCCTTTCCTATATTCCTTCTCTGGTGTCCATGGATATGAAAGCGCATCTGATGAGGGATATATCCTTGGAGGAGTTAAAGAGGATTGTTTTCATGATGCAGAAAGGAAAGGCACCTGGCCCAGATGGCTTCCTGATTGAGTTTTTCCAAGAATTTTGGGAAACTATCAAATTAGACCTACTAGTAGTTGTACAAGAATCCCAGAGGAATAAGCAAATGCTTTGGGCTCTGAACTCTACCTTCTTGGTTCTCATTCCCAAGGGAGAGGGGGCTGATCGATTGAGTCATTTTTGACCCATTTCCCTTTGCAATGTCACTTATAAAATTATATCTAAGCTGATTGTTGAGAGGTTAAAAAAGTGGCTTCTAGCACTTATTTCTGAGGAGCAAGGTGGCTTTGTGAAAGGCCAATAGATTTTGGATGGGGTGGTGGTGGCTATAGAGACTATCCACTCCATGACCCAGTCCAATGATAAGGCGATGTTCATCAAGCTGGACATGTCCAAGGCCTATGATAGAGTTTGGTGGTCCTTCCTCCAGAAGGTCTTGGGCACCTTTGGTTTTGAGGAGGATTGGATACATTGGGTTATGAGTTGTGTGAACTCGACCTCCTTTTCAGTTTTGATTAATGACGAGCACTCTAATCTCTTTGGGGGCTTCTCGCGGTCTGCGGCAAGGTGACCCTCTCTCTCCCTACTTGTTTCTTTTGTTGGCAGAAGGCTTGGGTCAATTGATCAAAAGGAATGTGGATGATGGTGTTATTTAGGGTTGGCAATGGGGAGGGGGCCTTCCTGTACAATCTCACCTCCAGTTTGTGGATGATGTGGCTTTGATGGGCATGGATTCTATTAGGGAGGCATCTAACATTCACAAAAGCTTGGACGTTTACCTTGCTACCTCAGGACAGGTAATTAATGAGGTCAAGTCTTCCATTTTTTTCTTTAACACTCCACCTTCCATACAATGAAGAGTGGCTCATATCCTTAGGTTCCAAATTGGGAGTCTCCCATTGATATATCTTGGGATTCCTATCTCTACTGGCCGGTAGTCTAAGGAGTCGTGGCTAGCAATTCTGGACAAGTTTTGAGGTAAAGTGAATCATTGGACCCATTGTTGGTTATCCTGTGTTGGTTGGGTATAGATGATTTAATCAGTAGTGTAGGCTCTTCCTATCTATAGGTGTATGATCTAGGTGGCACCGATGAGCTTTGTTAAGGACCTAGATTCCTTAACAAGATAGTTTTTATGGGCTGGTAATTTATCTTCAACCAAGTGGAGCCTTATTAAGTGGGAGGTGGTCTATAGCCCAAAGAGGTTTGGTGGCCTTGGATTATGGCAATCTATGCTATCTGGTACTGCATTGGCAGCCAAACTATACTGGCATTGGTGTGTGGAGCAAGATCGAGTGTGGGCCAGAGTCTTATCCCACAAGTACTTTTTTGGGATCCCCCAGAAGGATATCCCATGGTATGGCTTGACAGGCAAAGGCTCAGTGATTTAGACTACTCTCAAGAAAGGAGCAGTGTTGATTAAGAGGGGTCTATTATGGATTTGCAAGAGTGGGGTTGAGGCACAGTTTTGGCACGACTCCTAGGACAGTTACCCTCACATAGTTATCCAATATCCTCAGCTAAGTATTTTGTCCCAGAGGTTTTGTGAAGCCAGATGGATTCAGGTGTGTGATTATAAATCCCTTTCCCTTCAGGGGAAGGTGATGGATGCTCAATGGAAGAACCTAGAGGAGTGGCTGATTCTTGGTCTAGAGGTAGAGTGCACAGAGTTGTATTATATTATGTCCTGTCACAGCTACAACGCACTTATGGACAGTGATGTGTTAGCCTGGTCCCCTAATCCCAAGGGGAAGTATATTGTGTCTTATGGTTATCAAGAGCTAATTTCTCAGCAATATGAGGGTAGGGGGAAGTTCAGTGGTGGAAAAAAGTCTGGAACAGATTCTCTTGGTTGAAGTGTAACTGCTTTATTTGGACTTTAGTCTGGAATAGATGCTTGACTTGGGATAATATTCGGAAGAGGGGCTTTGTTGGTCCTTCGAGGTGTGTTCTCTACAATAATGAGGAGGAAGACTCCTCTCACCTATTCTTCTGTTGTTCCTTCACTCTTCAATTATGGCATTTTTGGTGGGACGTGTGGAGGTGTCAATGCATTCACGCAGTTTCCCTAGCAGATTTTTGGTCAAGAATGGGCTGTCCCCCCTCTTTGACCCCCTTCTGGTAGGATGCATGGTACGTTGGCCCTATTTTTCTATTGTGGTATGTATGGCTGGAAAGCAACCGCAGGATTTTTTGGGATGAAAAATTGGAGACTCAGCAGGTCTAGAGTATAATTAAAGGAATGATTCAGGAATCTATTGAAGCGAAGAGTGAGGTTACTTTGCTGCTGCAGAGAGGGGATGCTGAGATGGTGGATAGGTTTGGCATACAGGGGTTATCTCCGATTTTAGCGTGTGTAAGGAGAGGTATACGGGGGAAGCATAAATTTCAACGGTTGGGGAAATGGCTGCCCCCACCTGCTAGTCTTTTGAAAATTAATACGGATGGATCTTCCAGGGGCAATCCAAGGTTGGCTGGGATTGGTGGGATTGGTAGGGATTCTTCTGGATCAGTGGTTTTTATTTTCTCAGCATATCAGGGAGTTCAGACTGTTAATAGGATGGAAGGTTTGGCTATCCTATATGCTTTGAGGTGAGCTTATGCTTTAGGGTGGAGGAGGGTGATTTGTAAAGCTGACTCTCAAGTCCTGATTAATTTTCACCTTGAGAGGAAAATCTCATATGTGAGCTGCAATTGGCTACGATAGTGTAGCAGATATTACAGGTTAGCTCCTTAATGGATTCAGTATCTTATTTCCATATTCTAAGGGAATGGAATAGGGCGGCTGATTGCTTGGCAAAATGGGTGTCGGAAGGTGGAGATGGTTGTAAGGTGGACGAGTGGGAGCAGTTGTCCTGTGATCTACGTCAGGTATTGGAACCTATTCTTGTTGAAGATGTCAGTGGAGTTGAGGCATGAGGCTATTGTTTTTGGTTTTCTGGTCTTTGGTTTGAGTTGGTGGTATTGTAATTTGATGTTATAAGTTTCAATAAAGTGTTTACCCCTTTTATTTATTTTATTTTTTTAAATTGAGAGTTTATTTTTTTGTCATATTATATTTTTTAGTTTTTTATTTATTAAATAAAAATGATTGATATTCAATATCTCAAAATTCATCAAGTTAAAAAAAAAAAAAATCATTTATAATGTATCACTTCCCATAAATTCTTCAATATTGAAAGTTTTTTTTGGTTTATTTATTATGCATTTTTATGTTTACCATTCCAATTGGACACTTGACTATATTGTTCATACTCATACTATTATTTTATTTTGGATGCATTTCAATTGAAAAACTTTGTTTATGCATTTCCAATTTTTGAACTTTGAAAATTATAAAACTTAACCCCATATTATTGGGATTAGCCATTTCATAACAATTACTATTGAAAATATTTACTCTAAAAATTGAAAGTTCAAATTACTTAAACTTTTCAATTTCATTAATAAAGAGAAGAGGTCTCAAATGCAAATTTGATAACGTCAGACTATTTATTCAACTTAAAATTTACACATTAAATTTATTTATAATTTATAAACTATTAATAAATTTTAATCCAATCAAATGAAATTGAATTACCACATTATTAATGTTTTAAAAATATTTTAAAAATGAGAAAAAATGATATTAATTATAAACTACTCACCCAAAAATGACACTACTTTATTACTTTCTTCCTCAAGGTCCTGAGCATTCGTGTGCCCTTGTCCTTTAGAAATGATGAGGCACACTGACTAAGCAAAGATCTAAAAATTCATCTTTAGCTTTAAATACCCCTCACCCATTATAGTAATAGTCATGTGGATGAGTCTAGAACCTAAAACATCACCTCTACAATTACTATTAACATAGTTGGGCATATATGATGGTAAGTAGAGGATTTTTATAGGTCCTTATATCTTTTCAAGGCCAAAGCTGAGTAAACCCACCTCCACCTTAATTATATACTGTATAAACTACTTATAGAGATTATTTCCCTCTTAAAAATTATAATTAGAGACCATACCATCATAACTACATAAGAATCCATCATCATTATTTATGGCATTAGAAACCTTGAACCTTTGTAAGAGCATTCAGGTCATCTTAGATGGTAAGGCCAAGGTCCCTTCAGCATGAGGGGAGAGAGCCAAAAAGTAATGTTTTGGTTACTACCTTTCAGGAGATAGGTAGCCCCATTGTAATCTTGGGATACATCCTCATTAGTATCAAAAGTGTTGAGCTAAAGCCTAATTATTTGCATGGTGTCCTTGATTTATGCCACCCATCAACCTCATGTCCTCTGTCGAACTCCTCCAAATATCTTTCTATTCATTTCAAGTCTTCATCCCCCAAAATACATGGTCCACATATATTAGATACACATCATCTATTATATAATTCTTATTACCAATATTGATAATGTTATCTATAGAAATATGAGCCCACTACGCTCTCTTATTCCCTCACAGTTAGTAAATAAATTTTGAATTTTAAATTTCTTACTAGAATAAATCATGCCCTAAACATATCACAAACTAGCCCTGTGAATCAATGTTCTCACACTCACAGTCAATGTTTATTTGTCATTGGTGGTTAGATCAGGGATTGTAGTTAAGTTTATCATTGGTGGTCAAATCAAGATTACAGTCTAGGCTTTAAAATTTTCATGGTGTGGTGGGCTTGGGGGTGTTGATGCCAACACACATGTAGTTTATGCATCTTGGTAACTTATAGTGATTGTAATTGCTCTTGTATTCTAATTATATAAGTATGTAACATATACATCTATCCAAAGTTTGATGCTCCACATAGTCATAACATAGATAGCATGTTCTATGTATCTACTCTGTAAAACATGCATTATAGCACATTGTACCAGTTTTTTCCTATTCTCTATTAATGAATGGAAGTTGCATTTCTTGCAAGTAATAAATTTGATCCATTAAATGTGTTTATTTATTTCTTTCTAAATTAGCTTATCCCATTCATTCTACACAACCAAAACTCGCTTGTCCCCTATATGATTGGTCTTGGGCCCCATGGTGCAGATCAAATGGTATCAGAGCTTTTTAGCTCTATTACTTTCTATGCCTATAAACATGCGATCATAACTCGAGAAGGAATGATTGTCAATCAGTTCTATTTCATAATATCTTGAAGAACATTATAGCAAAAGTAAGATGGCTAACACCTAGAAGCAACCTAAGGTAGCCCTCAAGGTATTAAACTTCATTGCTAAAGTACTAGAGGCATAACACACTAAATATTTTGGCCACTTCTATGAATTGATGGTATAGCTCAATCTGACACCTTCTACCACACCTCCATAGTTTGCTCAACATCAGTTTTAGCAACAAACCCCCTTCAAATTTCATGTCAATCTCAACATCCCTCTATTGGAAGGTAAGATCAACACCAAAGAATTGGATGCCTAAATTTGACAACGTGAGGCTACTTCTCAATCAATTCTTTCATCAATGCTAAGATGATCACTTTCATAATATTGAAGATGTCCATACGAGTCGTTCACTGGTGGGAGATCTTCAACATGCATTACACGTAATGGTGTGTTCCAATTAAGTCATATAAGACTTTTGTTGATGCACTTAAGGAGGAATAATATCTTCTACATCACTTTGAAGATGAATACATCAAGTTCCAACAACTATACTAGTGCAAAGATCAGTCTATGGAAGACTACACCAAGATTTTTCATGACTACTCTATGCACTTGCACGAGTACTTGAGCAAAAAACATAAGGTGCTAAAGTACATTAGCAGACTCATACCTTATATCTATATGAAGATGGAGTTCTTAACTTCTACCACTTTAGGGCAATCATATTATAATGCTATAAAGATCAAAGCCAAGGCAAAGATTAAGTAATGTGTCACCTCTTCATCCAACACAACACATAAGGCCTAACCTTCACACAACTCCACATTGAAACCTTATGCATAGAAGTAGTAGCACACTTCTCACAAAGGAGAGTAACACCAAAGGACTTATCAACCCTTAAATGTCCCACTGCCTTCTTATTTAGATAAAGGGAAGAAGAAGAAGTCTGATAATAAGTGGTGCCATCACCATCACTCATCAACTCGCTATGATTCTGAATGTCGTGTACAAAAATCCTTTCTTGCATAATCTGCATCAGGACCCACATCAATGGATGACACTTATCTAGATGCCTCTTATCTAAGCACCTACACCACTATGATCAACATCTCTAAAGAGTGTGAATGTCTCTTCTAGACCAAGTTCTAGTTGAAGGGTCAACCTCTTCACATCATCATCAACACTGGTATCCATAAGAACATCATCGTACAATCCATAACTTAGCACCTTGGTCTTACCACTACTATGCATCCAAAGCCATACTCTTTAGGGTGGCTCCAATAGGGGAAAGATATATAGGTATGGTGGCAATGAAATTTTTAGTATAAATTCAAGCCTATGGAGGACAATGTCACTTGTGACATCACACCTCTAGAGGTCTACAACATCCTACTAAGGACACCATACTTGTATGACCATGAATCTACATATCAATCCAAGCCACAGTGTTAGACTATTCATGTATAAGATCACTTCTACAACCTTTTTGAGTCATCACCCATGACTAAAGTCACCTTGGTCTCTGCCAATTAATGTCATAAGCTCATCTCACATGTGTAGAAGTTTGTGTTACTCATGGTCTATCTTGATAAACTTGTGTAATTGAAATTATAGCATACCTTGTCAGCATGCAACACTCACACATCATCACAACAATGTAATTATAGAGAGGATTATAAAGTAAGTTAGTCAAACATTAGTCCATAAGTCATGAAAAATGCATAAGGAACTAATTAACTAAGCCTATCTATTCCTATGGGAATTATAAAGGATAGCAAGAAACAAATTAAAGAAATCAACATCATCTTACCTTTCCAAATGGATGCACCATACCCATGTGGCTTAAAATCATGTTCTCCCTTGATCAAGCATCCTTGTCTTTGTCAACAAAGGTGGAAAACTCCCCACTGTCTCAAGAACACTCCATAAAACCTAGGCTCATGATTCCAAATCACTAAACTAGCCTATCAATGAAGCTTGTAACAAATTTTAATGGTCTATTGCAAAGAATTGTGGAGACAATTATGCATAATAACTTTGCATAAATCAAGCTTAAAAGCATGTTCATGGCCTCTTTATTTATAGATTTTATAGATTGGTCAGGATCAACCATGACCATCCATCTCAAGATTGAGATATGTGGCCATGGATAATCCTAATATTTGGAATTAAACTCATAAATATCCTCAAGATAAATAAGCATTAAAAAGGCATGGGAGGCATTAACTAGGCACGGGTGACCCATAATCTTGATATAATATGCACTTATGGCTTGATGGATGCCATCCCATAAATGATGTCATTAGGTGACGCAGATATTCAAAATCAATTTCCAATAATGAGATATTCAAAAAGATCTATAGAATTCTTACTTAAGCTCTTAAATTGGATTAATTAGCTTAAGTAAGTTTAATCAAGTTTAGTGTAATTCTTTAGAAATTGGTGTACAGTTAATCAAAATGGTCAAAAAGTCAAATTATTGGGTCATAATTTGACTAGAGAGGAATTGGAAGGTGATGTTAGATGCATTAGAGTTGTTTCCCATTTAGGATGTTGCCAATGCCAAATAACAAAGGTACATGATGTGTACCAATGAATTAGAAGAAAAGAGTGATCTAGAGCACTAAATGGTGAAATTATCATTTTGACATGAAATGATCTGATCAAAGTTAGCTGGCCCACAAAATACATTGCCCTATTTAGAGATACTTTGACCTAAACTGGCATTTGTAAGTGACAAGTTTGAACCATTTAGGGTGTTTTATGGATTTTGACCTAAAATGTGCATTTGAGTGCAATTCAAGTAAGATTGATAATTTTAAAACAAATGGTGTTAGGAATTGGATGTCTACATTTTTCCCTTATTTGAGAAGGCATAGCGAGACATTTAGGTAAAGCAACATCTTTTTAAATAAAAGAGTTGTTAAGAAGAAATTGGAATAGACCCATGATGCCCCCTCAAGAGGACATATTAGGATGGAAGAAAAGGATGGACTCTCAAAAAGAGAGAGAAAGTGAGATATTAACACATGGAATAGATCACATCTAGATGAGCTAATTCTTGCACCCATGATTATCATCAATGATCAAAATATAATAAGAGGTATAATAGGCCCCAAATATGGGGGGAATGGGAAAGATACAATCCATAAATTTAAGGGACACACTTGAAATGTACCCAATTAGAGAGTAAAAGCTGCACGCTTATGGCATTGATCAATCTGAAACAAGTAGCACATTAAAATATTTCCATCATGGGCATTAGTGTGGAGAGCTTGGAATTAGAGGAAAAGAAAGAACATTTAGCTTCAGAAATGGAAGCACCACTAGAATAGGGTCTCTAAAGAGATGTTAATAAGAAGTACTCCAGTAGAGCAAATATGATCATGATAAAATAGTTTTGCCCCAATAAGGCAAAGTTTAATCATTGATAAATAATAACTATTGATTTTGCCCCTATAGAGCTAATTTGATTCAAACGTGGTTCAGATGTTGTGCCCCATCATGGGCAATTAGCAAGCAAAATAACTCAAGGATATAATCAAAAATATAGGTTAAAGTGAGTGGACACAAACATACATACAATGGTGTAATGGCTTAGAAAGTCATATAAAACCAAGCATATGAGAATGTACAAAGTGATGAGAGAGATGAAAATAATAATGGAGATAGTTGAGCTAACCTCAAGAGACATTAAGCATTGCCTAAATAGTTTTTTGGACTCATGTTCCAACATAAATTTCATGCCAATGTAGTTCACCCATGTTTGGAAGAGAATGGAATCAAAAATGATTAAAAATGACCAAGAATTGATTAGAATCACAATGTATGCAAAGAGATGCACATCTAAGCATAGACAAAGAAGCCTAAAATGCATGTTACCTAGAAGCCTAATTCTATATCATGAGCCTAGTTTATGCAAAGTGTTCTTGAGAATCATTTATTAGAGCTGATGTTGACGTTAAGACTTTGAGACCTAAGCACAAAGTGCTTGCTATAGTAAAATAAATTAGGCATCATAAGTATGAATACTTATAATGACATAAGATTCCAATTGCACTGAGCCAATTCAAATGTGAATACTTGTAACTAAGGATAATGGTAAAATAATGAACAAAACTAGAGTTACAGTGACTTACATTTAAACAACAACAAAAAAAAGCAAAGACAAAGAAAAAGATAAACATAAATGAACCTAAGTTGAAATCAAGATATGATCAATCAAGGCTTAAGTAGGAACAAAAATGTTTAAAAACAAAAGGCAAGAAAATCTTAATGACATGAGACCAAGATATAAATAATCAAGATCCATGTGGACCATCAAGATGTACTTGGAAAAAATAAAACAAAGAAGCAAGACCAAACAAAAAAATAAAAAACCAGATAACAAATAATAATCAAATAAACACAAAATGTTTTTGAGTTTTTGAGTGGTTTTATGAATGTTTTTGGAATTTTCTAAGTATCTCAACTTGATTGAGGATTAAGAGATACAGAATGGTCCAACTCATGAAACGATGAGAGTGCACCAACTTAAAATGCTCACAATACGATGAGAGTGTATGATAAGAGGGACTGAGTTGACCTTGACATGAAAAATGATAATAGTAATGACCAGATGATGCAACAATGCATGATAAAAAGGCATTGTACCTAATTTTCCCATAAGTGGTTATAATTAGAAAACAATGTCATAATATTGATTTACCCAAATGTGGTTATTATCAGGGGTACCAAAACAATACTAATTTTCCCATAGGCAGTTATAATCAGCGATACCAAATAAAATTATAGATGAAAGATAAATTGCCATATCAAATGGCACACTATGTTCATAGACTTTCCCTCAACACTAAATTCAAAAATTGTTGAAATTGGATCAAAATCCCCCTGCAAAAGGTGCAGGATGAACCAAATGAACTAAGATCAAAATGGGATAAAGAAGATGACTAAAAATAAGCCTTGGTTAATAGTAAAGAAATGGTATAATGAAATGATTAGAAGAAAATTAGATACAGTGGCAACAAAGTTGCCCCCAAGTAATGACTAGATCAGATTGCTCACAAAATGGTGAGAGCGTTGGCTTAGGTTGCTCATAAAATGATGAGAGCATTCAAACTTAACAATTTATCATAAAATATCAAGAGTGTGGGAAAGGGGTGACCGAGCTAACCTCAATAAAAATTGAGCGTTACCTACATTGTCTCGAAGGACCTCAAGTCAATGTAGTTTAAACGGCATGGTTCAAGGATCTCAATGGTATAATAATGCCTAAAAAGTGTCTATAGGGTTTTCCCCAAGAGATGAGGCATGTTAATGGAAAATGGGTGAATGTTAGATGAAAAATGGTTTTGTTGCTCTTATTAATAGGGAGATGCACGTCCTAGTCAATATGTGAAATAATAAAAATGATCAGCTATATAAGTTGTTATCCAACACCATTTCAGAACAACTGCTCTGTTAAAAACTTTTTGCTAATTTGGCACTCAATAATATGTTCATGATCTTCATATATCATTGATTATGCTTCCTTCAAACGTTAAGACAAGATATCTTTATAACCTCGATAAAGGAAAGTGTTGCCAGTGATGGTAAATAATGGTAGGATAAAAGAGATAAGTGGATAATAAATAGGTGGGTGATAATGGAATGTATAAATAATGGGAAATAAATGAAAATAGAGACTTTTAGTCACACATAATGTTGTTGATGCCAGATTCAACATAATTTTAGTTGTGGCAGGACTGAAGACTTATGAAGATGCTCTCGATATGACCATCAGATTGTTCTATTGCTTGATCTTGAGAGTAGCTACCATCTAATTATGTTGTAGATTGGAAGCTATTTTGATTTGATATTTTATATTATCTTTAGTAAACAGTGAATAACTTTATGCTCATCTATTGGTGCCTCAATGAGGTTTTCACCGATGAATTTGTTTTGATCATCCCATAGCACCTCCAAGAAGGTTTCACAAAGAGATGTTAACATTTGAATTTGATTGTCTTCTAGTGCCTTCAAAAAGGTGTCACTAAAAGATGTTGAGTTTGATCTTTGCTTATCCCCTAGTGCCTCCAAAAAGGCTTCATTAGGAGATTATTCTTCTTCTGAATGAATGTGGTTTTGGTCCCCTTGATATTCTGCAAATGATATGTCACCATGGATGTAGTTCAACAAAGTGTGATTATGTCGATCTCGATCGACACTTATGGGAGGTGAAATGTCAATATAATGGCTATGTTGGGTGGTAATAATGGGATGGTGAAAGGTAACACAAATCTCATAGAAGATACTAGGAGAACTTATGTTGATGCTAAAGTAATCATCCTCAAAAACCGTAAAAGGATCACAAATATATTCAAATTGATCTATAAGGCAATTGTAACCAATATTGTAACAACCAATACTATAATCTATTTCTGACTCTAATTTTGAAGCAAGGGACTCTGAATCCAATGTTTCAAATGATGTTGATTCTATTTCTGATGTTAAATCTAATATCAGTTAAAAAATGGAACTTGACTCTAATATTAATTCTTCATCTGATATGGTTGTTTTGATAATGTTCTATTGAATGTTGAATTTTTGACAAGTAATGGCATGTGATGGCATAATGGGCTCAATAAAAATTGATTCATCTTGGAAGGGTTCAACATATACTGACTCATCTAAGTGAATCCCCTCAAAAAGAGGGAACCGCTCAAGGGATGTCTCAACAAAATCATGTATGTCAAAGTGAGACACCTCAACGAGTGGGAAAATATCAAGAGACAACTCTACCGAGACTGGCTTGTCAAGGAGATGAGGCTCTTTAAAAATAGGTAACATATGAATAGGTAACTTATCACAGTTTATCTTATCACAAATGGGTGTTTCAACAATAACATGTTGGTTTTGGTTCACAATTAGTTGAAAAAGATCAATTTTGAACACATTTTGATCCTCACAAGATGGATTTTGAAGAGGTAATGGTTATTGTTTAGGCTCGAAGATTGACAAAAAAAATTTAAAGTGGGGAACATTTAGTTTAGCGAGAACAATGGTTTGTGGTTCAATAATGGACTCTCCAAAGATTAGACTATTGAAGAAGGGATCAAAAATAATTGGTTCATCAAATGGAGGTTCTTTAATAATAGTTTCATCAAAAATTGGTGATGGGCCAAGAATGGTAACAATTGGATGCTTCTTAGTTTGGTTTCTTGTGCAAACTAAAGGAGGATGTCCTAAAATGGTAACGACTGGATGCTTCTTAGTTTGGTTTCTCATGCAAACCAAAGGAAGAGGTCCTAAAATGGTGATATTGGTACATTGTGGAGTTTCATTACTTACACAAGCCAAAGCATCCAAGTCTTCCTGATAAATCCAATCATTCCAATCATGAGTTGGATCATAAGTTGGATATTGACTGTGTTCCCATGACTAATTTTTGTGAGGTGGATAGAATTATGTCTTACAAACCATATTGTCACCATAGGGGTCTTGACTAAAGTCATAAAAGTCATTTTGTGTGGTAATTCTATCAGAAGCTATATTATCTATGACTGCACCATAAGTGTAGCTAGACATATCTACATTTAATGAAGAAAGATCCAAAAATAGAAAGACTTAAAGTTCTACAAACTCTGAAAAGCAATGTTTAAAAGACAAAAAGTTCAACCTTGGTTGAAAGGGTGAAGCTACATCTCAAAAGTAGTTTGTGCTAAGATTTTTCATAAAACAACCTAACATCAAATGTCTAACATCAATGGTTTTTGAAGAAAGGTTGTGTTTTCCCAAACAAAGTCACAAAAAATGATGAGGATAGGCACTCGAACAAACAAATAATTAATAGTGTTCAAAATTGGGTAATAATTTAACCAAAGATATGCAACCCAAAAGAAAAATATCTATGTACCAACCCCATGAATTGAGGACTAAATAGAAATCAATCAATGTTTGGATCTAAACTTGACGAGGTTGAAAATATAATGTTGAAGACTAGGATTGGACCAAACAAGCTAGACAAGAGTGGACAACATAATAACACATAAACAAGGTCCAAATGGTATACATGACATGGTTTGAAACAAATGGTTTTTGATATAATGGTAAACAAGTTATTGAAACAAATTGAGCAACCTAACAGCATAAGCATGCTCGAATGATGTGATCAGTTGTTATGTTTCAAAGACTCAAAGGTAAAAAATATTTGACATGATTTGGGTAGCATAACGCTACCCTTCTTAACTTAAATACATTATTTTGACATGGCTTATGAATAAACAAACAACTTTTAGCCTTAAAACATACCAAGAAAATAATGACCAAAATATACTAAGTATAATTGTCCAAATCCTAGCAAGGGTATGGCAAAATGAGGTTGACTAAAACTAATTAGTTTTTTATCGTTCTAGGGGAATCAATTGCACAATGAATTTCACGTCAAATGATGCAAGACAAACATGGAAATTGGGTGACCATGACATTAGCTAGTTGTAAAAAGGTCTAGTCATTTTTACAACCACTACATCCTATTGTTCACTCAATGTAGGGCGATGTCCAAATACAGTGTTAAGCACGGGTATACTGAGAGGGGGGGTGAATCAGTATATCATATATCTTATAAATATTTTCCTTAACCAAATTCCACTTAATCAAACATTAGAGATATGCAATAAAACTCAAACAATAAACACCACACAAGATAGAGAGAAACACCAGATATAACGTGGAAACCCAATGTGGGAAAAACAACGGAGAATAATCTCAAGTATATGAATGAGTACCAACCCAAACAATATTCACAAGCCAAGCTTGTAGGAGCACCATACCCCTTTGCCGATCACCAACCCAGCTACTATTTGTGAGCACCAACCTAACCCAGCTATTATTCATGAGCATCAACCCACAGGAGCACCAACCCATTTTCCAAGCACCAACCCAGCAACAATTCATGAGCACTAACCCACAGGAGCACCAACCCCTTTGTGTATACCACACACCTATCTCTCAATGTTATTATCTCAACAAATGATAGTTCAATACATCTCTTTCCTCTCTCTCACCTTTGCTCTTCTAAGCTAGATATTACAATATCAAATCAACCTCTATCTCTCATATTACAAATGGCTTCTCAAGCCTTTATTTATAGCTTTTCAAATGACCTTTGGCCTTCCCCCTTTGTGACCCTTCAATCCTCATGGAAAATGGCACAAAAATTGTATAACCCTTCATATTCAAGCCTTTGAAAAGTCATGTGGTGACCCTTCATGACCAAAAATGTCCTTCCCACTTTTGTCCTTATCTTGGTGACTTTTTATATTCCTCAAAGTGTCCCTTCATGAGAAATTGTGCCCTTACTCTTTTGTCTTCACTTGGTGACTCTTAGAATTCCCCAAGATGACTCTTCATGGGAAAATGCATCACATCCTTATTTTGTCTTTACCCCATGGCTCTTCGACTTCTCCATGGGCCCTTCTTTTGTCTCATATGCAACCAAAAATATATTTGTTAATATTAAATAAATATTAACTCATATTAGCCAAGATATATTTATTACAAACAACATTAAATGCAATGGGGCCTTTATCACTAATAATGCTAAACCTTTGACATCAATGACAATATTTCCAACAATCTCTCCTTTTGTCATTGATGGCAACCTCAATCCTGAAACTACCACATACTGTCATCTGAAAACATATAGTAACTCCCCCTTACTATAGCAATCTATACCTGTTCTCTATACCTATTTTTTGCACCTGTACTTGTTATTCTCCCCATTTGACATCAATGGCAAAGGGCCTACCTGGAGCTAACACTTAGCTCCCCCTCACTTGATGCTGAACATCAATGGTAGGAAGTAATAGAAATTACTCCCAAATCCTCTCGCCGATCTTTGAATGTATCCTTTGATCGTGCTTTTGAGAAGATATCTGACAATACATACACATTGTTCCCTGTCCTTTGAGCATCTGCAATCAACTCATTTGAATCTTTTCTTCTAATCTCACAACCTTCTTTATCAAACTTTCATGTATATCCTTGATCACATATTTGACTAACACTCAACAGATTATGCTTAAGACCTTTTACATATAAAACATTCTTAGTCTTAGTTCTACCATAATCCAAACTCAAAGTACCTTTTCTGGCTATCATGGCAGTGGTCTTATCTCCGAATCTCACTGTACCACCATTGATCTTCTTTAGAGATATGAATTTATTTTTATCTCCTGTCATATGCCTCGAACATCTGCTATCAATTAACCATGGTTGATCTTTACCTCTTACATGCAGGGCTGTCTGAACCATCATATAATCTTCATGTTGTTTCTCCTGCCATGAACATGTCTGAACCTTCTCCCTGATGAATGGAGCTTTGAGACTCTAATCCTTCTTCTTGATGAATGGAGCTTTGAAGCTCTGATCCTTCTTGATTGACTTGAACACGCTTCTACAATACCGAGCTATGTGTCTGAAGTTATTGCACTTGTAACATACTATGGTCTCTTCATCAAAGCTTGATAGAGGAGCAAAAGAGTTGTGGCTTCTTCTTGACCCTACTTGACTTTCCTTATCCTTATTTCTTAAATTGTTAGCTCTTTTTCTACATTCTAATTTCTTGTGACCATATCCATTACAATAAAAACAATAGCCATAAAAATAAGACCTATCTGTATATCTCTGACCTGATTGCCTTTTATAGCTTTGTTCCTTCCAGCCTTCTCTGTTCGGAATGTCTTTTGTATTCTTCACTTCTCCCATTTTTGTTTCCTCTTGTGTAAGAGCTTCAGCATAGCTCTTTTTCTTTTCAAAACTGATCCCTATCTTGTCTGAATATGCTTTTTGACTTTCCAATATCTTATTCAGCATGTTAGTGTTATCTTCAAATTTTGAATCACTGACTACTTTATCACTGACTGCTTTCTTAATATCCTCTTTTAAAGAAGAAATTTCAATAACATACCTTTGATATTCTTTTCTTGCTATTTCCAACTGTGCTATGAGATCTTCTTCATTCTTCTTGGCTTCTTCAAAGTGTGCTTGTAGATCTTCAATCATTTTCTTTGACTCCTGTTCATTTTTTTTTATCTGGCGCTTTAATCTTTGATTCTTCTTCTAAACAGCTTCTAACTCTTCTAAGGCACAAATGAGCTCTCCTTCCATATTCACTTCAGATTCCTTCTCTTTTTCTTCTTGATCATCTTCATGTATAGCCATGAATAGAATCTCTTCTTCTTCTGAATCACTAACTCCACTATCTTCTCCTGAGCTAGGATCCTTAGAATACAGGCTCTTCTTCACGAATCCCTTCTTAGATTTGCCTTTGAAATCCTTCTTGTATGTAGGCTTTCTTCTTCATCATCATTAACCTTATCCAGGCATCTAGCTGAAAAATGTTAAATCTTTTCATAGTTAAAACATTTAAAAGGTAATTTTCCTTGATATTTACCTGTTCTTCTTTTCAGCGTGCGAATGAAAAGTGCTCTATTATCATCTTCATCATCACTGGAACTATCACTTGATTCTTTAATTTTATCTTTCTCCTTCTTTGATGTCTTGAAATTTGCTTCTCTCTTTGAGGGTTTATCTTGTTCTGTTCGCATCTCATATGCCATGAGAATACCATGAAGCTCATCCATCTTTAGCTTGGCTAAATTTTTCATCTCCTCGATTGCTGAAACATTTGCATCATATCTCATTGGTAGAGATCTCAAAACCTTTTGCACCACTATTGACTCATCCAATGTTTCTCTAAAACCTTGAATCTGATTTACGATTTGATCAACTCGTAAAAGATAACTTGCTATATCTTCTTCTTCTTCCATCTTCAAACTTTCAAACTGCCTTCTAAAAGTCTGCAACTTAGCTTGCTAAACCTTTCCATCACCTTTGTAAATATTCTCAAGTTTTACCCAAGTTTCATGAGTAGATTTACATTTCATAACTTTGACAAATTTAGATTCACATAAACCACATAAAATAGCATTTAAAGCTTTAACATTACATTCACTTGCCTTCTTTTTTGTTAGAGTAATTGCAAATGTTTGTGGCTCTTCATATTATTTCACCACTGCTTTACATATGTCAACTCCAAGGGCCATCAAATAAACCTTCATTATCATGCTCCAAAAATCATAATTCATCCCATCAAACAAAGGTGCCTTATTTATAGAAAATCCTTCCTGTGACCCAGCCATCATGCTTTCCTGATCTACCTTCAAGCTGTAAAACTTTTCAAAAAGGAACCTGCTCTGATACCAAATTGTTAAGCATGGGATATACTAAGAGGGGGGGTGAATCAGTGTATCATATATCTTATAAATCATTTCCTTAACCAAATTCCACTTAATCAAACATTCAAGATATGAAATAAAACTTAAACAATAAACACCACACAAGATAGAGAGAGACACCAGATATAACGTGGAAACCCAATGTGGGAAAAACCACGGAGAACAATCTCAAGTATATGAATGAGTACCAACCCAAATAATATTCACAATCCAAGCTTGCAGGATCACCATACCCCTTTGTCGAGCACCAACCCAGCTACTATTCGTGAGCACCAACCCACAGGAGCACCACACCCCTTTGTCGAGCACCAACCCAGCTACTATTCATGAGCACCAACCCACAGGAGCACCAACCCCTTTTCCAAGCACCAACCCAGCAATAATTCGTGAGCACCAACCCACAAGAGCAC
Organism: Torreya grandis; assembly: GCA_037957365.1. Classification (NCBI taxonomy): domain Eukaryota; kingdom Viridiplantae; phylum Streptophyta; class Pinopsida; order Cupressales; family Taxaceae; genus Torreya; species Torreya grandis. The sequence goes on along the minus strand of JARHVA010000984.1, from coordinate 2,943,596 downwards.
CAACCCCTTTGCCGATCACCAACCCAACAACAATTCATGAGCACCAACCCACATGAGCACCAACCCCTTTGTGTATACCACACACCTATCTCTCAATGCTGCTATCTCAACAAATGATAGTTCAATATATCTCTTTCCTCTCTCTCACCTTTGCTCTTCTAAGCTAGATATAACAAATACAAATCATATTCATCTCTCACAATTGCTCTTCTAAGCTAGATATTACAATATCAAATCAACCTCTATCTCTCATATTACAAATGGCTTCTCAAGCCTTTATTTATAGCTTTTCAAATGACCTTTGGCCTTCCCCCTTTGTGACCCTTCAATCCTCATGGAAAATGGCACCAAACTTGTATGACCCTTCATATTCAAGCCTTTGAAAATTCATGTGGTGACCCTTCATAACCAAAAATGTCCTTCCCACTTTTGTCCTTATTTTGGTGACTTTTCGTATTCCTCAAAGTGTCCCTTCATGAGAAATTGTGCCCTTACTCTTTTGTCTTCACTTGGTGACTCTTAGAATTCCCCAAGATGACTCTTCTTGGGAAAATGCATCCCATCCTTCTTTTGTCTTTACCCCATGGCTCTTTGACTTCTCCATGGGCACTTCTTTTGTCTCATATGCAACCAAAAATATATTCGTTAATATTAAATAAATATTAACTCATATTAGCCAAGATATATTTATTACAAATAATATTAAATGCAATGGGGCCTTTATCACCAATAATGCTAAACCTTTGACATCAATGACAATATTTCCAACATACAGATACATTCCATGTGCAACTAAGGAGTAAGTGAAGTCAATATCAGGAGATGAAACCCTAGCTCAAAGCTTCCCTAAAGACCTCATAAGAGGTAATGGCATCCCACTCACAAGCCAAGTTTGCATAAAAATAAATAAATCATAAAATAGAAAGACTTTAGGGTCATTTTCAAGATCACCCAAACTTTAATGAGTTTTTGGGGAGCGCTTTAGACAACATTCTTTTTAAGCCTTGAACTAGGCTTTTTGAAATAAGAATGGTGCTTTTGATTTTAAGGGTTCCCTAAATGGGATAAATAGAAGAGCATACACGTGGTATCCCTCTTTTTTCCAAACAAAATCTAACTTAAAAAACTAAGTAAATACAAAAAACTTGGAAAGGTGTGTTCATTTTTAGCCCAAATGGAAAATGAGGTGGTGTTCATTTGACCCCTTGGTCTTAAGTAACTTTGAAAACTAACGATAAAAACATCTACTTAAACACCTAAATGTTACTTTAAGTACAAAAATAATGTTCTTAATTCATTTTAAAATCATGCCAAAGATGTCTTAATATCATGTTTTAACAAGTTCCAAGTCTGTTGGTTACCTATCTACCCTTAAGGCATCACTCCAAAAGCAAATATGTTAGATTAAAAATATTTTAAATATATTCTCAAAATTTTGTGAAGAACATATGAAACTTGAAGCTAAATTAATGTCAATTTTTAAAAATTTAGGAGAAAACATGTGGTTTAAAAAAAAATCATCCAAAATGGAGTCTATATGACCCCAAACTAAGCATTTTAAAATGGCCTATTAGCTCTCAGGTTTGTGTTTTTAAGAAAAACACATAGACCAATGTTGGTTATATAACCGATGATAGTTATACTTACTAACTGATGAGATTTATCTAACCAATAATGGTTATACCAACAGTGATCGACAATGGCTATGCCAATCGATGACAGTTACTGTGTAAACCCGTGACAAAGAAAAATGGAAAAAAAAAAGTTAGAAAATCAAATTACAAGATTTTTAATGATCCAAATGAAGATTTTAAAGTTGCATAATGATCTTCTTCATGTGTGGGATGCATTTGGTCCCATCAGGCATGCCAAGATGTAGAGAGGATTACAAAGCAAGTTAGTCAAACATTAATCCATAAATCATGAAAAATGCATAAAGAACTAACTAACTAAACCTATCTATTCCTATGGGAATTACAAAGGATAGCAAGAAATAAATTAAAGACATAAAAATCATATTACCTTTCCAAATAGATTCACCATACCCATGTGGCTCAAAAGAGGTGGCAAACTCCTCCAATGTCTCAAGAACACTCCATAAAACCTAGGCTCATGATTTTAAATCACTAAATTAGTGTATCAATGAAGTTTGTAACTAATTGTAATGGTCTATTGAAAATGATTGTGGAGACAATTCTACATAATAACTTTGCATAAATCAAGCTTAAAATTCATGTCCATGGCCTCTCTATTTATAGATTTTTGAGATTGGTTAGGATCAACCATGACCATCCATCTCAAGATTGAGATGTGTGGCCATGGATAATCTTAATATTTGGAATTAAACTCATAAATAACTTCAAGATAAATAATCATTAAAGAGGCATGTGAGGCATTAACTAGGCATGGGTGACCCATAATCTTGATATTTTATGCACTTATGGCTTGATGGATGTCATCCCATAGATGATGTCATTAGGTGATGCAGATATGCAAAATCAATTTCCAATAATGAGATATTCAAAAATATCTATGGAATTCTTACTTAAGCTCTTAAATTGGATTAATTAGCTTAAGTAATTTTAATCAAGTTTAGTACAATTCTTTGGAAATTGGTGCACAATTAATCAAAATGGTCAGAAAGTCAAAATATTGGGCCATAATTTGACTGAAGAGGAACTAGAAGGTGATGCTAGATGTGTTGGAGTTATATTCTCATTTAGGATGTTGCCAACACCAAATAATAAAGGTATGTGACATGTACCAATAAATTAGAAGAAAAGAGTGATTCAGAGCACTAAATGGCAAAATTGTCATTTTGACTCAAAATGATTTGATCAAAGTTAGATGGCCCATAAAATACATTTCCCTATTTAGAGATACTTTGACCTAAATTGGCACTTGTAAGTGACAAGCTTGAACCATTTAGGGTGTTTTATGGATTTTGACCTAAAATGTGCATTCGAGTGTAATTCAAGATGGACAATTTCAACATAAATGGTGTTAGAAATTGGATGTCTATAGTAATAACTTGATAATTTACTATAGCATAAGTCTTCAAAAAACTTGAAGACCTTCCAACACACTGTGTAGTAAAGCACTGCATCAATTTGGTCTTTGGATACCTCTTTCGAATAGCCCCTCTATTATAGATAAATTTGGGAGAATGATGAAGTCTGGTACCAAATTTAACAGCTTCTTGATCATGGCAAGATTAGGTCTATCTCTTCACTTTTCAAGATTTTGATAGTCCTTTCACCCAAGAAGGATGGGTCTTGATGACTCTACATAGACTATCACACACTCAAAAAAATCATGGTGAAGATTAGTATCCATTATCACACATTGACGACCTTCTGGACTAGTTCTGAAGTGAATAATACTTCACCAAGATCAACTTGAAGCTAGGTTACCATCAAGTTTCAATCCATTTTGAAGACATCTAGAAGACAACATTCAAAACTCAAGAAGGATTGTATGAATGATTGGTCATGCACTTCTGCCTCACCAATGCGCTAGCCACTTTCATGTGCTTGATAGATGATCTACTCGGGCCATTCCTAAACTCCTTCGTCATCATCTACTTGAATGTCATTCTCATCTTTAGCAAGACTTGGGAAGAACATATAGAGCACATCTCACATGTCTCAGACACTTTACGCTAACACAAGTTGTAAGCTAACTTAGTGAAGTGTACATTTGGCACCACACAAATCCAATAGTTGGGCTACATCATTGATCACACCAGCATCAAAGTAGATCCAAAGAAGATCAAAGTGATCCAAGATTGTCCTACTCCATGTAATCTCATAGAATTAAGGATTTTCCTTAGACTTGATAACTTCTACTACAGGTTTGTCCTTGGTTTCTCACACATCTCATGGGCTCTCAACCATCTCACACTCACCAAATCTAAGTTTGATTGGACACATGTGCAACAAAGTGATTTTGAGGCACTCAAACAATGCCTCTATATAGTGCCTATTATCATAATGCTCAACATTATGTAAACCTTCAAAATTCACATTGATACATCTGAATACACACTCGGTGTAGTGTTCATGCAACATGAACATCTTGTCGCATGCCACTCTAAGACGTTCAGTAACATAGTGCAAAGGTACTCCACCTATGATAAATAACTATATGTTATTATGCAAGAAATTATGTAATGGTGACACTACATTCTCAAGAAGGAGACATTTGTTCATTTAGACCATAAACCATTTCAGTTCCTACAGTCCTATAACAAGATGAAAAATGTGCACCACATGAAATGGATGACTTACCTGTAGTAGTTCTATCTCATGATCAAGCACAAGAAAAAGAAGGATAATAATGTTGTAGATTGCCTTAGTTGACCACTGGTTCATGCACTCATCATATTGACGACCACACATAGCCATAATTTTGTAGACTATGTTCCTCTCTACTTAGTTGATTAAGACTTCACAGTAACTTACACTGGCCTCGCATAAGGTATACAAGTTTAGGATTTCTATTTGTCTGACCAGCTTATCTACAAGCTCAAACATCTCTATGTTCCCTCTAGTGCACCTCACCAATGACTCATATGGGAGGCACACTATGCCAAGACCTCAGGACACTTTGGTGTGATAAAGACTCTAGCCACATTATAGTCACACTTTTACTAGCCACACATACACATAGATGTGGAGCACCACATCTAGTATTGCATTCCTTATTGCATCACCAAGCCCATGAATAGGAAGCTGGGACTTTACATGCCTTTGTAGGTTCCATCTATATTGTGGGAATCTATCAACATGGATTTCATGATTATATTTCCTATGATGAGATTAAAACATGACACTATGTTGTAGTGGATTAGTTTTCCAAGATGGCCATCATAGTTGCATGTAGAAAAACATTGATGTAGTTGGCACTTCATAGGTATTCTTCAACCATGCTTGGGTTTATTTTAGGTTACCCTCATCCATCATCTCTAACTATGAACCATGATTTGTGAGCTATTTTTGGAAAGCATTATGGGAATTGATGGGTACATAGCTAGATCGATCGATGACTTTTCATCCTCAGACAGATGGGCGAATTGAAGTGGTCAATCACACACTTATTTATCTTTTACAAATATAAAACCACACACATGCTCACACTTGGGATGATAATCTCTTGTATATTAAACACGCCTAAATAGGACTCTTCACAACTTTATTGGCCATAATCCATTCTAGACATGTCTTAGGTTTCAACATTTGGTACCTCTAGACATATCCTACCATGCACCATCAGGCAATGAGTCATGTGCACAAGAATGAGAATCATACAAAGCCAAAAAGTTTCTACACCACATTTAGTCTTTACACTAGAAGGTTAGTAGATCCTCTCTCGTACTCAAGCTAAGTACAAGGAGTGCCATGATACACATCTCACACCTCATGTAGTTTGAGTTGGTGATAAAGTATAGTTGTAACTTCAAAAGGAACGCTTCAAAGGTCCACACTAGAAGATCAATTCTTTACACTATGGTCCTTACACCATTTTACGCACATTTGGTGAGAATACCTTTATTCTTGATCTGCCTCAGTACTTAGATATGCACCCAATCTTTAACATGAAACTTCTCAAGCCTCACACTCTGCCACTTCTTAAGCCAACATTAACACATCCTTTTGATTTGGATCCTAGGCACTTGTGTCCTATAGAGAAGGACCAGATCATTTAAGTGATAGACACATGCACCCACCATGGCACACATCAACTTTTTTGAGTGGTCAAGCTTGGGCAATATGTTGATCAAGCCAAGTGGTTCACTTCATGGCAACTTTAGGTGCAGTTTATGCAACTACACACCAACGCAATGGAGATAATTTCTCTTCAAGAAATGGAAAATGATTTATGCACAACTCTCTTATAGCCAAGCTTACTCCTTTTTCACTCTATTATGCAGGGCATACACCTCTCACCTAATCTTGCATACTCCTTGCCTAGAGTTTACTTACAGTCATATGCATAAGTTTTATGTCAGCTCATCAAATTTTGTGCTCTTCATAGCTCATAGCCTTGCACACCTAACTGACTCTTGGACTTCATAGTACATCCACGTGTCACCTTGCCTTGACCACATGTTTCAAGGGGTTCACCAACCATCATCCAACCTAGAACATGAACCAATGCAATTATCTTCTTGGTAACTGACATGGTTATAACCACTCTTGTATTATAATTTTATAAGAAAGTAACATATACATTTCGATAAATTTCAATGTTCCACACAGTCATAACACATATATCATGTTCTACCTATCTACTCTATAAAACACGCATTGTAGCACATTATACCAATTTTTCTATTCTTTGTTAATGAATAGAAGTTACATTTCCTGTAAGTAAGACTTCTGATTCATTAAATGTATTTAGGTTTATCTTTCTGACTTAGTTTAGCCCATTCACTCTACATAACTAAAACTTGTTTATCTCTTGCATGCTTAGTCCTGGGCCCTGTGGTGTGAATCAGGTCTACTAGAGGTGTTGGGCATGAGCTAAACATAACATGTGTTACATAGATTGGTAAGGTTGGTGATGAATGGCATAGGTTAACAAAAGTGTGAACATGTCAAGGGTCTATTGAAGGTGTCAGGCATGGGTCAAATAGAGCATGATAGTTTAGATAAATTGTAAAGACAAGTAAATACAAATCTATATGACAACAAATCAACTCAATTGTCTAGGCAGACTATTAGGCATGCTTATAAGAGACGGTGGGTGAAGGGTGCAAATATGGATGTCATCTAAGAGGACAACAACAATATGGGTGTAATAGGTCATGAGGGCATGGAGTGTGGCACTTGATGAGAATTGTGACCCGATGAAGCCAAATGTCACAACAAAATAATAGCAACAATGGCTTGGGGTTGCAAGACCATGAAGAGATTTGACATATTTGATAGTGGAGGGTGCAAGGATGACTTCAATGGAATATGTATCAATGAGGGAGTGGTCGGGAGGATCTTGGACATAATCCTACAAAATTACCAAACGTCTGTAAAAAATCTTATGAAGAGGAGATGTTCTTAGATATTTGCCTAAAGTCTAAACTTTAGGTTTCTTTTTGTGTATTTTAAATTTTTTTGGGGTTGACAATTTTTTTAATTTATTTTTTAATTTTTTTAAAAACACATAAAATAATAAACAAATTATATATTTAAAAAAATTAAAATAATTAAAAAAATAAGAATATAAATTTGTTTGGTATGCATGCCAAATAACATGCAAAACAACTTTCAAACTTCCATTAATGGGTACTAGAGCTTTGATTATAATGAAACAAAAACTGCATATTACTTTCTTAGACACTTTAGATGCAATGGAGTGGTTGAAGCCTCTCCAAGAAGCTCCAAAAGTGTAGATCTAGAAAAACACCTTCAATGCAGTGATAGTGATAATCATACAAAAGTGGCAATCCATGGCAAAAAAGATCAAAACTAAAGAGATGCAAAGAGATGAATATTGTGGAGAATCTTTTCTAGTACTCTAAATTATCGAATGGGTCCAGGATAACTGAGACAACCTCAAGACCTTTTCCCTTGGTTGAATGCATATCTGTATAACCTTAAAGCAAAGAACACATATATATCAAGATGAAATGACTACCAAATATATTAAAACACATATATGAGGAGGGCCAATATGTCTTCCTTACAAAAATATTACAATGATAATACAATAAACCAACCTAAATGCCTACACCCTCTATCTTTTAAGGATTTATTTGAAATTATACAAACTAAAATTTGATGATAACTATTAAAGAGATATTCTTACTTATAAATAAGTTAGTATAAATAAGATATGGATAATGATGTACAAACCTATTTTGTTTTATCCATACAAAATATTTTTATAAGTGCATCTTAGACAATACAAGAGTGAATGTCACAATATGCATTAACATGAGGTAGAGTTGAAGCTATTAGGAATTTATTGTTTATACGATTGAAGTGATTTAAGAGACAATTTTTTTTGTAATTTTTTTGTTTGGGTCCTCTTAGTTACATATATATCAACATCTTTGCCTTTAAGTCATTGATTATAATAGTCTGAGTCAGCATACACCTAAATCAGGGTTTTTCTAGCTAAGCTACCATGATTAGGGGGGTAAATCTTGTAAAATTCACCTAAGGATCTAACATTGTTTGTATCAGGTGTCTTTGGTGATATTAACCTTGGTGGATGACATAATAAGCCATCGTCATAACCAATTGGACAACAACCCTTTAATTTTCTTTTTTGCATATTTTAATATATTTAGGATGGGGTCTTATGGAAGGGGTTTACTCTTTAAAGAATTATTGTGTACAGTACATCTGACCTCATGTGAGAAAACCAATTCTCCACCATAAAATTTGGAGTGGCTAGAATTTTAGAGAAAAATTTAACAAAATGTGAAATGGGGGTTTTAAGCTTTGTGTTAAATTTTAATCCGTCTTTAGCTAAATGATAAGTATTAAATGCTATAAATATTAATGGTTAAATTTTAGTCCCTCTTTAAAACTTCCATCCCCCTTCTTAAATAACCATTGAAAGTCTACTAAACTTGTGGATCCTATTTTGT